>CM062399.1:8365265-8965265 GCA_031304145.1 Cardiospermum halicacabum | reverse complement strand
ATGTTTTTTTTTTATTTAGATGAAATCTGCTTGAATGTTTCAATTTCATTAAATAAAATATCATTAATATAAAAGAATGTTGAGTTGATTGTGGAGAAAGACCTCTACAAATAGAAGTTCTAGCAGAAAACATCTATGCCATATAAGGTTCACATTTATTATCCACATTACCATTACCATTACCATGCAGAAAAAAAAAATTTCTCTACATCTTCTAGAAATCTGACGTGGCTATGTAAATGAGAAAATAGATATCCCATTGGTGATGCTCTTACGTGTGTTTAGACTGGTGTGGTTTTGTTGTTTCGAGATAAAGAACATTAAAATTTAAATATTTATTTAAAGGGAGGTTTTACATAGATTTGGACTATCATATATTATTTTTTTTAAAATTAAATATTAATTACCTAATTTATTTATTATACATCTCTTTATTAGTATGGAAAACCTTCAATAAAATAATTTCTTTTAATGGAGGAGGGCTAAAACCCATTGCACGCGAATAAGGCGTTGTCATTGTATTCAGCAACATCAACTCAAAGAAACTCACGAACAAAATAAGGAGGAGCAGAATACAATTGATATTTTTATTATATATTTAGCCAAACTATCTAAAAATGTTAACAATCTATACTTCTTCAATCATTTCTCGTCAAGGACACACAGACTTGTACAAGATAGTCGGAAAAATCAGTACCACCTGCAAGCAACTACTTGAGAATCACATTGTAACAACATCCTTCTGCATTCTCATTTCCAAGAAAATTGTAATGTTTTGAAAGCTCCCAAAATTTTTGCCTGAATTGCATTTCACAAGCCAGCTCTCTTACATTTAATCGACCAGCTGTCGAATGCTCTATTCGGTATATCCACCGTAACATCCAACCGTCACTTATAGTGGACCTGTAGTGTGGTGCTTGAATGCTACACTAACACACTTAAGCGTAATATGCATATATTCAACTCCAATAGTCATCTTTTTGAAATTTTCAATACTCTTTCATTGGACATATCATAAAATCAAAGTTTCAAATATTTAAATAAAAACTATCATAACGTAAGTAATAACGTCATATAATCCCTAATACATACAATGTTGAGTCTCAAATGTAAATATTCGATAAGATATGAAGAATTAGCCAAATATTTGGTTTATAATTATTCAAGGAAAGATATACATAGTTTGAAAAGATAAGCAAAAAGATGATCTCTAAGTATACTTCGAATGATGCAAATAGCCTCTAACTCGCTTGATCATCTGTTATTGTTTCATATAATAGAAAAGGATAAAAAAATTTGAAAAGGAAAATGTCAGGCTATTGGTGCCTAGTTAACAACCTCATACTCAAACATAAACACACAACATACTTCTTATTATATTTAATCGTTATAGGCATACAAATGCACTTAAGATTTATCCAAACATTAATCATCCACTCAATAGCATCAACATTAAGCTTAAAGACACAATTTAGAACCTATAAAGATACCTAGCATATTGTTTCACGCCTTGATCATGAACCAAGACGACAGTCAGGCCGCGAGAAAGAGTACTGAGAGCTTTAGCGTCTTGTCCCACGGGACCGAGCCGCTGGTCAGCATATCCAGAAGTGCATTCATAGTTCTTAGCGTCTTGACCCACACATTAGTTTGCCTAACCAAGACGCCGACCAAGGGGTCCAGCAAAGTAAAGAACAAAATTGTCAAGTTTTTATTAACTGCCCCTAATTCTAACTTAATTAGTGAAAACCAGTTGTTAGGGTCGAAGCCAAATTCCAGAGTTAGGCTCTCGTTGGAGTCAATGGCTAAAAGTCGTAGAGTCGGTTGAATCTCCTTTTGGTCTGGTTGAATCTCCTTAATTCTGAATCAAAGCAATAATCAACACCAAAACATCAGTAAACATCAAGAATCTAAGACTCCACTCTCTAGAATTTCTACACTATTGTGAATTAGAGACCATAAAAATATTCTAGAAGCATGAACATTAATCTAATACCTTAGATGTTTAAAGGAAATTAACAATTAGAAGGTGAAGCCACCATTAGAGAGTTCTAGAGGTTCTTATCCAAAACAAGAAAGAGATAATGAGATGGAACTTGTTCTCCTGGGAAGTTAAGAAGGAGAGTCTCTAGTGACAGTGAGTAGATTGATTGAAAAGGCTCTTGGTCTTTGAGTGTTTTTGTGTAGAGGTATGTGTTGAACGTGAATAATGGTAGTGAGGGAGATAAGAGCTATAAGAAGGATTTTGGAGGGTTTAGTAGGTGTCATAAAGAGTGGGATTGAGAGGGGTAGAAAAGGGGTGGGTTTAAGTGATGAGCCGTTATAATGGGTTTTGGGCCCGATTTCTTAATCCAACAATTGGTGCATTGACCCTATACCCTTCATTCCGCTTACTCGGGATTTCTAAAGTGTAATTTGAATTTTCAAAATTATTTCTCCCATCCGGAAATCCATTTAGGAAAAAAAAACCCACTTTTGCTCCAAAATATTCGTTTGCCTATAAATTTTCAATTTTTGGATTAAAACTAAATTTACGAAAATATTTTCAAAAATAATTTAATCAATCCATTTCCTTATGCTTCCATTTAATAGACTAATCACCAATTTTGCCCCTAGAGTGAATTTTCAAACTATTCTTACTTGGAATTTCAAAAATTTAAGCTTTGACTAAAAATAAAAAAATAATCAAAATTGAACAAAAAATTTAGGTCCGGATTGGATGTTACATATTTTCCTGCATAAAAAATTGTAAGTGGACCTCCATATATTTATGCACATTCGAATAGACTGTTCGAAGCATCTCAAGCCTTATGAAAGATATGGTCGAATGTTATACTACTTTTGTGAATAGTTTGTTTCCATGTTGTGAGAAAATCATGGAAGGTTTTGCCACAACCTTTCAGAAACTTATGGGATATCTACCCACGACCTTTTATAGATTTGTGGAAGGTTTGGTCACAACTTTAAACCTCATAGAAGGTATAACCATAATCTTTCATAAATTTATGAAAATTCTTGCCATAACCTTTCAAAAACTTATGGAAGGTCCGACCACAACCTTCCAAATACTTATAGAATATTTGGATACAATCTTTCGTAGACGTATCGAATATCTGGCTACAACGTTCCACAAACTTATGGAAGATTTGATCGCAACTTTTATAGACTTATGAAAAGTATGGTCATAGTCTTTAACAAACTTATATAAAGTTTGATTCATGATTTATTATAAGTTTCAAAAGTTTTATTTGAATTTATGAAAATAGTTTTGAATAATCATTTCTATGTGCATGAAAAACAACCTTGTTTGAAGCTGTGTTAAAAAAAATAAATAAATAAACAATCATGAACTTCACATGATTGGTTCAAATGTTTAACTTTGAGCATATCTATCTGGGTCCGTTGCATTTTTAGACTTTTTTATTAAAAAATTATAGTTTTAGATCAAAATTAAATTTTTTACTAAACTAAATTAAGCTTTTTTCAAAAGTTTTTTCAGAAATAGATCAAATTGACTTTAATACTCATTCTTCCCGGTCTTCATTTGCTTCCCGGGCAAATTAGACTGGGAAGCAAAACTACACCGAGAAGCAGCAAAATATAACTACTTGCTTCCCGGTGTTTTGCTTCCCGGACCGGAAAGTATGAGACCTGAAAGCAGATATATTTTGCCTGCTTCCTAGTATGATGCTTCTCAATCCACCGGGAAGTTCATTTTTGTAATTTTTTTTTCAAAATAATTTAATTCTGAATTTTTTTATAAAAAAATCTAAAAGTGAAAAAATATTAGAGTTTCTTTAGAACTAAGAAAAAAAAGTTTATAAAACCTATTTTTATATTTTCACTATCTTTAAACAAAACTTTTCAAAAACAAATGCATTAAATTGAAAAAGAAAACATACAAATAAACTAAACTACATATTCAACCATCTTCTTAATCCGTTAAAATTTTGACAAATCACTAGTTGGTAGCACGAATTTTTGCGGTAAATGAACTTTTTTCTTTTTTATGAAATATTAGGAAAAAGAAAAAGAAGAGAAATTAGATTAGGATTGTATAATTATTTTAATAAATTAACTGGGGTTAGTTGAAAAATAATAAAAGAAAATAACTAGGTTAAATTAATTCAGATAAAGATTTAAAAGAAAATAAAAATTAATATTTAATAATTGAATTGTGGTATTGTAATTTTATTTATTAAAATAAAAAGTGAAAATTTCTCCAAATGGGCCACCAAAAGTTTGAAATACAACAATAGGCCTGGTTTGAAATTTATACAAAACTAAGCTTTATAAAACTTTGTTTTCATCCCATAGGCCTAACTTCCAATATTGCCCTTGTAATTAAATTGTAATAACAAAATTGTCATTATATAATATTTAAATATAAAACAAATATAATAAAAATAGGAAATTCCACAAATACCACTCTTACAAAACCAACGTTTAAAATTGTATTTGAAACTGTTTCTCCTCAATCACATTATTCACCCAATCACAGACAGTGCTCACATCTTTCAATCTCACCCCTTGAACTTCAACTCAAAATCAAAACCAGACATTTGATTGAAACCACCGACCCACACCACCGACCCACATTTGTCTTCTCTTCTCCATTTCCTCGTTCGTCGAAGCAAACCCGTTGAACGCCCATCTCCACTTTTCTGTGTTCGTCGAAGCAGAACCGCCACTCATCTTGTTTGTGTTCGTCGACGCTTTCTCGCCGTTGGACGCAATCCACCGTCACATTTCATTGTTGCTTCGTAGAGGTAGCATCACTGTCTAAGGTGAGTTTTTGTTTGCTCGCCCTTGGTCGTCGTTCGCCACCGCATATCCTAATCGGGTTTGTAATTATTTTGTTTTCAAATTGAACACTGTCGAGGGTTCTAGAAGGGTTCATGGCATCTCAGGTGAGTTGCTTGTTGCTTTTTGGTTCTTCCTGTGTCGTGTTTGTTGGTTTATATTGCATGTGTTCTTGTACTTGTGTACAATTAGCAAAAAGTGTTACTTAGGGTTAGGTTTTTAATTCAGGTTATTGCTTTGTACTTTCTGGTGTTGTCTACTATTTGGATTTTGGTGGTTAATGTCAAATGGCATCTGTTTTCGAATTTGAGAAGTGTGTGAATAATATTCACAGTTTGTATTCACTATTGTTGTAATAGTAATTGTAGTTTTGATTGTATACCTTAACTAATTGTGAAATACTATTGTTTTGAGTGAAATCTTGTGACTATTGTTTGGTGTGATTGTTTAGTGTTATTTTGTTTTCAATGTTAGGAATGGTTAATTGTCTATGAATTGTTTAAATATGTTTTTTTCTTCCATTTTTGTAAAATGCTTATGATTTTGTTTTCAATGTGAGCAATGATTGTTTTAAAGTGTTCGATCATCTCTTGGATATAAGATCATAGTTTATGCACAAGTCTGCCAATAATATTCACGTTTTGTGATATATATTCATACTCTGTGAACTATATTCACAGTATGTGAGTTTTTTTCATAAGAAATGTATTTAATTCGTAGACATGTTTATTGCTTTCAACTTTCGTTCTTACTTCTGATTAGCTTTAATATGAATGTGTAGTTCTTAAATAATACCTTTCATTACTTGTGACTCATTCATTTCCAATTTTCAGGAAAGTGTGTACAAGAGGAGATGGACAGGGGCGATAGACAGACAGCGTGTGAATTGTTTTTCTTCATTCAAGATTTTCAACAGCATGGATAAACTGTCCAAGAAGCACAAAAAACTGGTTGATTTTTTTATGAGTAGTCCATTTAGGCAATTCCTTGAGTGTGCCCGGGTTGCTGGATACAAGCGCCAACAAATTCCAGGTAATCTATTGTTGAGATTGTTGTCGCATGAAGTAGTTGTTCAAGGCCAAAGATCCGATGAAATGTGGTTTGAGGTCAACGATGTGCTGCACATATTTGGCAGAGAAGAGTTTTCCGTGATAACAGGGTTGAAATTTGGGGAGGCGAATGTTGATGACATGCAGCAGCCGAAAGAGAAGCCTCATGCAAAGGACGGCTTGTTCTCAAAGGTTTTTGGAAAGAAGAAAGGAGCAGTTTGTGGAAATACAGTGATGGCGAGTCTACATGGGTCAAAAAAGCTTTCCTTCCCTGATTGTCAAAAGCTTTTTTGTGTTTTGGTTGTGAATAATTTTCTTTATGGTTATCCCATGACCAGAATGATAGACAATTTCCTTTGGCATCGAGTTGAAGACCTAGATGCCTTTCTTGAGTTTCCTTCGGGGTCCGATGTTTATAACAGAACTATTATTGCACTGAAGAGTCTGATGTCTGACAAGCTATTTCAGAATAAGGTGTTTGGTGTTAACATGTATTGTTGTTCATACGCTTTTGCGGTAAGTATTTTTTGCACAGTAAGTTAAATTCAATTAGAACAGTTGAATTATTAGGTTGAATTAACATATTTCTCTTTGTATCGTTTGTAGTGGTGGATGCTGGAGGCCTTCAAGCACGTGAGGCCAGTGTTAAACGTTGAGCAAAAAGAAAGGGAAGAAGAAAAGTTCCCAAGGTGCATGAAGTGGGCATTGACCGACGGCTCAATTAAAAATTTCAATGGGCTACCTAATGTAAGTGTCATTTACTGTTTCTCTAAATATTTCTGAGTGTAATTATGATAATTATTTACTGATATCCGATTACTGTGAACGATGATCACAGTCTGTGAACATATATCACAGTTTGTGAATATTGATCACAGTCCTCTAATTGTGAATAATTTATGAAATGAATTTGTTCTTTATCTATTTATTAAATGACTTGCATAAATTTATAGGAGGCCGGGTTGTCAAAAATCCAGCATAGTGAAGTTGAGAAACAAGCATGGTACTTGGAAGGGTTTGAAGCATTCATTGCCAATGTTGTTGACACTGATGTGAATGTCAACATTGAAAAGGGTGAAGGGAATTCTGAAAGATTATTTAGGGGTGCCATTAGAGAAGATGGCGATGACAGTGAGGATGATAGCGATCAAGAGCTATCAAGATTTATTATGCAAAGGAGGAAGCAAAAAAATGTTGATAAAGAAAGGTCCCTTGAAGTGAGGATGAAACAGTTGGATGAGAAGGAGAAGACGTTAGACCGGCGACTAAACGATGTCGAGAATAAGGAAAAACGTTTAGATAGGAGGCTGCAATTGTGTGAAATGTTGTTAGGAATCGCTCCAAGCTGTGAACATCATTAGAGCCCTCGGCAGGTATGTTTGTTTTTATCGTTATTAGTTATAAATTGTGAACTCAAGTTTTTAGATTTTAAATTTCAGACGATGTGAACTATATTCACAGTCTGTGATTTGAGATGAGTTAAGTCAAAAATTTTAATTTGTTCGACCTTAATGTTTACATTATTTTAGGAAATGCCAACTAATCATATTAATGAGGAACGTGAAGTTCAACATGATTTGAGTGAAGTTAATCAAGATGGCGGTGATGGAGATCATGGTAGTGTTGAGGATGTTGTGGAACATGGAGACATTCAAGCAGGAGCTGAAGGTGAAGGGAATGAAGCCAGTACATATGTAAATATCCAGCAAAGTGGCGAGGTATAACAGTCACGATTATTTAAGTTTAAGGTTTTAATTGTGTAGTTGATTATGTTTTTTTTTACATTTTTGTCATTTTTGACTTGACAGGAAGCTGAAGCTGATGCTCCCCATGATCATGATCTGCATGAACATGATAATGTAGAAGATGATAAAGACCAACCTGAAGTGGGAGATGCAGAACCTGCTGATGTGATCATGAATGTTCTGCAGGACATTAAAGAGGATGAAATTCAATCAAACAATGATATGGTGGTTGACTCGGTTGCAACACCTGTTGTACCAAAAAAAAAAAAAGTCCAGAAGAAGAAGCTGATGAAATCAGCTGAAGAGAAAAAGAAGATTCTGGCAGAGGCTGCACAATCTATAAGGAAGAGGAAAAGAAACCAAAAAATGGGGACAAAAAGTGCAAGTAAGAAGCAGAAAAGTGGGCGTGTGATGACACGCCGACAGAATAAGATTGTAGAGGAGAAAGAGCATGAGAAAGAAAAAGAAGAAAATGATGGAGACAGTAATGATAAGGAGGTAGAGCAAGTAGACTTGGGCAAAAAGGGTGACAAAGTTGAACCTGATGGCAGTGATTGTTTTGAAGGAGCAGAAGGAGATGGGGTTCAGGAAAATAAAGGTGAAAAAGATAAAGAAGAAGAATGATGTGAGGGTGCTAGAGACTGTGATAATGGAAAAGATATTGAGCAGGTTCCTTCAGATGAAGAAGTTGGGGGTGAGGATGACAAGGAAGAACAGTTGTCTAAGGAAGAGCTCATTCTGTTGAGTTCCAGTGTTAGTCCACCTGAGCGCCATGTGAATGAACCAGATTGGCCACAAGGTGCGGAGCCTGTCTTCGTTGATGCTTGTCTGGGGTTCCTCCCAATTCTAGAAAGAAAATTTCCAAAGAGAATAATGGCTCGAGATGAAGAGTTTATGAAATTTATTAAACAGGAGAAGAATGTAGTGTGAGTAGTTCATAGTTTTTGTATTCTATATTAATATTCAGATGTTGTGATTACAGTTCACATTCTATGAACTCATATTCACAGAATGTGAATTATAATCTTAGTCGTGTTACAACTAATCCATTTATCTCTACGTGTTATTTTCAGGCGGCATGTGGATCATCACTTCATTAACAGCAAAATATTATCTGACTGCCTGCAAACAAAGTATTGGTATGCCGGGACAGACATTGATGCTTTTACCTACACGTTGAAAAAGGTGTATGGTAATCAGAATATGAAATCTGCTATCCTGTGTACCCTATTCTTTTCTCAGCTAACCTACAGATGGAAGGAGGCTCTAAATTCGCCTGCAGGGATAATGAGCATGGAATGTCAGCCTAATTGGATTGAGATTGTGCATGGCCGCCATTATGGGGATTTTAAATGCCCGCCATGGTGGGAACTCGATACTGTAAGTATGGTATTAACATCAAATGTCATTTACTTACCTATTATTTCAGTAAAATTTAAATTGTAGCTATCACAATTTCCTGCAGGTATGTTTCCCATGTAATATTGATGGCAATCACTGGGTCATGTGTGTTTTAATTCTGAAATCACATAGGATTATATTGGTGGATCCTCTTGCTGAAAGCACACATGGTGTGGACAATGGTGGTGCGTTGGCTGCACACTTCAAATGTTTGCCATTCATGCTTCCTGTGATTCTATCAGCTGCAAAGTATTACGACCATGTCAGGGATCGACCAATAAGGCCGTGGTTAGTCCATGTTGCAGATAGTCGTCATATTCCTCCACAGTGTGATTAGTAAGTTAATTTTACTGATTTTACTTATTGTAGAATAAGTATTCTAATATGTACATGTTTTACCGATTTTACTTATTTTAGTTAATTTTACTTAATTTGTCTTCTACAGCTATTCTTGCGGACCTTATGTGTGTATGATGTTGGAAGATATTTATCTTACTCGCATTTCATGGTCTATTGGTAAAGATAAGAGATGGTCTAAGATTATCCGGGAATACATTGCAAGCATACAGATGAACCTCCAAGATTCGTAGCTTGATTATCTTTATTGAACTTTATGCCAGTTTTTAATTAAGGGATTATGTTTATTTTTTTTTTCTTTGTGATTATAATATTTGACGATGATATTTACGTTTTGAACAATTTGAAGATGTTTTGGGCTGACAATATTATGATATTGAATCTTAGTTTCTGATCATATTTGACAGGTTTTTACAACACTACAAATACTGTGATCCCTAATCACAGACTGTGAACCGTAATCATAGCTATGATCAATAATCACAGTTCGTCCAACGAGTAAGGGAGATAGTGAATTCACGATTATTCAAGCCCTTAAATCTTTTTTTGATGAGAAAATACACTTTCGTGATAGACCAAAAACGACCCCAAGTCTAGGTTGCTCAAAAAATGAGCAAGTACACTAGAACAAGGAAGGGGTGGTAAGCATGCATATTCAATTGTTGACGAAATACTATGAAATGATGTGGGGAACCTTAATATGTTATAACTAGTTGAATGATGCCCATCCTTTCCTTTTGGGATGCCATGCCATCCATATTGTTGTACTGTGAACTGTTCTCACAGACTGTGAACCGTGATCACGGCTGTGATCAATAATCACAATTCGTCCAACGAGTAAGGGAGATAGTGAATTCATGATTATTCAAGCCCCTAAACCTTTTTTTGATGAGAAATTGCACTTTCGTGATAGACCAAAAACGACCTCAAGACTAGGTTGCTCAAAAAATGAGCAAGTACACTAGAACAATGAAGGGGTGGTAAGCATGCATATTCATTTGTGGCCTAAATATTATGAGATGATGTGGATCACCTTAATATGTTATTTTTTGTTGAAGGATGACCATTCTTACCTATTGGGATGCCATTATTGACATTGAAGCTATTGTGATCTCTGATCACAGGCTATGACCTGAAACGCCATTCATAATCTATGATTGTAGTTCACAGCTACTGTAATACGTAATTAAACATGACTTGAATTATAAATACAGATCATATAATACATAAATAAACACAGTACAGAGTTTGTGATTGTAATGCACAGCTAATATACAACATTGTAAAATACGGATCACACTCTGTGAATACAAATCACATATAATTATCCTTATCTAAGTACACAGGTACTGGTCATACTATGACATAATCGGCTCAGGGCTGTCCAAGGACTCAGTTTCGGTAGGATCTATGTGAGATGACTGGTCTGCGTTTGTCTCGTCAACACTAGCTGGTGCGAAAACAGAACATGTTCTCCTTATATGACCCGCACCACCACAACGCTTGCAATGCATAACTCTACGGCGCCTTTCTTCTGATCTATCCACATTTGCTGTCCCACTGGTACTCCTGATGGACGACGAAACAGGATTACTACATGTTCTCCTTGTATGACCCAACATTTGACACCTACCACACTTTTTCTGTCTAGTACCTTCAGCAGCTGAACGGAATCTCTTTTCTTTAGGTCGATCGGTCTGAGGTTTCTCTATCATAGGAAGGACTGACATGTCTGATGGCCTCCATATTTCTGAACCTGGTGCAGGATTGATTGCCTTCTCATACGCACCTTGCAAGAATGTTTTGCTATAATATTCATGGCATAACTCACTAACTCTGACTCGGGCAAATCTGTAACATAGAAAACCAAATATAATGAAAAGTATCAACTAAAAGTAAGAATACTACAAAGTTCTAACGTATTAACAACCCTCTGTGAATTATATTCACAAACTATGAATACCATTCACAAACTGTGAACATATATCACAGACTAGATCTGACAGGGCGCAATAAAACTGGTAATTTTAACTTGCATATGCTATGGCGTGAAAACAAGGAAACTGGTCTAAACCCCAGCGACCACACGTGCAAGATCTCTCCTCTACATTTACTATGCCCTCTCCCAATTCTGAATGCTTTACTTGGTACTTCAAAGATTCACGAATGGGGTAGACGTTGCATTTATCTACTATTTCATTCATGTCGTTGATTTTGGCAGAGGCTGCTGCTGTGATGGAAGTTGTTAACTTGTTTGCCGCTTCATGACGTGAATAGAACCAATATTGGCACAAAAGCCTTATATATTCATGAGCTGCAGTTACGGGAAGACAACGGGCTGGTAGGAGAACTTTGTTTAAAGACTCTGCAGTGTTTGTTGTCATGACATCATATCTTCTCTTTGGGCAGTATGATTTTTCCCACTTCTTCACACCTAACTTAATGAGTTCTTGATGCATATTAGGGGATGCAATTGCGATACCTTGCAACAACTCATCGCACCTCTCCTTAGAGTGGGTATAGGCAGCTTCATACAAGACTTCTTGAACATCCTTCTTTTTTCTGCAGTATTTAAGCAAATTCTGCTTCAAATGATAGTAACAAGAAACATGAGGCACATTCGGATACACCTCACGAACAGCCTTTGGTATGCTGGTACCACGATCCGTAACAAGAACAAGATCATCTCTGTTCCCAATAGCTACCCGAAGCTTAATGACAAACCAAAACCAGGAGTTCTCATCCTCACAAGGCGCAAAACCAAAAGCTATTGGATATATACAGTTAGACCCGTCCAAACCTGTAGCAACAAATATCACCCCCCTAGGTTGTCCCTTAAGATGTGTTGCATCCATCGCAACTACAGGACGAATGAACTTAAAACCTTCAATGCATGCTCCTAATGTCATAAATGAGTACATAAAGTGCCCACTCAAAGATGTCTGTATAGCAATAACAGTGCCAGCATTAGTTTCCCGTAGTCCATTAAGCCATGAAGGAAGAAAACCCCATGATTCTTCATGAGTCCCATATGCAATGTCCCTCGCAATTTGTAATGCCCGCCAAGCTTTGCTATACCACAATACAACTGCATATCTATCTCTAATCTCACTTCTAATATTACCTGGTGTAAATTGACACTCACCAAGACGACTAGCAAACATATTCCCTATCACTCTAGCGTTAGCCTGCCTATGCTCAGCTCTATCCGGATCGTGTAGGCAATTACATTCTGTAATAAACTCAGTCACAGTCCATATTGGGAATCCCTTCACACCTCTTCTTGCCCTGAAAGCAAACATGCATCCCTTTGTCGTGCATGCAACCTCGAAGCGAACATTGTTGGAGTTTGGGATGCAAATAGACAGCTTCTTCTCTAGAGCATACTTGCAAATTGCAAGTTTCATAGCATCCTTACTGTTGAATATAGCACCAACATGAAGAGAATTACGATTTTGGGAATCTGAAAGACAATAGACTTGAGATGCTGGCCACTTCTGTTTAGGCAACCCAGGCAGGTGGTACACGCTTGAAGTGTCAGTTTCCTTATCTTGCTGCATTATTTCTATGTCGTCTTCTTTTTTCCAATCACTTAAGCAATCATTGCACTCTTCATTTATCCTATCACTTCCGTCGTTCGTATCATCAATAATATCATCCAACCCATGCCTTTTTTCGCCAATTCCACCATATTCATCAGTTGTGATGAAGTCATTAAGTGCATCAACTTCACCATGAAAATTGCCATCTAGTAGGTCTCGCAAATCAGGATCATCAAAATCAACATTATTCCTCGGTAGCAAATCATTATCTTGTAAAACATCTCTCTCTTGTCCTGTAGATTCACAAAAAGTGAGAGATTGTTGTAGTTGAACCTGCTGAGACTGACATCGATTTATTTGCAACAAAGCTGTAGTATTTGCCTTCGGTCGACCATCACTATCAACGTAAAAAACCAAAGGATTCTCTCCAAAAGCAAACTTCAAGTCACCATCATCATTAATAGGCATCCTAATTTTTATGCCATCTGGATTCTTCCACATGAAATGCAGCTGCAGACGTTCCTTCTCTCTTTGTCTACTCTTTTTGGACGAAATCCTATCAATCAATTGCTGCAGCGTCGTGTTTAAATCGAAAACCTCAGCCCCGGGTTCTCCACCACTATATTCAGTACCATTCCACTCTGCGTCGTAGAATAGAACAACTCTTACATAATTCATCTGAAAAAATTAATTCAACCAGTAAGATAACAAGATACCATCATCAATTCATGAATTTATGATCTCTATTCAGAAACTGTGAATGTTATTCACAGACTGTGAATATAACTCACACATGTTTACATTATCAGTTCACAGTCTGTAAAAGAAAACACTGTCAATAATAATACAGTCCATCAGATTACAACCTGTATTATAGTTGACAGTGTTATCTGCTCACAGACTGTGAATATAACTCACATATGTTTACATTATCAGTTCACAGTCTGTGAACAGAAAACACTATCAATAATAATACAATCCATCAGATTACAACCTATATTATAGTTGACAGTGTTATCTGCTCACAGACTGTGAATATAACTCACACATGTTTACGTTATCAGTTCACAGTCTGTGAACAGAAAACACTGTCAATAATAATACAACACGTCAGTTCACAACCTGTATTATAGTAGATAGAGTTATCTGCTCACAGACAGTGAATAACGATAATGGAACTAAGAAAATTCATAGATTATGAACAAGGATCACAGACTTTCAACAACAATACACTACAAATTCCAATCAACATCTAGAATCAACAGGAATAATATTTTCAATAGCAGCAGGTCAAGAAAACATAAATAGAGATAAATTTATCATAAAAAATATTACTAAGGAAGTACGTAGGGATGCCCTCCAAGTCTTTCTATATCTCTATCTACCTAACCAGTTAACTCAATCTAATAGCAGTTTTAGTCCACTGCACTAATGATTTTTATTACAACAACAGTTTTGGTCCAGTTTCAATATAACAGCAGTTTGCATCACACCTTATAGTTTCTTTTTCACGGTATTATCACTGCTATAAACTATGTACAATTCAATGACTGTGAACTGCTCTAACATTCAACAACAATACACATCAAAATTCACAGTCTCTGTATTAAACCATGAATTATCTACTACCAATGATATATTTATCAATTCACAGACTGTGAATAACGAAGAAATACATGAATAACAAAGACCAAATATTTCAATATAATAGCTTTCAGCATCCCACAATTATTACTAGAACAAAACCAAAATGCATCAAATTCAAATCAACAGCTTACCTTTTATATCAAAAAAGACCAAGCAGCCCCACGACCTAGCGGCAGATGAGTCACGATCTAGCGGCAGACCACCATGACTAGAACCTTACATTCATCAATTCTCCAATTATCTCCACACCAGTCGACGACTTGAGCAGCAGGATGAAGATTGACACAAAAGCTTTCAATGAAATCAATACCCGTTGAAAAAACTGGACGATTTCGATACGGTGGAGAATAAGATGGAGGCTCTCGATGAATTAGGTGAAGAAGAGGTTGAGGCTTCGATCGATTAGGTCGTAATTGGAGAAGATGACACAGAAGCTGTCAACAGAGGAGAAGATAGAAGATTTCAATTCGGAGGAGAAGATGGAGGCTTTCGTTGTTATAAATTGTGAAGGAGAAGATGGAGACTTACGATTGATTAGGTTGATGGTGGAGAAAGAAGAAGATCGTTTTTTTTTCTGAATTGAATCTGATGAACAAAACCAGAACCAGTACAAACTGGTTGAAGGGCAATTTTGGAAGGTTATATTTTCTTTTTTTAAAGTAAATTAAAAATATATTTTTACTATTTTTTTAATTGAAAAGGGTAGTATGGGAAGTTAGGCCTATAGGATGAAAACAAAGTTTTAAAAAGTTTAGATTTGTATGATTTTTAAAATGGACCTATAATTATACTTTTATTATGTAATGGTGTATGTATGGATTCCACCAAATCCATTACTTGTCATGTTGCATGGGTTTATTAACCCAAAATGTGACAAGTGTCCATATTTTTGCCTATAAATATAAGATGAAGGCAATGAGAGACTTTGCCAATTCACTTGTTATTTCATCTTCCTCCTCTCTTTCTATCTCTAGTATTATGTAAGTCATTTCTTGTGTTGGTTCTAGTATTCTGGGTGTTGATTCTGGTTTGGTTTTGTAACACGTTATCAGCACGAGTATGCTCTCTGGTTGCCGCCCAGACGGATCCTCCAGATCAGAAAGTGATGGTAACGATGTTTTGGTTATACTGAGATGCTGCCGGAATTATATTGAAAAAAAAAATTGAGATGTTGGTCTGGAACCATAAAAAGATGAAAATGGAAAATATGCTGGAACCATAAAAAGAGGGAAATGGAAATTTGGTAGAAAAGAGAAAAGGAAAGAATTGGTATAAAAGAGGAAATAAATTAAAAAAAATATATTGAAAAAAATGGATGAAAAGAGGAATAATTATTTGAAAAAGAGGATGATATATTTATTTAATTGGAAATATATTTATTGATTAATTGTTTGGTGTTTGAAAAAAGGGAATTGTTCATCTTGAGATATGAAAAATATGTATATTAATTAAGATGAAAATGAAATTGATTTCATCAAGTGAGTTGGTCTTAGATTATTGAGTTAATTTGGAAATTGGTTGAGAAATAGAATTCATATATTGGGTATATGGAAATAATGAATGATGATAAAAATTCCATTGAAAGAAATTATTTTTGAAAGAAATTACTTTTGAGATGAAAATTTCTGAGGTTCAAATTATTATTTGTTATAGAGGGAGAAACAAAAATGACAAAAGAATAGGACATCTATTGTATTTAAATTTTGTCATATGAAATCTATTGACCAAGAAGATGGTTAAATTTATTTATCCAGGAAAAGATAAATAATTGAATATGAAGAAGGTTGATTATGTGGAAAGTTTAAAATATATATGGAAAATTATTGAAATATTGATGTGGAATTTTGAAAAGAAAAGAGGAATTATTCAATTTGGTTGATTGAATTGAATTGATTTGGACCATATAGAAATTATATTTGATTATTTTGGGAGTTGAAATATTTACCAAGAAGATATCATTATTCCAGAAAATCTTGTGTGAAGTTTGGCGCTGCCAACCCAAGATAGAAAATTGGTCCAGATATATATGTATATATTTTTGTTGCATCATTAATCTTTATTTAGAGCATACGCAATGCATTTTAATTTAATTGTCAATTTATTTAGTTGTGTTTATTATTTTAGTTATTGGTATGGACACTTGAGAAGTGTCGGAAATTGGAATATTGAAAAGGCTCTGGATCTATCTGGGAAAAATTATATTGATATAAATGGATGAGTATGAAAATGGCAATAATGAGATTACTCTCCAACCCAGATCATAATCCTGATTATTTGAAAGGGAAAAAGGATCCAATTAAGAAATGAGCCTAGAAAAATCTCAGCAATGAATAATTGAAATAAATATAGTTTATTGAGATAGAATCTCAGAGATTAAATTATGAAAATTATGAAGAAATTATATGAGAAATCCATGATGGGATATAATTGCATGGATATATTTTTCAACTTAGTATATTGATGTATTTATTGATTAAAGTCAGAAAAATTGGAAAATTCTGATATGTGGCTTTGTTTATTTGGATAGGATATGGAAATTCCAGGAAATATGTCAGAAATATGTTTGATTGATAGTGCTACAACCCATTCTATCCTCCGAGATAAAAAATATTTCCTGAACATATCTGAATATAAGGCTCGAGTAAATACAATATCTGGTTCTGCTGATTTAATTGAGGGATATGGAAAAGCTATAATACTGTTAGAAAAGGGAACAAAAATATGTATCCATAATGCATTATATTCGAGTAATTCGAAACGAAATTTGTTGAGTTTTAAAGATATCAGGAAAAATGGATACCATATTGAGACAGTGAATGAACAAAATATGGAGTATTTGTATATCACGTCTATTATTTTTGGACAGAAAATTGTTCTGGAAAAACTCCATACATTATCATCTGGTTTATATTTTACGAAAATATCTCCAATAGAAGCCTACGCTGTAATGAATAAGAAAATAACTGACCCTAAAGTTTTTCAATTATGGCATGATAGACTTGGCCATCCTGGGTCCACAATGATGCGTAGAATTGTTAAGAATTCTAATGGACATACATTAAGTGATTTAAAAATATTGATATCAAAAGATAATTTTTGTACTGCTTGTACTCAGGGGAAATTGATAGTTAGACCATCCCCCTTAAAAGTAAATATTGAATGTCCATCGTTTTTAGAAAGAATTCAAGGGGATATTTGTGGACCAATTCATCCACCAAGTGGGCCATTTAAGTACTTTATGGTGTTGATTGACGCATCTGCGAGATGGTCACATGTATCTTTATTATCAACACGGAATGTGGCGTTTGCTAAGTTGCTTGCCCAGATAATAAGATTGAGGGCACAGTTTCCAGATTATCAGATTAAAAATATTCGTTTGGATAATGCTGGTGAATTTGCATCAAGGGCGTTTAATGATTATTGCATGTCAATTGGTATAAATGTTGAACATTCAGTACCCCACGTTCATACCCAGAATGGATTAGCGGAATCTTTTATTAAAAGGCTTCAAATGATTGCCCGAACGTTGTTGTTACAAACTCAATTACCGATTTCCGCTTGGGGTCATGCAATATTACATGCAGCCACACTGATACGTCTGAGACCCACTGCATATCATGAATATTCTCCGTTACAGTTGGTAACTGGAAATAAACCAGATATATCTCATTTGAAAACTTTTGGTTGTGCTATATATGTTCCCATAGCACCCCCTCAGAGAACCAAAATGGGACCACAACGTCGTTTGGGAATTTATGTTGGATATAATTCACCATCTATAATTAGATATCTGGAACCCATGACGGGTGATATGTTTACTGCAAGATTTGCAGATTGCCATTTTAATGAAGAATTATTCCCACGACTTGGAAAGGATGAACCTTCTAATGCTGGTAAAAATGAACTCGTTTGGAAAAGTGAAAGGATGCATTATTTAGATCCACGTACTGGTCAAAGTGAAAATGAAGTACGTAGGATAATTCATTTACAAATGATTGCGAACCGTTTACCAGATAGTTTTGTTGATGCTACTAAAGTTACGAAATCTCATATACCAGCATGTAATGCACCAGCTCGACTGGATGTGCCTACTGAGAAATCAAAACAGATGGTAACTGGTGAGGCATCTGAAATCCAGAGAAAACGTGGTAGACCTGTTGGGTCCAAAGATATTGTACCACGAAAACGAAAAGTTAGAATCGAGAATACTATTGATATGATACCTCCGAAAGATACTAATCAAAATTTACAAATTGTGGAAGTCGAAAATCCAACTGAGGAAAAGACCTATGAGGAGGTAAATGTATCCAAGAATGAAGAAATATCCATTAATTATACAAAAGAAATTTGGAACCATGAAAACTTTGTTGTTGATAATATGTTTTCATATGCAGTAGCTATTGATGTGATGAATGATGATTATGAACCTCAATCCATCATTGATTGTAGGGAACGAAATGACTGGCCAAAATGGAAAGAAGCAATCCAGGCAGAATTAAGTTCATTGAATAAACGGAACGTTTTTGGACCCATTATTGAAACACCAAAAGGTGTTAATCCAGTTGGTCATAAATGGGTATTCGTTCGAAAGCGAAATGAGAAAAACGAAATTGTGAGATAAAGCCCGATTGGTTGCTCAGAGTTTCTCACAAAGGCCTGGAATTGATTTTGATGAAACGTATTCACCTGTGATGGATACAATTACTTTCCGGTTTTTTATTGGATTAGCGAAAGAAAGGAATCTGGAAATGAGGTTAATGGATGTGGTAACTGCATATCTATACGGTTCCCTGGATACAGAAATCTTTATGAAAGTTCCAGAAGGATTAAAAATCCCTGAAATTAATAAACCTCGCGGGTTATACTCAGTGAAATTACAAAGGTCACTATATGGATTAAAACAGTCTGGACGAATGTGGTATAATCGTCTAAGTGAATACTTAATTAAGGAAGGGTACATTAATGATACTATTTGTCCATGTGTGTTCATTAAAAAATCAGGATCTGGTTTTGCAATAGTAGCAGTCTATGTTGATGATATAAACTTGATTGGAACTCAAAATGAAATCCAAGAGACTGTTGAATATTTGAAAAGAGAATTTGAAATGAAAGACCTGGGGAAAACAAAATATTGTCTGGGATTAGAAATTGAACATAGAAATAATGGAATTTTGATCCATCAGAAAGCTTATACAGAAAAGATCTTAAAAAGATTTAATTTGGAAAAATGTCATCCATTAAGCACCCCAATGGTCGTTCGTTCTCTTGATCCCAAAAAGGATCCATTCAGACCCAAAGATGATGATGAAAATGTTTTGGATTCTGGAACACCATACTTGAGCGCAATTGGTGCCCTTCTATATCTAGCCCAATGTACGAGACCAGATATTGCTTTTGCTGTAAATTTATTGGCTAGATACAGTTCTGCCCCGACTCGTCGTCACTGGAATGGGATTAAACATATTCTTAGATATCTTCGGGGAACTGTTGATTTGGGACTGTTTTATTCAAATTCAGATAATCCTTCTGGGTTGGTTGGTTATGCTGATGCCGGTTATCTTTCGGATCCACACAAAGCTCGTTCTCAGTCTGGATATATTTTTACATATAATGGCACAGCTATCTCTTGGAGATCCATAAAGCAAACTTTGGTTGCTACTTCTTCAAATCATGCTGAAATTTTGGCATTGCATGAAGCCAGCCGGGAATGTGTCTGGTTGAGATCGGTTATACATCATATTCAGAGTTCATGTGGTATCCCACAATTAAACGAGCCAACAATTCTTTACGAAGATAATGCTGCTTGTATCGCCCAAGTGAGAGGTGGATACATCAAAGGGGATAGAACGAAGCACATATCTCCCAAATTTTTCTACACCCACGAGCTCCAAGAATCCAGACAAATCAACGTGAAGCAGATTCGATCTTCAAACAATTTGGCTGATTTACTGACAAAGACATTACCAACCTCCACATTCGAAAGGTTGCTTCACGGAATCGGAATGCGAAGACTCTCCAAATTAGTTGATTGATTCATGGGTGTTTCCATCAGGAGGAGTTTTGTAAAATGTCTGGGTTCAAACTGTACTCTTTTTTCCTTATCCAATTTTTGTCCCACTGGATTTTTCTGGTAAGGTTTTTAACGAGGCAGTCGATGGTGAAATCCAAGGGGGAGTATTATGTAATGGTGTATGTATGGATTCCACCAAATCCATTACTTGTCATGTTGCATGGGTTTATTAACCCAAAATGTGACAAGTGTCCATATTTTTGCCTATAAATATAAGATGAAGGCAATGAGAGACTTTGCCAATTCACTTGTTATTTCATCTTCCTCCTCTCTTTCTATCTCTAGTATTATGTAAGTCATTTCTTGTGTTGGTTCTAGTATTCTGGGTGTTGATTCTGGTTTGGTTTTGTAACAACTTTAAACTTTTTGTGAACTATAGATTTAATTTACCCAAATAAAAATTAACATAGTTAGGAATATTATTCTAAGGAAATAGAAAAAAACAAAGGCGTGTGGTAAAATCCATGAACGATGTCGTATTTGTTTCCGAGTGGCATCCGAGGCATATATAACTTACGTGTCTATTTAAGCTTCTTCCTTGGCAAGAAACCCCCTCAAAAGCAAAAAAAGCTTCCCGCACCAGATCCTGACTCGTCACTCCAAGAACCACTTCGTCTACTATTAAATTCTCTCATCGCAAGCAAATTCTCTCTCGCAATCACAGAACTGAAAACATGCTGCTTCGTATCCGCAGCAGAGACGGCCTCGAGCGCGTCACTATCGATAATGCACACATCACCGTCGCCCAACTCAAAACCCTAATCGAATCGCAGCTCCAGATCCCCTTCCATAACCAAACCCTCTCCACCAATCAAAACCTCCTACTCGCCAAAAACCCCTCCGATCTTCAGAATTTCACCGACATGTCGAATCCTAACACGCTGCTCTCCGCTCTCAACATCGCCCACGGCTCCATCGTCTTCTTATCCTACGAAGGCGAGCGCAGCATCAAGGGCCCTGCCGTTCACCCAGCCGGTTCCTTCGGCCGCAAGATGACCATGGACGACCTCATCGCCAAGCAGATGCGCGTCACGCGTCAGGAGAATCCTCACTGCGATTCTGTCTCCTTCGACCGCGACTGTGCCAATGCTTTCCAGCACTACGTCAACGAGACGCTCGCCTTCGCCTCCAAGCGCGGTGGCTTCATGTACGGCACTGTCTCGGAGGAAAATAAGGTGGCGGTGGACTTCATCTACGAGCCGCCACAGCAAGGGACGGAAGACGTGCTTTACGTTCTCCGTGATGAGGAGGAGGAAAAGATGGTAGACGCGATTGCTGCTGGATTGGGGATGAAGAAAGTAGGTTTTATATTCACGCAGACGATAATGCAGAACAAGACGGACTACACTTTGTCGAATAGGGAGGTTTTACAGGCGGTCGAATTTCACGCGGAGAGCGGGATGGAGGAGTGGGTGACTGCAGTTGTGAAATTGGAGGTTGGTGAGGATGGAAGTGCAGCTGTCCACTTTGAGGCGTTTCAGATGAGTGATATGTGTGTTAGGTTGTTTAAAGAAGGGTGGTTTGATACTGAAATCAAGGAGGACGATGATCCCAAACTTTCGAAAATGAAAAAGGAGGTTGTTGTGGGTGGCAAAGATGTCAAGGAAGTGGATAATGATTTCTTCCTGGTGGTTGTCAAGATTCTGGATCACCAGGTGAGTGTTTCTTTCCTCAATTTGAAATATTGCATTTTTTTTATACCTACTGAACTGATCTTTTATGTTTAGTCAATTTAGAATTTAGTTGCAAGGATTCAACGTTTAGAGGTTGAATGGTTAAATTTGCATTATTATTTATTACTAATTTAGGGTCTAAAGCCAATATGAATAGAGCCACTTAGGATTTTATGGTTTTGGGGCGTTAATCTATTGTGGTTTGATGAGATGAAGCATGATAGTTTTTCGGAACATTAGCCTATATATTTAGAAGCTTTTGGGTTTGTCATTCGTAAAAGTTTCTATTTTCAGTCGTGTTGTGTGTTACTCTTACAGGGGAAAGCGTGCTTCATAAATTTGTAGAATCTTTGATGATGGAGTGACGCATTTTAGGTTTTAAACTTGCTTAGATTAATTGAAGCCTTTCCGAACGACTACTATTTTGGGGTCATGGAATTGACACTGTGCGCGCTTCAGGTCCCTACTTTAGATTCCGCAATGGGGGCTGGATGTGGTTGTTATTTATAGTAATCTTTTGTGTGTTCTTTTTTTGGTCTTTAAATCATAGACTGCTATATTTTGTTGTAGATTCCTGCAATGTTTCTTATCGGGTATTATGATCTGTAAAATCTCACAGAATTTAGGAGAGCAGGATTTAGGACTTGGGAGTAAATCAGGTTTATCTTGGGTGATGTAGTTGATGTAGTTGGACATGTACCCAAGATTTAGGACTTCAATAATATTGATTTAAAATTTAAAATTAGAACAAAGTGGTTGCAGAGAATTCATACCACTTCAATAAAGATTTTCTTGAAATTAGAACGAAGTGGTTGCTTAGACAATTTATACTGTCGGTTACTATTGAATTTAGTAGGACTAAGACTTGAAACTCACAAAAATTTGCTTGGTTGTTTTGAATTTTGCAAAAGCATGTAAATCAAAACTGTTCTGATGTTAATGGATAGTAGTAGAAAGGAACCTATGGCTTTTCTTCTACATCTTTTACTTAAATGGAGTAGACTTTGAATTTAGCATGAAAGGAAGTCATTACAGTGTTTGGTGGCTACTATCTGCTAGTCTTTGTTTTTGATGCATTAGTTGGTTTGCTTTCAAATCATACACATGACCAGTTGTCTATACAGTTATGATCCAAACTTAAAACTTTTACTTTAATGCTGCAGGGCCCTCTTTCTTCTACCTTTCCCATAGAAAACCGGAACATTCAAGTGACGATGAGGGCTCTGAAGACTCATCTGGACAGAGCACAAAGTCTTCCACTAGTAAAGAGGATTTCGGACTTTCATTTGCTGCTCTTTCTGGCAAGATTTCTTGACCTCAACTCTGATATCCCTACATTAACACAATGTGTGATGACTCAGACAGCAGTACCGGATGGTTATAAACTCATATTTAACACATTGACTGAGAACGCGTGATTAGAAAAATTTCTCCAGGCATCAGATTGAGGCGTACAGTTATCGCCATGCATTCATCTTTACAAGGAGGGGCAGCAGGTCTCCTTAAGTTGGCTTATTGAAGTTACAAATAGGCTATATATACGCAGCAGCCCCCTGACATTGTACCTTAAACTTGAGTTCTATATTTGACCAGTTGCTCTCATTATGTACTTTGCCTTGGAAACACACTGTTTATAGTTGAATGTGTTTTGACAAAGTAAGGCGTGAGGAGCTATTGGTTTGCATATGGTCATGTGAATTATATTATACCTTCATAAATTAAGCATTGTTTATGTTTGAATATGGTTTAAATGACTGATCTGCTGTGTCGGTCAAACTCTCGGTTTGCTGCACAGCAAAATTACATTTATGTCAATTGTCACGGATTAAGATGCTTCATGCTAATTTTACTTATTGTAGTTTTTATATATTGTCTGCTATTCTGAAGGGAGAGGCTGTGTGTAGAGACAATATATATATTACTACTCAAATCATAATAAATATTTTTTATAATTTTTTTAAAATTTTCTATTTAAAATATTAAAAATAAATTAATTATTTATATATAATTTTAAAATATAAATTAATATAACTTATTTAATTAATCATTTTATCATTATAAAAAAATTTAAATTAATAGATTATTTTGAAATAAATCATTACGATAAATTATTTAAAAAATAATTAAAATTAATAGTTAAATTTTTAATAGGTACTAACATTTGATATTTAGTAGTAGCCAAACACTTAAATTAATTATAAAATAAAAAAAAAATTGGTAACTTTAAAATTAATATGATGAATTTAAAATAGTTTTATAACTCTCTAATGATATAATTAGAATGTATTTTATTATGATTATAGTATTTATAAATTTTAAAGTATATATTAACTAATCAAACTTAAAAACAAAGTTACTTTAAAATAAAATAGTAGATGAAATAGTGGATGATATGGCGCACAATAGGAATAATTATTTTAGGGATAATGTAGTTGTAGGTATCTATAGTTGTGCAAAATTTTCATTTAGGTACTTCAACTTTGAGGGGTTTCATATAGATACTCCAACTTGCAAATTACAGGTCACTTAGATCCTTCAGTTGACGTGGCGCAATCTGTGAACAGTACCTATATGAAACATCGTAAAGTTGGAGTACCTGTATAAGATGTAATTTGCAAGTTGGAGTACCTATATGAAATCTCGCAAAGTTAGAATACCTATATAAAGATTTAATTTGCAAGTTGGAGTACCTATATGAAACCTCGCGAAGTTTAAGTATCTAAGTGAAAATTTTGCACAACTATAGCTATCCATAATTACATTATCCCATTATTTTATCCACTAACTAGGAAATTTGTGGGATTCTATCCCTAAATAGTGATGTCCAGAAATTTGTGAGAAAATTTTGAATTTTTAAAAGAAATAGTTCGAATTTGAATTTGAAAATAAACATGTACTACACTCAAATCCATTCAAGTACTTAAAAATAATTTATATATTTAATTTAAACTAATTAGTTAAATATAATACTGTCTATATTAATTAATGTAGTGGTTCGAATACTATAATAAGATTTGGCTTGACGGAACCGGATTCAATAGGACGATAAGATACCGATTCAAAAGCCACAATATCCTAAAAAGAATAGAAAGAACGTTCGAGTGGACCTTGGGACACCATGTGTAGGGGTAGGCATAAAACCCGGACCGAACCGGACCGGACTGAAAATTACTGGTCCACGGTCCAAACGGTCCCGGTCCGGTCCAAAAGGTGTGGACCGACAATATTTATTGGTCCTGTCCGGTCCCATGTCTCTATGGACCGGACCGGACCGAACAATAATTAAAAAAATAAATAAAAATATATATTAAAAAAATAAAATATTTAAAATAAAAATAATTATATATACTTAGGTTATAAATTATAATATTGATGAAATTTAATTGTATAATAAAATTTTTAATAGTTATTTTAATATTAAATTAATTTAATTGTATTAATTTAAATTTATTAATTATAAAATTAATTTAAATGAGTAATTATAAAATTATAAATTAACACCATAAATTTATTTATTTTGTATTACATATGACTTATATATAAATTTTTTAAAATTATATTTTTTAAAAAAATTGAAAAGCCCACAAAAAGCCCAACCCGATTGGACCGGACCGGACCGAGACCGATTGGGACCGGACCGATCGGTCCAACATTTTAATCGGTCCGGTCCGGTCCAAAACTTTTGGACCGACATATTAGTCGGTCCGGTCCGGGTCCGGCCAAACCCGGACCAGACCGTGCCCACCCCTAACCATGTGGTGTCTTCCGTAGGCACTCTAACATTCAAATTAGCTCTAAACTTAAAAGATAAAGTAAAGGAAAGGAATAGAGAAAGCAATGACTTCTAGGTCGCAATAGTTCCTATCGGAATGAAGTGACTGGAAGACAGTAAAATACCTAGAGCTTTGGGCTCAAATGACAAGGGTTAGTAAGATGATCAGAATCGGGGATTGTGCTATTAGAATGTGACCCGGAGACGTGAATGTGGTGAGAGGGATTTTGGCAACGTTTTAGTAAGTCAGTTATTGTCCTGTTCGATGAGGTTCAGACTCCTATTTACAAGAGTCTGATGTACTCATTGAAGGGACTTGCCAAGATCCTTGCGAAAGGATTTCCACAGGACTCGAGATCCTCTCAACTACGAATCAGCCAGTTGAGAGGTTGCAAAAGAGACTTTGGACCACATGGGCTAATCGGACGATGCAAGCCTACACCCTAGGTTAAGCCCTACTGTTGTTCTGGGCTTGGAATTTTAACCCTCTACGATTACAATTAAACATATACAATTGATATACTTTTATTAATTTAAAATGTATAGTTATATTAAAAATTATAATTATATAAATATACAATAATTATTTTTTTTATTACTATGACAAAAAGAGAAGTGAATATGGTACATTTGTATTGCAGTGTGTTGTTTTCGAACAGATCTGGCCTAGTCAAATCATGCATGGTCAAAGCCCATCGCGTTCAAAGTCCAGATCCAAGCTTCTAAACGGTCAGTGAGGGCTAAGATCTTATCCGATGCCCTTAACGGTCTGATATGCAGTCAAAGTGAATCCTAATTTTTGAAAAAATCCTTCGGCGAAGATCTCAATAGTTTCAGCTAACGACCATCCCAGGTTTCTATAAATAGGAACCTAACCTTCACTTCTTTGCATTTTTTTTAACTTACCAAAACTCTGCCAAAATTAATACCCACTGCTCTCAGATCTCTTCTTACACTCTGGTGTCTCTTCACGATTTCGATCTCAATCAGCCAGGTCATAGTACCCTTGGTGTTACCTAATTGTTTTATTATTCTTGCGACTAAAATATAACAATTCAGAAAGATATTCTTTCTCACTTAGTTCTTTCTTTTCACTATTTAAGTTCAGAGTTGACTTGAGCATAGGAGTGTCTACCGTAGATACAACACCGGTGTCATAAGAGTTTTAATGACTCTTTCTGTGTTCTCTTATCGATAATATTGTTTTCTTAATCATGATATTTTGTAATATTCTATCAAGAATGGACACGTTGTCTTATCACTAATATCATGTATTATATTATCATTCTTATTTGTTTTCATTTATTACTATCTCAATTATCTCAATATTAGTGAAAAAGGTTGTGTAATTGTGTTTTGAGTTTTCTCTCCACATTACATTCTTGAAAACATTTTTAATGATAAACTTGCTCAAAATGTTTTAATTGGATAGGTCATAGTTGTTTATATTACTACCACACCGGTTTAAGGTCTTATTAATTTATAGGGTGCTAGGATTACGTCTTCGAAGGTTTGTTCCTAGCAGTTTAAGTCCGGTTATTTAGCTTTTAGAATTTTAAAAAATGACAGGAAAAGCAAATAGCTTGTGACCACTTAATTAAGTCCGGTTCAAACATCAATCACAGTCATTTACCATCCGTTAATAGTCCATTAACATAGTCTAGCAACCAGAATAGAATTTCGTTAATTAACAGTTTAGCCAGTTAAGTTACAGAATTATGCCCAAAGTAGCTATCAGCAGAAAACGGGATTAACAATAGCAGTAAAAAGTATGGTTGAAGCCCAGTAAATAGTATCAGTATAGTAGTTCAAACTACAATCAGTATAGGCACTTCAAGCTAATTATTTCAGTAGTGAGGATCCTCTATCCCTAGGCATGCTATAAATTCTACTAGTAGACTGACTAAGGGCAAAATTCCGAGTTCCACTTATTTAACAATTTACCAAATTATTTATGTACTAGAATAACAATTTTAGTGTATGGCAACATTAGAATTTAGCAACCAATTCCACAATATCCACAGTCTTACGTATTTAGGTATAATCATTAAATAGGACAGTCTTATGTATTTAGTTATTATCATTTAACAGAGCACACTTTGGAAACAGTTTCACAACACATCAATCACGACACATGCAGAAAACATACAACATCAAACAATAATATGGGACTCAAACAGAGCTGTTAACCTAACACGTAGAGCATGACAACCCGAACAGAATCCAACCTAAGCTGCTGTCTGATCAGCCTCTCCGTCCAGTGCTTCTACAGACGCCATAAAAATAAGTAAATACAACAGCACCAAAACTAAAGTCGGTCTCGGACACCGATTCGATAGACCTATAACAAAACCCGAACAGAACTCAATACATCCCAAACTGAACCCTAAATATCTTACCGAGATTTCATAATCGATTCTGACTGCCCTCTTGATTTCTGGATCCGAAACGCTCAGAATCCAGGACCACCTGAACCTGATTGATAAAACCCCCCCTTAAGATCAGAATAAAATGGATTCCATTAAGAAGAACCTGGAATGGAGCTTCTTTGCTCTCAAAATCTTCACTTGCCATTCAAAACCAACACATCTCTCTCTACTACAATTTCCCCTCTATATCCTCGATTTGATTGCTGTGTATTATATATACATGTATATCTGTTAACAATCACACACCCATCTCCACACACATACAGACACTTGCCGCTATCGGAAGCGTTTGTTTTGTTTGATCAAAAGAGAACAACGCAACATTAATTTGTAATCGGTGAATTAGGGTTTGGTTTTCTAACCAGGGGTTTTAAGGTAAAAAAAAAACAGTGGGCATGAGGTTGAACGGAGAAATCTCTCATAAGGAAGAAGTAGAAGAAGAGAAAGGAGAGATTGATAATGGTAATTTACAGTCACAGGAGAGTCTTGCAGTTGTTGGATAAAAATTATTCAATACAATTTAAGAACAAGATCTGTGATGTCTTTGATCCTCATGGTACGCTGATTTTTTCTATTGGAATGCAAAACAAGAGTTTTCATATTGATTGGGAAGATGATATAGTTGACAATTATAATGATTGTCAAGAAATTAAGGAGTCTGCTATTGATAATGCTGTGTTTTTTAACTCTGAGTTACATAAAAGTCACATGGTAAGTTTGGAAGAGTTTAAAAATCATGTTGGTGAAAGTATGTCAATGGATGGAAATGTGAAAGTTGAAGAAATTGTGAAGAAAAAGAAAACAAAAAGGAAGAAAAAATGTCAATTACTCATGAAGCAAAAGAACAGTTGAAGAACTTATGAATATGGTGTTGCATAGTTCTTGCATCATGGGGGAATGTTGCATATTGATGTCAAGCACTATGCATTTTACTTTAATATTTTGTTTTTAAATATATTTTGTAATGCCCAATGCTGATGTGATTAGAAGAAAGATCTATTTAGATATTGTTTAAGATCTTTATTGGCAGATTTTTTAATCACATCACTCTTTTGTATTTATATATGTATGCTATATGAGAAGAAAAATACAAGAGAGAGTTCTTTTATGCCAAAACTCTTTATCTTTAATTTGTTCAACGAACCAAAAATACAACAGTGGTATCAGAGCAACAGGCAAAGCCCGCGTCGACCTTTTATCTAATAAATGCATCACTTCCAGAAGTCGGGGTTTGGTGCACGTATTAGCACTAGAATTACTCCCGAGAATCGTTTAATTACGAGCAGAGAGTTCTAACACTCTGAACTGGACAGTGAACAGAACCTGAATGTTAACCTGAAATCAGAATCGGACCATAGGGTTAAGACAGCCTAAACCAAAATTGAAACAGAGGGAAGACTTACCGATTACTCGCAGAAACCCTAACGTTGAACACCACTCACAACTTCACACGAAAAATCCTCTCTTACTCTCAACTTTACGCGATTCAGAAATATGACAAAACCCTAAGTTAATCACATATTTATAACATGACAAATACCCAGATAACCCCTTCTAAAATCAGGCAATTATAACATAACCCCCAAGATTTCCTAATTATTTTATACGCACAACCCCTTAACAAAAGAAAATTTTGGCCCTAACTCCCAGGCCCAAAAATGGTCCATAACAATTTACATTTATAAAAGAATGAAATAACACATCACAAAATAAAATTTTGTAGTTCATTAATATTATTTCTTACCTTTTAAGTCTTAAAAAAAAAAAAAAAAACATATCAATAAACTTTGGTGATGAATATGTATTACCATAATTCTAGTTCATTTGGAATATGTGGACTATAAAATAGTAATCTTTATAATAATCCCAAAATTTACCTTTATTTTAGTATGTTTTATGAGCATTAATGTAAAGAAATTGAGCTTGAAAGATAAATATTTGAGTAAATTTCAAGTAATTCTGGACTATTTGATGAGATAGGAACTTGAATGAGAAAATAGAAAAAACGGAGCTAAAAGCAGCAATTTCATACAAAAGATTGGATTTAGCAAGAAATCATCCAAGTTAAAATGTCTGGTGATGGTTAATGCGGTATCAAAGCCTCGCCTGGATGCCTTGCCAAAAGGAAAGAAGGGTGGCGATAGCATCTTGGCGCTAGTTGAAGTAGCAATGAAAGTATTGCTAGAAGTAATAAGAGAGTTGGCGAATGTTGGAAAGGTATAGGAACCTATCGCCTGAAGAAGCATATTATGGCGGGAACAAAATGACGATAGGCTGAAGCGTTTGAAGTGTCGTCCAGCAGCTGGCGAAGGTAGCTAACTATGGCAGGTTGTATTGCCCAACAACTGGCGAAGCCTGTTGGCAATGAAGATTAAGTATCGTCTACTTTTACTCTGTGTTTGGTGATGGATATTGGTGACAGAATGATTGAAGAATTGAAGTAGCGCCAAGAGAAGACGAAGAAACAGGCGATAGCTCTCTGGATCTCTATGCATCCCCACTTTGTGTATTTTTTTGTCTTTATAATTATAAAATTGCCACTGAGTTCAAACTTAATAAATAAGCACCTAGTTGATGCAATTAGGATCTTTTGACCAATCTTTTGAATATTTTGTTCAGTTTGATCATTCGAATCTTAGTACACGCTTTACATTCTATAAAACAGTAGAATTATAAATCTTTCTATGTTGAATTCTGGAGTATAGTTGAAGATTGATAAAGGATAAGTTGTGCTAGAACTATTCTTCCATCTTCTCTGATAATTTCTTTCCTGAAACTATAATTATGGAGTTTATGTGTTTAATTGTTCGAACAAATCTAGCTATGAGTGGCTAAAACGTCATGGTTACTCTGTTGCAAGCAATTGTTATTACTTGATTTAAATATGTGAATCCCGAGTGTTAATTGTGTTGAGTTCATATATTTTTCATGATGTTATTGCCATTGTGAAGACAAGAGTCAAACAATTCTGTTATTAGACATCTTCTGAGACCAAAGATGGTGATTTTGGTGTCAATTATCAAGAATAGAGGATCAAAGCTCTATTATAGAGATAGATAAAGTTAGAACCATTTTTCGCAGGTTGATCTTCATGAACTAGCAGTTTTGCGCTATAGAGATATGAGTGATATGTTAGTTAGTGTTAATTGAATCGAATCAAGAGATTTTCAACTAGTCAAATATGATAATCTAGGGAGAACTTGATTTCTGTAGATGATCCACACTGATAAACATGATTGTAGACAACTATGAGCAATAGAGTAACATGTTCTTTAAAATAATTCAATCATTGCAAAGTATTTAGTTTCTGCATTTCATTTCACTGCATCTCATATTTAGATCTAAGTATCATATTATCTCTTATAATGTTTTCGTCTCAAGTAAGTATACAGTAGGTCTTGATTACATCATTTCTTTTAACAAGCATCTTTGTGGGACGATATCTCAAATATTATTTTAGATGTTGATTCGAGAGGTGTAAAAACCTCCCATCACTTAACACATACATGATAGAAAAATTCAAAACTTAATAGCACCATATATTCTCTCAAGCATACATCACACCAAAATTTTCACTATTTTAATAAAGCTATCACAATTCTCACTTTCTAATTAAATATAAAATATAAAGATTCAAACTAATCCTACTTATATGGATATTCACATGGTAACATCAGCAATCGTGGAAGGAGATATGAGATAAGTAGTATTGGCGCTAATGGAGTTGTAGGAGATAGGAGATAAGTAGTATTGGCGCTAATGGAGTTGGACAAACTGAAGATAGAGACTAGAGTTAAGCCATTAATTAGAGACAAGTAGTATCCACATCAACGAAAATCAAATATGTCAAAAATGAAAATTGCAGTTGAGTCGTCAATGGAAGATGAATATTATGCATGTTCACTAGGAGTGACAAAACTGGTTGGTGGGTTAGGTTAACTTTACAATTCAAAGAAATATCAGTGATGATCCTCAAATAGTTTGGATTCTTGGTCTCTAAACGCAGTGTATGTGAGAGTTTCACAAGAGTAACTTGCAATTATGATGAACTTGTAGACAAGATTGGGTTTATGGAATTTTAGTCTTACTGTTGTTTTGTCTTCATCTATCTACGTTTTAAATTTTTCCGCTTTGTCCGGTTCTGATGCATCTTTTAAGGAAATTTGGTGTTTTGCTTTTGAAGATATCAAACTGAAATTGCTAAATTTGATAGCATATGTGGTGGAGGAAGATGACGATAAAAAAATAAATTATGGTGCCCGTGCTTATTATGGTTCCGTCTTTAGGAAAGAAGTCAAGAAGGAAACTCATATCCCAATTCTGTGTGGAAATTTTATTGATGTTGTTTTTGAGAGGGGATGTAAAGCTTAAACCCATTGTTTTTTTTTTATTACTTAATAGAGATTGGTTGATTAGGAAGAAGATGGTAAAGAGAGCATGAAACTTTTTAATCGTGTATAGGTACAGAGATTTTAATGGGCTAAAAAGATTTAATTGTCAATATATAGTGTATAGCCAAATTTTTATATGTGGTTCTAGTGTAATTAACCCTTTGTTTATCATATTATATAATTATAATTTTAAATTATAATATTTGATTATTATTTTATATAAGCATTAAATTTCATAAAAAAATTACAACCGAATAAATCTTCCACAATTTTCTTTACTATATTCATAAAATTTCAAAAATATTATATTTATTTTTAATTTAAATTCAAAATCTTTCAATGAAACTATTTCTCCATACAAATTAATGTTCTTTTTAATATAATATTTCTGACCTACACAAAATTTTCAATCAATTTAATATATATATATTTATTTATTGAAATTGAGTTCAATTCATCTTTTCAATTTTATAGTTTATTATATTTTTGAAAATGATGCACACACATTCATTAAAAAATTAATGAAAATAGAATAAATAATATTTAATTTAAATTTAATTAATATATAAAGTTGACGTCTTTAATTTATAAAAAGTTAAATAATAGATATTTTTATAAAAGTAAATAATAAAGTATATTTAAGATATTTCACATATTTAAAAAAAAAAAAAGTTGTTGAGTACATTTATATTTATATATACTCGTATAAAATTAAAAGCTGTTGAATTAATTAGTACTATTTTTTTATAAAATATTTTTTTAAAAAAATTGAAATGAATTCATCTATTAGCATTTGTAAAAAGAAATAATATATATATATATTATATGATAAATTTGAAATAAAAATAATACTAAATGTCAGAAACCAGTGAAGGATTAAATTTCAAGATTTAAAATATAAATTTAAATAAAAAATTTAAAATATATTAAATAAAATATTAATTAAATATATTATATTAATAAAATTATATAAAATATATAAATATATAATGTAATAAGGTTTTATTGGTTTATTTATATTTAATAAATTTAAAAATACTGAATTTATTAGAATATTATTTGAACTCAAATTCCAAACAAAAATAAATTGTTCACGAGTTAACTGGACTGATTTCCTGCCCTTTAATTTCACGTGGAATATGTTGTCTTTAACGAACCTTACTTTTATTATTTAGATATATAATATAATAAACTCTTATCGATTCATTTATGCTCGATAAATTTAAAAATACTGAATTTATTAGAATTTTATTTTAACTTAAATTTTAAATAAAAACAATCTGAATTTTATTTATACTCAAATTCTAAATAAAAATAAAGAGTTAATTAAACTGATTTCCCGCTTTTAATTCCATTTGGAATATGTTGTCGTTAACAAACCTATTTTATTTTATATTAAATAATTTTAATAAATAATATATTTAATAAATAATATCATGAAAATAAATTTTACTTACGTAAAGAAAAATCTAAAGAATTACAAGTCTCGAACGTCCGTTATAACTCATAGATTATAATCAAGAAAAGAATATATATATATATATATATATATATATATTATATACACATCGTTATATAATAATAAAAGCTGAACACGCAAATAATAAAACTTATTTATATACAAGGAGAGAAAACTCATTTCCCTAAAATTTGAGAGATCATTTTCAGAGACAATCGAAGTGGCTCGCAAATATGATTTTTTTGAAGCATGAAGACAGCATCAACGAACAAGGCACTCTTTCACTAAATTAACGTAGTCTTCTATTCTGTCAAGTGCCAACCGCTATTCAATATCAATATCAATATCACACTGGACACTAGGAAGCTCTTGCCAAATCCACAATTGTCTTCTATTTTTTGTATCTGTTTCGCGCTCACACTTCCAGGTGGGTATTCGAAGTTCCAAGCGGAGTTTATATGATGGAAATTTCAATGTTACAGTGGATTGTGTAGTTATTTTGTAGCTATTGTAATTATTTGGTTCAGTTTGCTTTATTGTGGTTTTATGTGTTTTGCTTGTGGGTGTGGATGATTGAGTGGTTATCTTTAACTTTGTTTTTGTTATTTTTAGGGTTTCAGCTTGCTTGGTTGGATATTGGGATTATGTGAATTTTCTTCTAAGTGTGATTGAGTTTTTGAGTTGATTTCCTCATTTTGTGATTGATTAAGCAATCTAGTGAAGCTTTAGATAGAAGGTGCTTTTTTATTTTTTATTTTTAACTCTCGCTGTTACACATTCCAAGTAGTAATTATAATATATTGAAAATTATGCTTAATTCAACCTGCATGTCAAATTTGCAAAGCTTGAGGAAGTACTTGTTGTATAATTTTTAGTTTAGTATTTGTCTATCGTGAAATTGGAGCTGTTGCATTGTCAGCTGTGGCTTGCTGACTAATTGAAGTTGTCCCATTGTATTAGAGGAGGTTGCTGTGTTTGATTTTCCCCTTGGTAATTAATAGGTTTGTGTGAAGGAGTTGGCTGAGTATAAGAGACATAATTTTGTAGATTCTGTTCAGCCTTGTGGTATTTGTTTGGTTTTAGAGTTTTTGTTAGGTTTTCTGACTCTAAGCTAAGGTTATTGGGTCACCAGAGGGATGTTTCTGAGTTTGAGAAGTTTAGATGTGGGTACTGTCTCTTTTACGATATTTATGACATATTTTTGTACTCCTAATTGTCGGTATTAGCTAATTTGCTATTTGCCTTGGATGAATTTAACTGTCTTAACTTTGTTTATATTCAATATCTTAGCCCTTGAAAATTGTTTAGTAGTTATCTTTGCAACATGAAGGTAGTTTTAATATAATAAATCTTTGCTTGGTTGTAGATTCGCTACAATGGGACAAGCTAAGGAAGATACAGCTTGCAATACTGAGCGGGTAAGTACTTTCCACTTAAATAAAGTTGGGTGCAGAAATATTTTACAAATATCTTTTAGGATTTTTATTTTTAATTTTTGGAAAATTAAAAATTCAAATGCCCACAAATAAACAATAGATACTTACATATGTATACATGCGTACTCATGCAATCATTAATCATACATGTATATATCTAAACATGTCCTTTTTGAGGCATTCTATTTCTACTCTGCTTTCTTTCCCCCTATATATGTGTGATTATACAAACTATTCTATAGCTATTTATTATTAATTTTTTAATGTATTGGTGGACAGGCTGTTGACTTGATCACTGGTGTGAAAGAGTTACATGGGTTTAACTCCCATGAGTTGAATAAAATTCTAAAGGACTCAGATAATTTTACAATTCAGTGCAACAATGGAAAAGGAGCACCCGTAAAGGTACAGCGATTTAAACAAATCATCCTGCCGCCATGTTATCCAAGTTTCGAAATTTCCTAATCTTTCTTTACCTACAATTTTTTTACAGATTGATATGGAAAAATTTGCTAGCATTCTTCCTTTGCACATTATTGCAGTGTTTATATCGTCTAACAACAAAGACGAAGAACTGTTCAAATATGTATTACAGGGTGTTAGGATGTTGCACTCTTTATGTGACTTGGCACCTCGACAGGTCAAACTAGAGCAGGTAATTCGGTAATACCAGCTAAGCTGCGTTTGGGTCAGTCTTGGAACGTAATAGTTTGAAACATACTAATAAGTTCAAGGTCATCCAAGAAAATATTTAAATTTTAAATGAATGTCAGGACATCAAAATGCTAAAAGGAAGCTATGGAAAATTCTGCTTCTCAGATTCTGAATGTTAGCTTATAAAAGGATGAAATTGCTACTTCATTATAAATTAGAGTTGTTTTAACTCAAAACCCTGCACTGCTTGAATGGATGACTTTAATGGTCATTGCTTTATAAATAGTGAACTCTGGAGGTATTATTTATAGTGTAATTCTGGATTTATTTTATCTTATAGTTGTAAACCTAGATTCTGTAAGTCCTTACTTCCTTCAAGTACAGTTATATGGTGAATATATTTTCTGGTCACCTGTGCATATTCTACTATATACTTGAGTTGGCTGAAGTTATTGTCAGGGGATCCAATCAAGTTTGTATTTAGGATTTCAGGAAGATTCTTTCAGTAAACATGTGATTTCTCCTAGTAGTAATTTTATGCTAATGGTTACAGATTTTGCTTGATGATGTAAAAGTTTCTGAGCAGCTGCTTGATTTGGTGTTTCACTTCCAAATTGTTCTTGGTCGATGTAGACAGGTTCTTCTACATCCATTCCTTTTAAGTTTTGTCATTAATGCAATTTATGAATGTTGATATATTTTTATATGTAGGAATATAACAATTCAACCCCCGTGCTCCTACTGCATTCAGCATTGGTGGCATGTAGTCTATATTTGTTGACTGGATTTATATCATCTCAGTGGCAAGACATTGCACAAGTATTACTTGCACATCCTAAGGTAAGAAAACTTCAGCCTCTTGATTTGTAGATGATAATAACTTAGGGTCTGGCAAGATGCATGGTTATGTATGAGGAAAAAAAAGTTTCTTCTAAGAATTAATGAATCCTCGAATTAAAAAGACCAATTCAGATAAGTAATGTTGTTTATAGGTTGACATATTTATGGAAGCAGCTTTTGGATCAGTTCACCTCATCACTAAGTTCCTTCACATCAAGCTCTCGGCCCAGCAATCTGATTTAGGCCCAGCTGAGGAGCAAAAAATTAACTTCATCTGCCAGCAGTGTGAGGCTTCTTTACAGTTGCTTCAATCGTTATGCCAACAAAAAGCTTTCCGCGAGCGGTTACTCAGGAATAAGGTATGTGTTTTCATTTTTTATACGTTTTGCATCAAAGTGACCAGTTAAGATGTGAAACTCTGTATTTTATTTAGTTCGAAGTCATTATACATACGCAGTGATGGAGTCAATTTTGAAATACTGTGATGTCATAACTCCATATAATACAACAAAGTAAGTTAAATTAATTATCAACTTCTGCAATCATTCAAATTGCATAAATTATTATACATTATCAACCAAAATTCACTATAAACAATAATTTTTTCATTCATATGGATTGAGTATTAAAAAAGGAGAGAATAAGAAAGAAGGAAAAAAAAACAAAAATCATGAACGTAATTATGGGCATACCTAGTAATAAGAGAATATGTATCTAATTTAGATAATTTTGTATATTTTTAAAATTATAAGAAAAATAAAAATAAAAAACCTCCTACAACCTGTTGTGTCACATGACACTAAAGGCTTTAAGGTGGCTGCACCACTCTCTGTGTGTGTGTATGTATATATATATATATATATATATATATATATATATATATATATATATATATATATATATATATATATATATATAAATTAAACAACTTATTTGGAGGGGAAAAAAAGGGTTTGGTATACTATAGGACCTAACGCAAGGGAGGAACCAGGTGTTTAGTATGCACTGTTATATCGTTAATTTTTTTTTTTTTTCCTTTCGTCTATCAGAAAGTTGTTAGAACTTGTGGAATTATGTAGCTCGTTCTGTTACCTGGGAAATTATTGTTGTACTTCATATTTAATTCGGAATGTTGTTCTGGAGTAGTTTTTGGAGTTTTCGGGCCCCTTTTTGTAATTTTTATATGGCTTTTGGTTCTTGGGAAAACTTCGATCTGCTAGAATGGCTGTGATCTTGAGATAAGCTCCTACCTATTCTAATTTTGGATGTCTTGTACTCACCGACTCTTTCTATTGGGAGACAACTTGCTTGTACATCGTTTAATGCTTTCCCTTTCCTTTTTCTTCTTTTCTTCCCTCGCTTTTTTTCCCTTATTAATACAGACTAGTCTCTTGAGTCCTTAAATTGGTGTATATTATGGGATAATGCATAAGATTATCTTAATTTGTCAATTCATGCATCTAGAATCTCCATGCCCATAAATTTTGGATTACCGCTGTGTCATGAACACTTTTTCTGAACTCTTTTACATATCTAATGTTATTCATTTCAACAAAATTTTAATTTTACATTTGCAGGAATTATGTGCTAAGGGAGGTGTTCTTTTTCTTGCTCAATCCATTTTGAGTTTTAAAATAAAGCCTCCTTTTTCAGAGTTTTCTACAGCTGTGGCTGCTGTTTCCAGGCTGAAAGCTAAAGTCCTGTCTATTGTAAGTCCTGTAATTGAATGTATTAATGGTTATCCATGCCAACCTGAACTCTCACATGGAATATTAATTCTTTTAGATTCATTCCAACTTCGCAGCGAATTTATTATGTGAAAGCTATAATTTCATTGATCCAATCATTTGTCTGTTTGTGTAGCTTCTGAACTTGTGTGAAGCAGAAAGCATTTCTTACCTAGATGAGGTTGCTGCTACGCCATATAGCTTGGATGTGGCAAAGTCGGTTGCTTTAGAGGTTTGTTTTTGTTTTTTTTCTCTTCATTTTTTATTTTTTAAAGAATAATAATGATAATTATTATTTATTTATTTTTAAAAAATGTGAATTTTTTATCTCCAGCTAATTTCTTTTGGGTCCTGTTATACTATTAAATTTGAGGACTGAGCGATATGTTTTAAGAAACGGTTGCTTGTTTGGAGGAGGCTGATAATTTAATTTTTTTTCTAGGACAGAATGTATTTTATTCCAAAATGGGATATGCCCACAAAAACAGAACTAAAATAAGAGGCTGATAAATTTGATCTACCATTTATAATAGTTTTATTTTTGCCAACAACTATTCTGTCTGAATCATTTCTCTTCTCAAAGAGGATTTTTTCTTTTTCCTTTTTGGAATAACAAATAAAATAGAATATAAAACAAAAATATAAAATAAATAAATAAAGATTTTTAGTACTCTCTCCGTCCCTAATTAATTGTTACAGTTGGAAATTTGTGAGGTAGTGATTAAATTATGAATCGCCAAAATTATCCTTACAACAACAAATAAATTACAATTGAATAGATTATGGAAAGGGCCCACCTAAAATGTTGTGAGATAATATGATAATTTGAAAAAGGAAAAAATTGTATATTATATTGGTTAGTGGGGTTGAGTGGTTGAAAAAGTATAAGGGTAATATTGTCTTTTCTATTATAAAAATTTACTAAAAATGGAAGTGTAACAATTAATTAGGGACATCCATTTTTAGTAAGTGTAACAATTAATTAGGGACGGAGGGAGTATTTTTTTTGTCTTTCCTCTGGTCTGGCTTCTCACTTGGGCCTCTTAAGTACTGAACTTGCTGTCTGAGATTTATTATTCTTGCCCTCCTATTAAAAATAGTGATGGTTTCTGGGATAAAGAAGAATTGTGCTTTAGAATATTATTTATCTTTTCCCGAAAAGAGCAATATATAGAAACATTGATGATCTTTGGGTAAAGATGAGTTTGTCTGAGGACATCATTTATTTATTCAATGCAATGAACTTATTACAGATTCCTCATGATCGACCCTTTGCTTCTCTCTCTCTCTCTCTCTTAAATTTTGAAGTGCTCTACTGTCCTGTCAAATGCTAATACAATTGATTATTTAGGTACTTGATTTGGTTAAAACAGCACTTATTAGAGATCCCAAACAGCGTAACTCCTGCTCTGACAGAACCTGTCCAATGGGGCTTTTGCAACTCAATGCACTGCGCCTAGCTGATATCTTCTCAGATGATTCAAATTTCAGATCATATATTACAATTTGCTTTGTAAGTTCTTAATTTCAGACTCCTGAGTGTATACGACTTCCACTTCCAAGTGCTTTAAAGCAAAACCATTGCACCTTAACACCTGAAACCTCTTCTGTTTATACACACACACATATATATATTGTGGTCTTAAACTGTATATTTTTCATTACATTTGTGAAAAACCTCGTAATGGCACTGTGGTATTTCCAATTCTATGAATTCATTACTGATTTTTTTATACATATTTTATTATGTCATCTTTTATGACTAAATATGTGAATTGTCATTTTTATGTAATTTCAGACTGAAGTTCTAAGTGCAATATTTTCACTATCTCATAGAGACTTTCTAATCCTTTGGTGTTCTTCGGACTTCCCCTTGAGAGAGGAAGATGCTACTCTGGAATATGATTTATTTGGATCAGCTGGATGGGCTTTGGATGCAGTTCCATCAGTTAAAAAAGTAGAATTTTCATTTTCACTCCATAACATGCCTCAGTCAACTTATGCTCATCAGAGAACCTCACTTCTTGTCAAAATGATTGCCAATCTCCATTGCTTTGTTCCCAACATTTGTGAAGGTCAGTTCCTGTATAAGGTGTTATTTTCCAGCATGTTTGTTCTGTATTATTTCTTTAATCTCTGATTATCGTGAAGCTTTTCTTTCATACAGAGCAGGAGAGGAATTTCTTCCTTAACAAGGTTTTGGGGTGTTTACGATCAGATCCATCCAAAGTCTTCCCTGGATATTCGTTCACATCTGGTGCTGAGAAAGCTGCCACTGTTTGCAAAAACTTGCGTAAGTTTTACTTATTGCTTTTTTGAATAAACATCTGACAAAGACTTGATTTTAACACTTAGGCTACTTGTACATGCAGGTTCATTGTTAAGTCATGCAGAATCTCTGACTCCATTGTTTCTTAATGACGAAGATTTACAGTTATTGAGGTAATCCGAACATTAATATTCTTATCTACTGTAACTTTCTGCTAAATGTTATTGATAAATATTTGCATTGGATTATCAGTTATAACAGTCAACAATGTTACTCTGAACTAAATTTAAATCCATTATCTTGACTTGGTTGACTGGTGTATAAAAATTTGTGTTTCAGATCTATCCTGGGCCATAACCTTTTTAAATCCAATATGAATTTTTGTCAGTCTTTGTAGCTTCCACCACTCTTTCTTGCCTTGAGCTCAAATCAAGTACTTTTGGTAACCCATTTTTATGGGATAGCGAGCATAACCATTTCTAGTTTGGACAATGCTTCTTTCAATTGTGTTCTTGTTAAATCTCATTTTATTAAAATCATTCTACACCAGAATCGGTGTGGGGCATTGAAGTGATATAGATTGAAATCTTTAGATCTTCGAAGCCCTTATGTCAGAAGGGAAAAATATCCTTTTGTTTATCCTCTGATTGCAGAATTATTAATTGTTTATGATTGTATTGGGGTTCATATAGGATACCATGATACACATGTTAAGACAGATTATTTACATTCGTTGACTTCGCCATCTCTAAAGTATCTTTTGGGTAATCCATTTCACATTCTTTGGTCAGGGTATTCTCTAATCTGTTAGAAACAGCAATAAATCCTGCTGAGTTTGAAGAAGAACGAGTTCAGGTAAAGCTTCTGTCTTTTGATTTTTATTATATAAAATCATGTCATTCCATTGATATCACCTTTACCCCTTTCATGGTGATATTTGAACTCATTAAACTTATATGCCTCTCGATTAAAATCAAATTCAGGAAAGCAAAAACGAGGGATCAATTTCTTGTGATAGTTTTTCTAAACTCAATATCAACAAGCATCATCAGGTGAATATAACTTGATATTTCGCTTATAACAACTGGTAATTATTTAGCTGGACGAGGTGGCCGAAATAGGAAAGTAGTCAGGTTGAGGAATTTTAATAATGTAGCTTTAGGAAGAGACCATGGAACTGGGGTTATTCATTAGTGACGATTTTGTTAACCGAGTACATGCATATTCTCACTTAATAGAATTTAAGACAGCTCACCTAAATAAAGAATGCAGCATTATTCTGACATGACATGAATAAGCAGATTCTCGATTTCAGTTTTGGATCTACACATTTTGAACAGCAGTAGTGCCTGACTGGTGAACTTTGATTCTTTGTAGGATGCTCAAAGTACAAGAGGACGTCTTTCATCTTTAGAAAGGAAAATACCTCCAACTCACAACTCAAATGGCAACCCGAGAGAGGAAATTTCAGAGAACTCTTCCTGCCAAGAAGAGGAGTGTTTTGATGTCAGAAACAATACTAAGGATCAAGGCGCTGATGTAATGACAGTAGGAACGGGTGATAATAAAGATAAATCTGATGTGACCAGAAATGCAAGAGAGATTGATAAAGACGTTCAGATGGTTGTAAGTAGTGGTTCGGATACAAGTCTTGTGGGAGGAAAAGAGTATGGTGATCAATTAGACAATGGTGAATGTCCAAAATTGAATGAACCTAACAAACAGAGTGGGTTTCCAAGAGTTCAAGAGGAGGAAAGGGTTGAAGTTGTCCAGGGAGAAGAAAAGCAGCAGAGGAAACGGAAGCGGACCATAATGAATGAGAAACAAATTTCATTTATTGAAAGGGCTCTTTTGGATGAACCTGATATGCAGCGAAATCCAGCTTCGATACAATCATGGGCAAGTAAATTGAGTGATCATGTAAGTTGGTGTGTACTTTCCAATGCTTTAAATGCTGTAGTATAACCCTAGGTTTGTTTTCTAACAGAGGTGTTATGTTGTTTCTCCAGGGTTCTGAAGTGACATCTTCACAACTAAGAAACTGGTAAGTTCTCCATCTTCCATTTAAGTTCACTCAGACTTGTGAAAAGTGAACTATATTATTTTTCCTCTAAAAGAAGTATAATATTCTATTCCATAAGCTGCTTTCGAAAAGTTGCTACCTCAAAGCTGTTAATTTCTCTTTCACAGCAAATCTTTAACAAGCAGTTCATTGATACTAAAATGCAGTACAACTAGGGTAATTAATCATAGAAATTGCAAATTTTTCTTCACGCCAATTTGTATACATTTACTTAAATATACTTGCATATATATGATGGTTCTCCTTATCAAGAGAGAGTTGCTCCTGCTGAATCAACAGGCTCAACAATAGAAAAGCAAGGCTAGCACGCGCAGTTAAGGATGGTCGTGTACATTCAGAGACAAGCAATTCTTTTTCGGGAAGACACAGTGGACCAATGCTTAGGCAAGTACGTGATTTACCTGATAGTCCAGGAGAAGACCATCCATCAACTGCAAGAGGAGTTCAAAGCACAGTGAGAAATAGTGCTGGGGATGACTCTGAGGTTGTGGCAGAAATGGTTGACGTAGGTGCACCGGAAACTGTTCAACGCAACCCAGGTCAGTTGGTTCTGCTTTTAGATGGGCAAGAAGGAGAGATTGCCAAAGGTAAAGTACATCAGGTGCTTGGGAAATGGTATGGAAAGAACTTGGAGGAATCACAGACGTGTGTGGTGGATGTAATGGAGCTAAAGACGGACAAATGGGCGAAACTTCCATATCCATCAGAAGTCACTGGTGCTACCTTTGGTGATGCTGAAACGATGATTGGGGTAATGAGGGTACTATGGGATTCCAACAAATTACGCGCTATGCAGACTCGGTAGATGCAAATCATGTGAGAAGTAGTAGCTCTGATAGACTTCTTCTTTTAACTTTAGAAATAGCTCTTTGCTGAGTTTTCCATTTTCACCTGCAACTTGTAAAAAGATGTAGTGCCCACATAGTCTCAACTTTGAGAGTGATAGTTGAATCAATTTACTTATGGTAGTCACATTTTGAAACTTCTGGTAGTGTCCATTAATATTATTTCTTTGGTGAAATGGTAAGATATTAATGTTGCTTCTCTTCTTCTAGCATCCTGTTAATTAGTATCTCAAGATTTTATTTCCTCAATCTATTTACTTATGACCTATAGTAACAATTTTCATAAGTATCAATTCATACTTAATTTTAACCTTGAAAAATCTAATCATGCCATATATTCACATCCTATCATGGACCATGAACACTGAGAATTGTTTTTGTTGATAAAGATAAGGGTTATCTGTGCCCCATCACTTTTATCTCTATATTTATATAAAACAGTTCCAAGTTTATGAGGTGAGATGTCTAGAATGGCTCTATTCTACATATGTATTTGAGTTCAATTTTTACACTATTCACATAATTGTTATTACAAATATAAATAAAATATTTTTAAAATATATTATATATTAAAAATAAAATTAAAATTAATGTCTAAATAAATAATAATTAAATGTGAAAACTCTAACTTTTTAACATTATAACTGGTTAGGCTAACATCTCTGTATAAATCTCTCACTTTTTAACATTATTTATCATTGGACAATTAAATTTTTATATTTCTTTCATTACTATCTTTTATCTCTTCTATTATCATTTATATTTTGGTGGTGGTAATTAGAGTTCATATATGCAAGTGAGTGAGAAGTTGTATTGTTTTTGGATTCTTCTCTAACCTATTAGTTTCTCTTTTATTTTTTTTTATTTGTAAACAATATATCTATGGTAGATGTCTCAATTTTGATTTTTTACGTTGTTCTCTATCTGGATTCAACTGATTGTATACGCTTTTATTTTGATATATCTTGTTTAATACTATTTAGATAAGTTATCTCCGATAATTTATTCTAATTAATATCATAAATTTTCTAATTAATAATATTATTGCTAGACATGGTCCCGGACTGGTTAATATAATTGGTCCAAAAATTTAGATCGGACCAGACTAATTCCATAAAAAATTTAATTTAAAATATAATTTAAAAAATTATGTATAAATCATATATTTAATATAAATCTCTAAATTATTTGTTTTATCTAATAAAATTTAAATCAATATAATTAACTTAATTAAATATTAAAAATTTATTATGTAACTAAATCCACCAATATTATAAAATAAATATAAGTAACTATTTTTATTTTAAATCTAATCGTATTAATGGTTCCATTCCATTATAGACTGCCTCTAATCTTATATCAACAATGAAATGGGATCAATTAGGCCGAAGCCATATAGGGTCAGAAGACCGAAATCCGTAGTGTCGTTTATTCCCTCTCAGGATGAACAACTACCTTAGAATTCCATCAATTAGGTCTGAATACCACCAATAAAATATGTTCGCAAGCGGTGATGCCGTCACACCCAGTAGGAGTCGTCACTCAGTTCAATAGTAGTTAGCTAGACCAAATGACCTATATTTCCAATAGGTTGAGAATTCTTGGTTACCCTTAATGACATGTCATTTCATCACTATTTTTACTTCAACTAAGGCAATTTATAATCAGTTTAGGTGATAAAGACACACAAATTGCTTAACAATTGGTGACTTTCATTCAACATTCTCAGGTAACATTTCTAATGTCTTATCTATTTATGTCCAGCTCTAGTCACGTCATCTGTCCAACTGGGCAGAATGCAGAAGGGAGACTGCCGGAAGAGAAAGTTTTGAGAAGAAGAAGGGATAGCGCGAATGAAGGCAGAATACAGTTCAAAATTGGAGATTTTTTTTTCGCTGATGTGGTTTTGTGTTACGTGTCTCGCGTTGATTGGACGAGTTCTTCAACTGGGAAGATGATGTGGAGAACCCATTTCTGGGCATAATTTTTCGGATATATGTGCTTTGATGTGAAATGAAACTTGAACTTGGTTGCATTGACAATAAATATGAAATAAATGATATTATATTTGATTGTACTGCTTATATGATGATATGAGGATATATTGTCTAAAAATTGGAATTTTGGTTACCCATGAGCATTTGAAAGTTTCCATATGAAACTTGAGTTATATGAATATGATATGATGGTATTTTGCTTTATATGGATTTGGGTTATATGTGTATGTGAAATTAGTTCTATATGGTTTTCTGTGAATGACTTTGTGGAGTGAAGCCTAAATTTCATCTAAGTGGCCATATGTGAATGAACATGTGTATGTGTTTGTTAGGCGATTAGTTGTAAACTAGGTATTGATAGTCTAAAGTTTCTCTTTTTTCCTTTTTCTTCATTTTATCTTTTGTGCCTGAATGGAAACCCCCCGGAGATCGAACAAAGGTTGAAGGATGAGATTTCCCTTCAAGAATCTTTTCATTTCATTCATGTCATTCTAATTTCATTTAGACTTTTATATGTATCTGCCTTAGAAGTTTTTATCTACACTATATATTGATTAACTTATTCTAGATCTTGATTAGAGTAATATATTCATCTAAGGAATTCATATATGTTGTTATAATAAGGTACTGCTCACTCTTTCATGTCATGTGAACTATATTGAAACATATTAATTTGGAACCATATATGACTATTGAATAGAAGAATAATGACGTAGAACGAAAACAAAAAATAAAATATAAAGACTGTTTAGACTCGGTCACGAGTTTTGATAGACTAATTATACTCGGTCACAAGTGTTAGGTGACCAATTTCGTTTAACCGGGACGATGAAACACCCTAATCCAAGGGAAGATAAACCCTAATCCAAGGAAACTCTATTTTAGAGAAAAGAAAATATTCAGTAGTTGAAAGATATTTAATTTATGAAAGGAAACCCTTATATAAGAGTTACAACCTAAATTAAATAGAAATTCTTTAAAAAAAATATCTAGATTAAATAGAAATCATTTAAGAATGAAATTCCCTAATATTTTAAAACAACCTAAAAAAATGAAATAAATAAATCAAATAAGGAAAATAAATATTAAATCCTAAAATAATTAAATCTTCCTTCTAATCTTGACCCGATCCAAGTCTTTTATAAAATTTAAGGCTAACTGATACGCATCACATAAATTGATCAAGAGTATTGACATTGAATTATACATTAAATATTATTGAGACCTAAATTTATTATTGAATTGGAAGTATTGTATGGCATTGTTAGAGCTTTTCTGCGCTTTGAACACATACACCAACCCGATATTCCCCAAATTCCTTATGATATTGTTTGGGGCTCTAGCAAGTATTTTTCCTTATTTAGGTGATAAATCATACTTTATTAACCTACCTGACTTGTCCCCAATTGCTAATATATTCTGGAATTGTCTCCGGCTGAAGCAAATTATTAATATCCAAAATTCACCAACTTAAAAGTAGAAGATGTAAGATAAAATGTTTGCCTTCTCTGGAAAGTTGAGCTTGATTCAGTGAAGTAAATTATATCACGATGATCAACAATGTCCAAATCATTAGTGAAAAGCAGTTGTTGGCCTTTAGCATAAGTAACAATTGGAATTGCCAAGCCACCTTCAGGTCCTACTTCTGATAAACCAAAGTAAGCGTCAACAATGTAAAGATCACCTGTTTTTTTTATGAAACCTCACTCTCAATAGTCTTCCACATATATGCTTAATGAAGTTTTCATGGAATAATATTGCAAATGCAAGTTGAGTCAATGAGAAGGCTATTGACATGGTGGTTGGATTTGCCTTTAGTGGTGATGGAAAATGAGATGAATGATTAGAATGGAACAACATGAACATGAACATGAACATGAACATGAACATGAACCATAACACAACAAACAACATAGACAAAGTAGACTCCACCATATGAGTGTTTGAGATTTGCTTCTAAGTGAAAAGCTAATTTACCACTCAAATTATACCGCCGAACACAAACTAGTAATGATCATCACCACTTCAAATTCAATCATTATTAAACAAATTGTACATGCTAAAATCAAATAATCACTACACAATTACCTTTAGACCAATTATGAATTATCTTTAAATGCAACACTAAAAATTTCGTAACACATTACAATTTCAACTTATAAGTGAAGAATAGTGAAATCAATCATTCTCAAACCAATTTAACCATTCTTTTTGTCTCAGCAACAATTATACTTTCAATATTTTTTCATCAAATTTCAATCAACATTACTTTAATTCTTATCGTATTCCAATCTCTAATCGCACGATTATAATTACTAACCTCCAAAATCAAATTATTTACCTCTCCTCTACTGATAAAGAGTGAAGACCGGCGGCTAATGCGCAAAGATAGAAGGCAAAAATCATGATATAGATGTAGTCTATTGGTCAAGATTTGAGATAAGCGCCAGATGCACGAAGAATCACAAGTTGTAGAGCGTCACTGACGGAGATCACTAGCGAGATTGGAGTTTTGCGGTTGATAAACGGAAAATGTAGACGAATGATACAACACAAATGCAGACTGACAAGGTAGCGACAGAGAGCGGATCAAATTGCGAACTAGTGACGGTGGAAGTCGAAGATGAACAGCAACGAACATCCATACATCCCTTTGTGGAAAGTGGGATTTTTTTTTAAAAAAAAAATTTGAAAGCTGTGTTGTTTTGTCTAAGTGAGATGCTGATGAATTGGAATGATATATCATATTGTTTTGACTTGGATCAGATTGCATTGGACTACATGAAAAGTCTAGATCGTTCTAAAACAATTTGAGAATGATCTAGAATATTCGTTTGTAATCCGTTTAAGGCCTGCAATAGCTTTCTAGAAAGGGAACTGCGAGACGAACGATTTTCAAATTTCAACAGGATATCAAAGGCCATGTTTGTATACCACAGTTATCAATTTTGATTTTTTCCGTTTTTACCAATTTAAATATTTATATTTCCAGCAGAATTTTTATTTTTTTAGATTTTTTTTACATTATAAAAGTGTTATTGTAATAATATATTTTTTTTTCTCTTTTTGAAATTTAGCTTTGTTATTCCTTTGAATTAGGAATAATCTTTAACTTTATTTTATGTTTGAGTTCCGCCTTATGTTTACTCTCTTATTTTATTGCTAAGTATCAACATTTAATAGGATGAACTTATATTTGATGGGCTACTCAAGGTAGTCTTTTCCCACCCCATTGAAGTGACACGTATAAATTCCATTGAAGTGACACCGTATAAATCAAAGCTTGCTCTGGACTCTTCAAATTATCTTCCATGTTAAACTCAATGAACAACATTGTAGTTTTCTTAAGTAGATATAAAAGCTCACCAGCGTAGCATTGAATTCTGAACACTTTTACATCTGCTGCTATGGTTGCGAGACTCTTTCTTTCCATGTCTCTTCAATGAAGACATTGAATTGGGCTGATAAGGTTGCAGCTATTCTGCCTTTCCACAATTGGGCCAAGCCCAAACACACCCCTATATTAACAACACCACACCACCAGCAAATGTCATCTCCTTCTCCACCCCTATAATCTCTGCTTAATAATTAACAAACGAAAAGGTAAATTGGACTAGTTTCTTTCAAAATCTTTTTATCTTATTTAAACTAGATTTTTTTTTTTTTTAATACATATCTGATGTAATTAAAACTGTCAACATTCTAAGAGCATTCTAACTGTTTGCAGAAATACCTGAATGAAATAGTAGAAGTGGCAAGCAAGAGCCATGAGCATGGTGCACATCAAGGACATATCACCGGCAGCAGAAAACAACATAAACACTCAGTTCATAGTTTTGGCGAAAATGCAAGCGAAGGAAGGGCAGAGCAAGACCTGTTTGGCTTTGGTGGCGGATGAGACCGCTGCCGTTCACTTCCAGTTCTGGGAAGATGAATGCAATGCCTTTGAAGTGGGCGACATCGTCAGCCTCAGAAACGGCATTTTCTCCAACATCAAAAACAATATGGTCTTAAGAGCAGGCAAAAGAGGAAAAATTGAAAAAATTGGAGAGTTCACCATGGTCTTTGTGGAGACACCAAACATGAGTGAGATTCGATGGGTTCCTCACCCCACTAATCCTAGAAAATATGTTCAAGACTCTGTTCTTTCAACCCACTCGCGCATTTTTCCGCCATTACATTGATGATTTTCACGTTTGTATGTAACAACAGACCATGATTAGTACTGTTGTTTATGTTATCGGGCTCTATATTGATTTTTGAAAGCCCTGCTACAACAAAAGGAAAATCAAGTTTAATATCATAAATTCAAAAGCATAATCGCAATTTATATAAACACTTTATGGAAAATATTGAAAGAATCTATGAACATCTATGTTATATGATATGATACACAAGGTTAAACCACCAACTTTCACTGTAAACTATCCCCTCCAAACTAAACTTTTACAACTTATATTACACTCGAACTCAAGAAAGCTATTGGCTCTTCTAATTTCTGTGTACAATGGACAAGCCTTCATCTTCTTTCTGCAACTTGTATCTCTAAAAGAATTACAACAAAAGCACCTTTCAATGATACCAGGTGGGATGGTTTTCTGTATTGCTTCTGACTGATTGACGATCAAACAACATTGGACACGTCCAACAACAGGATATACCATAAATTACAAAAATTAGTTGAGAGATGCCTCATATATTATATATATGCAAGGGAACTGCGGTCATGGTCCGGCTGTGGGCGGCCACGAGTTGGGGTAGGTGGCCTTTGAATGTTAAGCTCCTATTGAACAGTGTGCGTATGTTATTGATAATCTGTCTCTAAGTGAAAATAATCTGGCAATAAATATTAATATTGCAAGAGTCTAGTTACCTGCATCCATGTGTCATCTATTACACGTTCAGGAGATGTGTCTGGTGATTGAAGGGGAGGAGGCAGGGGGTGAATTAATTTTGGAACCACAACCAATCCCCTGCCAACTACCAATATAGCACCCGCATTGTTTGCAGTCCCTGAATGCATATGTAACCAAATTAGGTTCCGAGAAGCTAGCACAACATGATGAAAAATTCCAAGTAATTTTGCTTACCACAGTAGTTGGTTGCAGAAAAAAGAGTGATCAACTGCCCCTGAGCGAACCGCTCAAATCCATCCATCACACATTCGTGAGCCCTAATAATGAGCTGTAATTTGTTTTTCTTACAGAAGTCTGTAACTCGATCAGGCTGCGGATAGCAACATTAATTCATGTAAGATGACACAGGTTCAGAGCACAAGGAAATTTAATTTGTTTTGCACTAAAAATGATTGAGCAAGCATATGACAGTAAAAGCCTATCTCCACAAACACTACAAAATGTGACATTTGGCCTTTACTGTATTACAATGTTTCTCAGATACCCCACAACTTAAAATTAACAATGTCTAAGAATGTATATGAATCTATGAAATGATAGCAAACAGAAATTTCAAGGTCAGCGTTTGACAAATTTAGAGAAATGAATACATGCATTTTAAGCAAAAACAAAAGAAAACAACCAGTATAGTAAACTGTAACAATTACCCCAAAAGTGACAAGGCCAGGCCCTCTTGCATTTGGTCTCAAACCTTCAACGCTGTCATTCTCAGTAGGATCAGACCTGTGAATACAGAGGTTATAGAAAATATATACACACACTACTGAAGGTACAACTAAACTTGATACATTCAAAATAATATACCATAAGAGGTCCATCAAAACTATAGATCCTGCATCCATTGTTATGGGCCTTTCAAGTTTCTCTATCTGCTCTACTGAATGTATAGATCGCCCTATGCCACCGTGCATACAGATAATTTTCTTTTCAATTAGTGCAGCCAGAGGAAGATAGTTGAAGAGCTGGTTAAACCTTGTCCATGCCCATATCCCGTCATTCTCCCCCTGCCAAATCCCAATCATTAAAACTCTTCAACAGAAATGTAATAAAACAAATGTAGATTGATGCATATTCATCCAACCATTCTCTCGATGCATTCAATGCGAAAACCAAAAAGTGCATTTATGTCAGCAGCTTCATGATTTCCCCGTATCAAGTGAACATTCTCAGGATATTCGATCTACAAAATCGTGAAAAAATGAACAAAGCAGTCAATAAATAATTGTATCAAAATCATACTTCCATCTGAAATTTGGATTTCCTTAATAGAGACTCTTGCCTTAAGAGCAAGAAGCAAAGTTATTGTTTCCAAGCTATGCTGGCCCCGATCAACATAATCTCCCAAAAACAAATAGTCAATATACCTGAAACAAAAAATATAATGGCTGATTGCATAGCTCTGGAAACATTGCACAGGGTAACATAGGCCTCCAAATAATGATTAGTGACTGCAGTTAATTTATCTCAGGTTAAAATAACTATAAAGAGTTGGGAGGCCGTGTATTCAAGACATACAAATTTCAAAAGCGCTTTCATGCAGACCAGAGCTAGAACAACAAAGCTAAGTTTCATGAGCATCAAGATCTTGTGCATCTAAGCTTGTTTTCATCACCCAATTATTCAACCTCTATGCACCAAACACTTTAAACACCACTCATTTTTACATATATCACTACAGCAGTTTGAGTATATTATCTTGACTTGGAAACTGCATCTAGAAGGCTTAAAGTTCACAGGAGATAGAATAAGCAAATGACTGTAAACTGAAAAGAGGAATACTCCTCAAATCACAACCCCATGAATATGGAATGCACAACAAAGCTAACCCAACCACCAAGCATCTGCATATCGTATGTTTCCATATTCCGGTAATTATACATTGCACAGATAACAATTGCTTAGAAAGTAAAAGAACCTGTGAGAAAATTGTCTTTTCCTAACATTAAGAAAACAAGTCACGCATCACACAAATTACAATTGCTTAGAGAATGAGTCTCAAAAAATTTCTCCCACCATATGCTTTAATTAACATTCAAATACATGAAAACTTCCCCCCAATTTAACAAAGAAATTGTTAATCTCCAAGACATCTAGTTACCGAGAATACTCCTAAAAAGCCTACCAAAAACAGGAACACATAAAAGAAAATTTATTATTAAGCACTTGTAACCAAACTGAGTGGGTTTCATCATCCATCACCTGGAGTCAACTCTACAGCTTTCAAAGTGAAGGTAAAATGAAAAGACAGATGTTGAAATGTGTTATCACAGGTCATGAATAGTCAACAGAGAAAGACTGCAACTTCATAACGATTGACATTGATTTATCATTAACTAGCCCTAAACCAACTGAACTGTTCATTTAATAACAAGTTAAGAGAAATAATGGGTCACATATTAAACAAAGCAACGGAAACTCACGTTATGTCTCCAGCAGTCGATGGAAATCCATATTCATCAAAGAGCCGCATCAAATCACCAAATTGCCCATGAAGATCACCAAAAACTTTTACAGGCGCTTTCAACTGAAGAACAGTGGGCTCTTGCATAAAAATCTGTTCTGCTGCATAACAAAGCTCACCCACTTCGTAAGAATCCAAGAAAAACCTCCTGTTGGCTGGAGCTTTCCAATTTCGAGGCCTTAGCAATGTTGAGATAACCTGCCAGAATAAAAAATATATATATATTTAACCACCCAATCAAGAATCAAGAAAAAACTGAAGATATTTGAGAAACACTCACCTTTTTATGCAATCCTTGAGGAGATTTCTGCCTAATAAACTTCTTGGCAGGATATGATTGGTCACTGTTAGAGGGAATCATTCTTCTGCTCTCATTTTCAAACTGATCCAGAGATAATTGCCTTACCATACCCCCCAAGTTTCCCACAGCCTCTTTAGCAACGACAACCTATAAGAAGAATCTTTCATAATGACCACAATGATTTTTTTTATTTAATTTTTTTTAAAGATGATTTTAGAGCAAAATGCGTACAGCTCTAGGATGAAGTCGAACATCAGCTTCTGAATCACTACCGTCCGAAGTTGTTCCAGCAGATTGTGAATTATTATCAGATACAGATGTTTCTTCTGCAGGAATGACGGATGCTGCTTGTGCAGCTTGCCAGACAGCACTAGCTGCCTCAGCCTCAGCAGCCGAAGCCTCCCTTAATTTCTCCATTGAATTTTTATCCATGCTGCTATAGAAACAAACGTGTTGCTAGTATTGATCAAGCTGAAAAAAAAAATGATATTTGATTATATTGGGAAAAGAGAGCAGAGGGATGAAACCTTAGGCCTCCTGATGAAGGAATCTCGGATTCATCAGAAGTATATTGACTGAATTTGGGACTTGTTATGGTAGGAGATCTTTCAGACGTTAGTATAGGAGAATTAATGTCAGACTGGAATGGTGAATTTTCTGCAATTAAGAAGTCATCTAGCAGAACATCTGCATATCGCACAGGAGTAACATTAGACTGCAGTAAAAATTGAAACTCAAATATCAGAGAGTAAAGACAAAATGTTGGAACTGCAATATTAGAGTTGTTCAGAGGGGCTCAAAATTTATACTACAAGGGTTGGCAAATGACCCAATGAGTTCACTCTTTTATTGCATATACAGGTTGGGTTAAACGGGTTAACAAATAGGATCAGCCCATCTAAACTGTTTAATAAGCAGGTCATATTATGTTTGAGCCACATGGAACACAGATTACCACCGGTTTAAAATTGAGGTATGCTCTATTAGTGTTACTATTATTATTATTAATTTTATTTTTTTTTGGTAATTATAATATTAAGTGATAACTTACATTTTTGCAAGATTCAAATTTATTATTGTGGTGATATTGTTGGTATTGAATATAGTATTTACAATTGCATAATTTTATTATTCTCTCAAAATACATATAGATTACTAACTACTAAGGACACATTTTGCAACAAGGATAGGTCGGTTGTGTTAAGTTGTTTCACAAATGGGATTGTGTTTGGTTGGGATCAACCTGATCCAACCCATAAGGTCATCTGCCACCCCTCCCTACTACTATTTGGAAAGGGGACATGTGGGATGGAATGAGAATGGGAATTCAAAAAATAGATGACAAGAGAGGAACATGGAGGAAGTGTGTAGTAAGGATGACTTGAGAACACCAGGTAGGGATAGGAAACCCCAAAATATTGGCGCAGCAGGCCTACTTGCCAAAAATCTCAAATCATAATTAGGAAAATATGAATTCATTTATAAAGAGCTGATTCACAACTACAAGCTCTTTGGTGAATGCAATCCAGTTTCAAATCAGAAATAAAAATTTTACCTCCTCTGAGACCACCATAAATGTATATGCGAACACCAACTGATGCAGATGCATGACGACAGCGACGCATGAGTTCCAGAGAAGGATCATGCTCAGCATGTCCCTTGCTTGTACGGGAAGAAGTCACCAATCCATTCCTATCCAACCAGACACCAGATGCAGTGTCCAATACTACAGGAAGAAAAAGATGCAATAGAAAATGGGCGAGAAAAAGGAGAAACAAATAATAAAAAGATGATCCATGTGCATTTTCGCACTGACAGAAGAGAGATTACCAGCAATAGCTGCTTCACCTTCAACTGAACGTCCTCCTCTAAGGACACCTCCGGTAACATGCAACCTCGCGCCAACAAAAACCTAATAGAAACCAATGCTAAGTTCATGGTGGTAAAATGTATTAAAGGAAATATCTAGTTACAGTGACAACTAGATACATGAAAAAGGGCACTGCTTTCTTTCCAAACAATGCAATAAAAGATAGTTATGCCAGCTATAAATTTATTTCCTGCAAACTTAAGAAATATATGTATTACTTACTGCTGCATGTTGGTAGCGTGGTGAAGGAGCCACCCCAGGTGCAAGAGTCCACTCCCATTGACCATTCCTATGCATGAGAAGCCCATAAGCATCTGCTAATGGCTGCAGAAACAGTTATTCAAGCATTAAACTAAAGAAGAGAAGTTATTAATCACCAACTAGCTAAAGAAAGAGAAGACAATATAAAGGGTACTTCTCTTAAATTCATTCCACATATCAACTATCATTTTTCGACCTAAAATTTCTGTATTATTCAAAATAGGTCTTCATCAAGGAATTACAATTTTAAAATTGATTCCACTATCTAGTTCCCAATTACGTGCCACTTTTCAAGACATGATTCTTGTTTTTACCCTCAAAGAAGTAGAAAAGTTGTTTGAGAGACAATACAAATAAATGGAGTGGCCCAAAACAGCAACAGAACCACGGAGAGAAAAAAAACGCTTCTTTTTTGTTTTTAGTAAGGGAAGTGAAATGTTATTAACTTCAGAAAAATAGATTTTTCCAATGCGCTGTTTCAAATAAAATTTTCAAGCTCTCTTAACAGCATATCCAAACTCCGCCTATGCGAGATTAAATATTAATACCGCATAAACTGGTCTTAAACCGGGTAATGGAGGAAGGTTGTGACAGGCTAAAAGCATACATAAAACTAAATCACTCCCCAAATGAATTATCTCATCAGCTATTTTACTCTGTTAAATTCTTACAACTAATATTTCCACATCAGTATACATCCGGTCCAGATCTTACACCCACTTTATATAATCAAAAGTTAATAAAAAGAAAATTTATAATTAATTATTAATTAATCTTTCCCAGAATGCAAGAGAAGTGCTACCCACAAACTACTTGCATTAACACTGTGTTTTGGCCGCAACCAACATCCTCCTCTAGTCATACATAATAGTTATAAAGAAATCATTATTAATCAGAATTTAAAATTTCTTTTGAGGTGCCACTCATCAGCTCATTGATACTAGCGATGCAGAAAAGATTGGGTCTATAAACCAGACTGCATTAGCGTTGCAAAATAAAGTTCTTTGTATCATTATCCTTCTGATAATGGTAAGCTACCGCATATTTTGCTTGGCATTCATCTATTGACAAGCTTTCAGTCTAAGAAAAAACATTGAACTCACCTCTCACAACCGACTCAAAACACTGACAGGAAGACAGCAAGTAATGAAATACAAATACAAAATACAAACTAAATGCTATGCTATTCATAGAGGAAGTCTAACATACCGCACCAGAGGCGTCTCTACCACCACAAAGCAGAAACATACCATCTGAACGAGCACTGGCTGTAGCATACCTGCAAAGTAGCACGAGAATTCTAAAACTGAAGACAGCTGAGGTAGCACCAGGGCAGGAAATAAGTAAACAGAAAAATTAGGACTTAGGGGATAAGTTAAAGAAAAGAAAGGGGAGCCAAAACTCAATTCTGCTATTTGATCAAAGTGTCTAAATAATCAACTGTGGGCCTCAACTTGTTGGAGACAAAACCAAACCAACTGGTGAAGGAATTAAAGTTTAACAAGAAAGGAAACCTTTAAACAAGATAATCAACGACTAAAAGAAAAATAAAACAAAAGTATGTTTTAAATGAATATATTCTCAGTTATTTCCTAATCGATAACTAAATCTGATAATGTAGAAGTCTCTTTTATTAATCAAACGCTCACATTCTAGCAGAAGGTCGGTCACCATCTGGACTCAACCGCTGCCATGCATATGGTTTTTGGGCAGTGTCCAAAGCCCAAGCATCAGACAGAACTCTTTTTCCTGTAAACATAGAAAGTCTAACACTCAACATCAAATTATCAAAACATGTATCAACATAATGTTTAATGAATAAATGACATTAACAACACTTCCAATTTAATTTGGATACCAAACTAGAGATGAACAAATTGAGCTTCAGACACTAAACCAAAAATATCAAACTGTATTTTCAACTGTTTGACCTAATCTATCTTATAAACTCCACATCAATTGGTACATTAGATTCATCATATCCCTCATGTTCAAACTAGGATTCAATAAATACAAAGCATTCGCTTCAAGTCCACGTGGCTAAAGCTAAACGCTATCTAGATTGCCATAATCCATGAATGTAGATAATATTAAATAACTAAACAAAAGGCATCCGATAGAATAGGAAAATAGATTCTGCTAACAGAAATTGTACATTGCAGCAATTAGCAACTTGAAAATGCCCAAACATAAATTACAATTAAAAGCAAAGGAGTAAAATGTCTTACCATCATTGCCACTGACGGTTACGAGATATCTTTGGCCAACCAAATCCATGACATGACCATATCGCGGTCCAGGACCCTGTCCTTGTACAACCACTCTACATTCCCACAAACATAAGAAAAACATAACCCGGGCAATCAGATCACCATTACATTATCTACATCCCAAAACAAAAACTAAGAATCACTGAACAATAGCTAACCTATGCCACTTGAATTTGTCATTGGTCAAATCAAGCACATAGAGATCATCAGTAGAATGCCCAGCAGGACCAATACCACCCTATGTATACACCAAAGATCAGACACTATAGATCAGAGCAAAGAAATCATCAAAAGCATACAAACTTGAAGCGGAGTTAATGGTATCACCTGGAAGACAACCATGGTGCCAACAGCAGCAGCAGCATGCGCAGCCCTGGGAGAGGGCGGTTCACCAGCGGGCCTAATTCTGCATAACATTATTAAAACAAGGTACAAGCTTACAGCTAGAGTCTTCTTGATCCAGAGTAAATCAAATTGAAAATGATAAACATCATAAAAATCGTACAAAACCTGGTCCATTTCCGAGTGAGAACATCATAGGAGTGAACAGAATTGGTCACGCCAGCCAACCCTACGACACAAAACAATCAAACATGTTAGCTAAAGAAAGAAATGAAGAAAGTTGAGAGGACAGGAACGGTAAGTAGAATCGAAGTTAACTGATGCCAGGATTAGAGGGGGAAACGCCGCCTTCAATAGCAGTGGCGCCACCGAAGAGAATGAGACGAGGACCGGTGGTCTTGGTGGCAGCAACAGCAGTGAGAGTGTGACCGCATCGAGGACCGGGAGCATCCTCATCTGTATCCCAATATGTCTCCAAGGGCCGATAAGTCGGAGCCGGGTATAGCCAAGGCTTGGAGTTCATTGCACCAATCAAGTGACAAAATCAAAAGAGAACCAACTTCACAAAAGAACCCTAACAAGAAAGATTCAGAATTCGGTATGATGATGAGCGGGCCCGGCCAAAAGACTCCGGGACCCTCTCTTGATCTTTTTCTGTGAAGGTTGGTTTTTTCAAATAGATTACGTTTTTTTTTTGTTTTTTTTTTTTGAATTTTTAAATTTCGCAGCTGCTGTTGTTGAGAATAGTATAGGAGAAGAAAGGAGAGAAGAAAATGTGCGGAAGAGTGCAAGACTATAAAGTCAACCGTTGCAACACATTGGCTGCTTTTCTCTGCTATACAATACAATACAATACAAATGTCTATTAATGCGGAGCTCTACTCTGTACCCACCCCATTGCCAGCCTCAGAAGTCTGGTACTCATAAAAGGGGTATTTTAGGGAAAAAAACGAAATGAATGTGTTTTCAATTTTGTTTGTAACGGCGAGCTTTTCACACGTGATGTGTCTGCTTCTGCTTTGTTCATGACTTTCATCTGCACTTTCCGATTTGGAAAAGCTAACATGGATATTGATCCGTATTGGTTATATTTGAGGATAAGGATTACTTATTGCGTTATAGAGATTATTTCAATTTCAGTTATCGACTTGTATGCATGACCAATTAAACCAAGTTCAAATGAGTTGTATCATCATTGACGTTGATGTCCACTTTCGACTTTTCCTTTTATTTTCAGTTTCTTCCCGTTGAAGGTTTAAACATGCCTAGATTGCTTGAGGCAGAGAAAATATCTAGCAACCTTACGACACTAATTTATTTTGGAGAAAGTAGAAAAGAAAGACATATTGAGATGCCCAGTTTTATGGAACCAAAACAAAACATCACATGTAAATCTTATTTCTTCCTTTCTATGGAATATATAACATAATGCTAATAATAGAGATTTTTAAATCTTATTGGCTAACATAATTTAAAAGAGGGTCCATAAATTCATTCAACATTCAAAGTTAAACTCATTGTAAAGAAATGACCAGGAGGCCGAGTATTGAATTGAAACCGAGTGAAGGAAGCAAAGGTGGCAATCGGGGTAGGGTCAAGTTCAGGGAGGGAGGGGGAGCCTGTGGGTGCCATGGCCCCCCCCAACTCTTATTAATAAAGTTTGTGTAAATTTCAACCATAGAAGGATATGTAGGTTTGATGGTTGAGTAATTCCCCATCACACAAGATGTTCAGAGTTCAACTCCTTCTCTTTACTAGTTTTTTGTCCTTCTTTTTTATTTTCATAATAATATTCATTTTTCTTTAATTTTTTTTAAATATTTTTTTATTTTCATAATAATATTCATTTTTCTTTAATTTTTTTAAAATATTTTTCTAAACATCCTTTTCATATATCGTAAAATTATTTATATATCAAAGTACTTTTTTTAATACTTTCTTTTTTGAAATAATATAAATTTATTTTAACTTTAGTTTTTTAAAAATATATAATTATATTTTATATTTTTAATTTGTAGTTAAATATTATGTAATTAAAATTTATAAATTTAAAAAAATGATTAGTTAAAAAATATTTATAAAGATTATCAAATTTTATAAATTTAAAAGTTATTAAATAAATTATAATATAAATTATAAGCATAATAAATTATATAATAAATATAATTACATAATAAATCTATATCATATTTTATTCTCTATCAATTTCATATATTAATAAATTTAAATTCATACGCTAAAAAAAAATCTAACCCTTTTTTAATATGAAAATAACAAATTTTAAGTTATAAATGGTATATATATTTATGACAATAATAATTTGTAGTTAGATATTAAAAAATATTTTAAATTATAAAATAAAAAACTTTAAATCATTTAATTAAATTATAAAAAATTATATATATTTAAAAAAATTATTTTAAAATCTGAACAAAATATATGTATCACATCAACTAAAACAATACATAAATTATACTCTCTCCATTTTTTAAATAGATTAAGTGTTCACATATATTCTTCTTAATATGTGAGGAATAATATAAGTAAGTGAGATATTATTTTATTTGTCTCAATGCCTATTTTCTCAAATATTAAATTATTATAATTTTTAGTTGTACAATAGTATTGAATAACATTTCTAAAAAATAAAAAATGGAAGAAATATTATAATATATTTTTGAAAAAATATATTAAAAATATTTTACCGTACCGCGGGGCGCTGCCCCGCACCCGTAATATTCGGCCCCCCTACCCTCTGATGGCTGGCTCCGTCCCTGATCAAGTTGCCACTTTCGAGAAATGAACAAACATTTGATTGAAAAATTGCCAGGAAACTTTCATCACTGAAAATACCAAAAACAAACAAACAAAAATATTTCTCCAATACAGCCTACAGTTTCAACGCTATACAGCAAATTATATTTGTCAAGGAAAGTTATGGAAATTAACACTTCCCTTGCAGTCAAGAGCTACTGCTGACATAATGGATTATTCAACCTTGACATAAGAGAATTCGTGAAGATGTGTTGACAAGTTAAAATCATGCTACGTTCAATATTATAGCTCTAGGTTAGCACAATGATGGATCAGGGACATGGATTTGGATATCTGGCATGAATTCTGTTGATTTCTGCCGTGATTTCAGGTGTGATTTCAACATTGCACGAGTTTATAACCTGGCTTAGCTGCCATGACTTGGTCACTCCGAATATGACACTTGCAACCAGGGGATGTTTCAAAACAAATGCTGTCCAAGGAAAATAGTAGCGAGCACTATGAGAACTAGAAGAGGGTATAGATAGATACATGATAAAAGATAAGCCACTCTCCGATAAATTAATCACCATGCACATGCTTAGGAGTGCACCATACAGAGCAAAAGAAAACAGCATACCAATTGCAAGTGATGCAGGATTAATACCATGTCTTTCAGCAACATCAAGGTATTCCTGTAAGGTGAACAAGGCGGCAACAGCTTCTAGTCAGTCATAAGCAGAGAGCAGAAATTGATGCAGATGAACAAGAGGTCAGTTATCAGCAATAATGAGAAGAAGCGGATTGAGGTTTAGGGTTTTGGTAAATTCTCTACAAAGCACCCCTTCAAGAAAATAAAGCAAATCCTATTGATGCAAAGATGAGTCATTCACATGAACCAGGCACAATTTTTTACTTTGGGAAATGCATGGTTCCCCTAAACCAAAGAGGCAAAAATTCTTTTGGAAAAAGATGAGGCAAACAAGTCTATTTAATTAATTAAAAGATCAAAAAAATTATCATTCTTCTACTGTTCAAACTAAATATTCACCCTTTACAAACTAATATAAACAAAAAAATATATGCACTCTTTGATTGTACAATCTACCAAGATTCTCATAATCATAAGTAACATAGGAAACAGGAGAAGAAATTCTACCCACCTTGGTAGCTGCTATTAACCTGTTATTAGATAGATTGTACCTTGATTCACCTTCTGAATACCTCCCTGAAAAAGAGAAATCACAAAACTATTAAATTATTAAGCTTAGTTGTTTACATCCTAAACTAAATTAAGATCAAACAGTTTGTAAGGTTAACCTCTGTAGAGATTCAATCGAGCATCTGCTGGACCCCCATCAGGTGAAAAGTACTTCCCAGAAAGAATGCCCATTGCCAATGGGCTGTAGGCCAGTAAACTGATTCTAAAACAAGCTCAATTGTGCAATTGGTAAAGCTGATTAGAACAAGGAAAGATACAGGACAATATGAAAAAAGTAAAGAAACAAACAAAAAAATTAGCAGATCGTTTTGTATTGCATCATAACACATGAAATGTGCTGTCTTTTCTGTTTTTGAATTTGTTGAGAAATGAATGGCATACCTCTCCAGATGACAACACTCAGCCATTCCAGAATCAAAAGTTCGGCAGAGTAAGCTGTAGGAATTCTGTCCAAACAAAATAAATAAATGAAAGAACAAGAGTTCGGTCTCAACATGGAAAAAATATGAGATCGGTCAGATCATGGATAAAGAGCAAAGTCTGACTGACCTGCACAGATACTATTTTAGGATAGCAAGCCCCCTTTTCAGCAAGCCGAAGAAAAGACATAAGACCATATGGAGTTTCATTGCTGAGTCCGATATACCTGATCTTCAACCATAAAATTTAACCATTGTAGCAACCTTAAAAATTTACAAAAGTTAACTGCAGAGACCAAACTCGTGACTCATCCTTATTACTGATTACCTTACCAGCATCAACAGCTTCACCTAAAGCACCAAGTTGCTCCTCTATAGGAATGGAGCTATACTGCTGGATTGGATCATATTCAGTTTCTCCGAACATTGGAACATAGCTGCAGAAACCATCATGGTTGTTGAGAAAAGAATTAATGCAAAAGTAACCAATGAAATTAATTAGGTACTTCCAATAACTTTTGTCTATATATGGAAAATACAAAAATTATTGTCCACATTTCTCCCCATCAATCACGTAAAGTTGATGAACTTAGTAGGATAAACATACAAACCGATCAGGCCAATGAATTTGATACAGGTCAATGTAATCAAGTCCTGTTCGCTTCAAACTGTAACAGTTAAATATAAAATTCAATCAGTTGAAAGTATAAATCATTAGACAATAGCAACAATCATCCAAATATTTTATAATACAAGCTCTCCAAAAATATATGGCAGTCAAACAAATTTCTTATTGATAGAATACTTTAGGCAAAGACAACCAATTGTTATATTATACAAACACAATGACCAAAATACTTACCACAATATCAGCTTAGCAGGAAGACAAAATCATACTGTTAGAGAATTAATCAAAAAGTAATGAAACAGCTATACAATTACACAATGACTAGCTATGTGAACCAACCTATTGTGGATGGCCTTGGAAATGTTCTTAGCATCCAAACATTTTGGCCCACCCCGAATCCAGGTCATCTGCCCAGATGGTCCACTAACCTGAATCAATTTCAAATTATTACTTTGATTAGGTATAGACTATTGCAAAACGGAAAATTTTAAACAATGATTTGGATAGGAAGAAAAAGGTCATCCAAGAATTCTGAATTCAGAATTAAACTCCAGCTGATTATGAAGACGTAGCAGAAAATCATAGTCCTAATTTTTATTGGTGAATATGGCGATGAGATAAGCATTTCCTGTGAGAAGATTAAATTCTAGAAAAGCAACAAGCTGTAGTAAAAGGCGTTCATGATTACCATATGTGTTGAATCAGAACAATAAGTTCAGTTCATATACAAATATGCATAGAATAAAACTGGAATCAGAACAAATAAACATTATCTGCAAATCAAGTGATAAATCAACATAGAAACCTTAGTGGCAAAGACGATTCGATCGCGAGGAATTTTTCTGTCTCTCATCCAACAGCCAAAATACTCTTCACTCATCCCCTGAGTCTCAGCACGCTGGGGCACCGGGTACCTAGAGTTACCAACATAAAAAGTAAAAGTGTCAATCCCATGAATATGTAAAAGTTGCAGGAAAGAGTTGAGAAAACAATGAAGACATTTCAGCGGAGTCGAAGAAGTTGATTCCAGCTTGATAAGCTTCATCGAGAAGGCGAAAGGACTGTGGCAGAGAATTCTGCTCGCCGAAAGTCATAGTTCCTGCCAAAACAACAAGAACAAGTTGAGACAGCGCCTAGACCACTTTACACCATGCTGATTACGGCAAAGTGTGAGTGGAAAATCTAACCTAAGCAGAGCCTTGAAACGGTCATATCCGGAGCAAGGTTGATGAGAGGAACCGTCATTGTTACTGTGAAAAGAACTTCAGTACTGGTGTGACATAGCAAAGAGAACCAGGAGAACCAACAAGATAATGAGTTACGGGAAGCTTGCTGCTGCAATTTAAATAAGAAATTAATAGCAGACCAAAAAAAATAATTAACAATGATAATTTTAAAAAAAAAGTAAAATAAATAACATGGAGATGCAGGGGATCGAACCCTGTACCTCTCGCATGCAAAGCGAGCGCTCTACCATTTGAGCTACATCCCCGCACAAGATAATATATTTTTTATTAATTTCATACTGAAAGTTCAGCCAGGGACGTCTTACTACATATACTTCCTCCGCATTTTTTTATGTGCTACACTTGAATAATATTTACTATTCATTCATCAATTTTGTTTTCTATATTGTTACTTACGTAAGAAAAATATATTCAAGTGGAATCTTGTTTTATTCGTTTTAATGTCTACTTTTTAAATATAAAATTTTTATAATTTTTAAATATAAAATTTTTATAATTTTTAGTTGTATATAATTAAAGATATTTACCGTTAAAATTAGGTCTTGAATAGTGTGCAAACAGAAAGTGTAGCACATAAAAAAAAAAAAAAAAGCAGAGGAAGTATGATATACATATGATTCAGACAACATTAGTTTCATCATACTTATTGAGGAGCCATTGTTTATCATTTGTAATGCGTCCAATCCAATGGCGAAAATGTATATTTTGTAATGCGTCCAATCCAATGGCGAAAATTTATATATAATGGTCATCGTCAAAAGCCACTACTCAAATTGAAAGAGCCACAGGTGCCAATAGTACAAATCCATTTCTCTTCATCAAAATGAGATTCGAAAAGCCAGATTGGTTGAACACTACTGTGACGTATTTCTAAGAATCTGATGAATGAATATGAAGACAACTGAGATACCATCAAATTCGCTTATCACACCTTAACAATAAGGTCAACGAAATATAAGCAAATAATGAATATGAACAATCGTGCACAAGAACATAGTTATATTATTATCTCTATATATTCGATCAAAATTTCCGACCATGGTTTACAAAACCAGTGTTCCCCATAAGAAACACCAAAATGATTCTCCAAATAAAGCAAATTTCATAGGGTTCAGAAGCTAGATCATCATGTAAAACAAACTAGAACTCTTGAGAAGCTGATCCAATTTCATCCCTCCCCTTCCCCGTCTTCCTTGGTAAAAGATTCTGATTTATATTGGGCAAAACGCCTCCATTTGCAATAGTAACAGTACCCAAAAGCTTGCTGAGCTCCTCATCATTCCTCACAGCAAGTTGAATGTGTCTTGGAACAATTCTATTCTTCTTGTTATCCCTAGCAGCATTCCCCGCCAATTCAAGAACCTACACAAAACAACACACCATAAGATAAACAGATCCCCTTAAACCAACAAACAGCCTGCCCAACTCATCTCAAACTACTTACTCCCCCAAGCAGAAAAGTTAAAAGTTTCTAGTTCTTAGTCATTCCACCAATGAAGCCAGGCATGTGAAGGAATAACACTCAAAAACCAAAATATAAACCCCAAATAAAATAAAATTGTATATACAACCGAAACAACAATGAATAATAATCACTGATGGAGCGAACAAGGAACCTATGTACCAATCCGTAACAATCATTTCGAGTTATAGAGAATGAACAGAGAGGTTAGAAACATACCTCGGCAGCAAGGTATTCAAGAACAGCAGAGAGGTAGACGGGAGCGCCAGCACCAACGCGATCGGCATACTTTCCGGCCTTGAGAAAGCGGGCGATACGGCCGACGGGGAACTGGAGACCGGCCTTATGAGATCTGGAGACGGCCTTGGTGGACTTGGACTTTCCTCTGCCGCCCTTTGTCGATCCACCTGAACTCATTGTGTTGATCGGTTCGGTGCCTTCGTTTCCTGCTTGGTTAGGTTTATGGGTTAGTGAATTGGAGGCGCAATATATATATATAGTGAGGCGGACAAACCTAGTTTCTTCTTATTGGCTCACAGTTTATGCCCTGGATTGCCAACGTGGAATTTTGACCTTTTAATCAAAGCGGGCCCACTTATATTACTTAAATTAAAAAGTGGGCCTGCTGCAGCGCTCAACATAAGTGTGAATGTCTCGACCAGAATTTTTTTGCAACTTCACATTTTCAATTTTTTTTAGGCTACTCACCAGGTCCAATTCAATTAATTACAATGATAAAATGTTTGGAAAGCAATGTTTAAATTAGAATAATCGTTGAAATTAAGATTTTCCCAATTGCAATTTAAAAATATAAACGTGATTTTATTTTATGTCTATAATACTGATCCAAGCTTCCCCCTATATAGACTGCAATGGCAAAATGTGCAGTTGTAGCCTCTGCTAGAATTTGCTCATATCCCATGTATATAACACAAGTCTCGTCTATATCCGAGCTTTATCCCGATATTTACATTCAAATCCTGATCCTCCTCAACAAGCCTTGTCTCGATTCCCTTATCTCTATTACCTGTCTCGATGGAACCCAACTAATAGCACTTTTTCTATCACAAACATCCCAATCAAAATAAATAAACAAAAACTAAATAACCTCTATCGATGAGAATACCAATGTAGTTGTATAACATTAAAGCCTCCCCACAATGGACTGAGCAGTCATCATAAGATTTTCGAGACATGTTGATACCAATTTTGGTTCTAAATTTAAAATATAGTTTGATTACTCTATTTCAACAAAATAGTAAGAGTTTGGATTAAAACACGAAGAAAATTATATCTATTAAAAACTTATACTCAGTAAAGAAATTTTAGAGAAAGATGCTCTGGTATTTTCATTACTAACTAATCCAAAAAGGATTTACATCTACTGCAAAATGAAAACCCAAATGCACTACATCATTATCAACATAAAACCCTCACAGCAAAAGATAAGATCAGATCAATAGAATATTGAGCATTTAAAATTCTTGAGATGCAGAACCGATCTCGCCCTTCTTGGATCCAGTCTTCTTTGGCAGAAGATTCTGGTGGATGTTTGGCAAAACGCCACCATTAGCAATAGTCACAGATCCCAACAGCTTGCTCAACTCCTCATCATTCCTCACTGCAAGTTGAATGTGTCGAGGCACGATCCTGTTCTTCTTGTTATCTCTGGCAGCATTTCCGGCCAATTCCAAAACCTAGTAAAATCGAATTAAAATAACCGTCAACACACGATCGCAATCCAAAAGAAAATTGAATCTATAAAGAAGAAATAGAACTAACCTCGGCGGCGAGATACTCGAGGACGGCGGAGAGATAGACGGGAGAGCCAGAACCGACGCGTTGAGCATAACGGCCTTTCTTGAGGAAGCGAGCGACTCTACCGACGGGGAACTGAAGACCAGCCTTAGAAGACCTGGAGACAGATTTGGTGTTCTTGGCCTTGCCTCTACCGCCCTTGGATGAAGCCGCTGTAGAACTCATGATTTTATTTTAAGATGGAGACGGAAAGACTTGTACAAGTTGAAAGAATGTAGAGGATGAATTGTATTGGAGTGATTGTGAATTGAGAGCGCATCGTTCGTGTTTATATAGATGAGTGGGGTTGATTCTGGATTGGTTAAAAGCGTTTCACGCGGATTGATGACGTGGCTAATGGTGGGGACAGGTTTTGAAAGTAGAGAGATTTGTAAATTTCCATTGGTTTATTTTGGTTTGGGGCGGATTGCCAGCGTGGCTGGGCGGGTATCATATTGGAATTTGACCGCCAAAACTAAAATTTCGTGATTCAATTCAAAATTCATTTGTGGAGCGGATAAGAAATCAAAAAAATTCATTAATTTGGTGAGTTGAAATTCATCGACTATTTTTTTTTCTTTTTAGTTTGAAAACTAATGTTATGCAATATTTGGTATTTTGGTGATTATTTTTTCCGGCCATCTCTCGAAATAAATATAAAAAATCATTGATTTTTTTTTAATTTAATTTTAGTTCTTTTAATATATTAAATAATGAAATGAATTTAAATTATTTTATTTTTAATAAAAATAAATGACAATAAATTACATAATTAAATAAAAAAAATTAATTTTAATCATTTTAAAGTCTGAATTAAATTAAGGTCATATAAAAAAAATTTACAAAAATAAAATTTTTAAAATTTTAATTTTATAAAATAAATTTTAAATCTATCAAAAGATTTTAGGACTTAGGACTTTCATAATGAACTTTACTAATTGGTTAGAATATCTAGTGACTCCCAAAACGGCTAACATCTTGGTATATATATCTCCTATCGATTCATCAACTATTTGTTTAAACTGTGAAGAGAATTTTGGATATACTCACAGATCAATAATTATTTTGGTCATTTGGAGAGTCAAACAAACTCCAATTTATAAGAGTCATATATCGTTCGAAAGCTTGTTTCGAGACGATTTCAACAGCATATAGATCGCATAAATCAGAGACCGTATAAGTTCCATCAACAACAAAGTAGGAAATCAATGGTGCATATATTTTCTAGTAGATTTGGGAATCTGATGGGATTTGTAATTTGGAAAAAATTCGAAAACTGTTTTGAAAGTATTATAGTTGATTAGGAATGATAAATTTCCAAAGTTTATTCTAATTAGCAAAGATATTCTTGATAATTCTAAATTAAAAAAATAAAAACTAATAATTTAGAATTACTTTGTGACTAAGTAAGAAAATGTTATAAATATGGTGTTTGTATCTATTGTTAGGTATCCTGCAAAAACAATGTAGATCCGATTAATTAGGTTTAGGATGTGTCCAATAGAGACTTGGGAACCATAGAGATTCTGAGTTCTAGGATTGAATCTTGTTATCATGTAAGAACTATGTAATGAGAGTTTTGTGTGTGAGGCCGCAATCAATGTAATTGGGTTGGGAAATAATAGAGCGATATTCTAGTTATAATTATTTATTTACTGTTACATAGTGAATAAGTCTCTTGTTGTTTTGATGGTAGTGGTTTATTCGCACTTTAGGTTTCCGTATATAACCTAATGTCTTATTTTATATATCTATTTTCCTACCATGTGTATGCTTGTTTTACTTTACAGTTATCAATACTCTTATTCGCTGCCGTGCATCACTGGTATCAGAGCTAGACTAGAGTTTTTTTAATACTATTATGGAAATTATAATATCATCATGTTATTGATTTGAAGAAGAGGCATCACTTAAACCTAAATAGATGGTTTTTAAAATATTTGGAAAAGACACATATTTTTTTTTAAAGTTAAAGCTTAACATATTAAAATAATAGAAAATATTTTTTGCTTCAACTATGCGAATAGTTAATGTGTTTAACAATATTTTAATTATTAATTATTAGAATTATTACACTCTATTTTAACTTTGAGGGCTGGAACAACTCACATGTTGCACAATAAATAAAATGGCATAATCACATATCTTACTTTAACTTTGATAGTTGGAATAGTTCAAAGGATGATCAATAAAGGTAAATATTAATGTCAAAATCTCATGCCACCTACTTTAACTTTGGTGGTTAGAATATGTCCGTGGATTGAACATTAACATCTCGAATTCAGTAATGTTAAAAGGTTTGAACTTACTACTTATATCATGAAGGGTGGTGGTAAACGTCCAGATTTTTTATCCAAACTACTACATCCGTTTCGTAAAAAGTGTCAATTTTGGAATAATTTGACATTTCATTTTAAGTGTAAATTTATCATACCAATAACTTGTACTACATCAATACTCTTATCAGCACAGTAGCTGACGAAGAATAAAAAGCACAACATTAAATAATTTAATGCTTTAATCATCTTTTCATATTTTATAACCCTTCATTTCTCTGGTACTAGTATTTTTAACCTTCAAACACATTCTCTTTAAATTTATTTCACGGATCAAAACTTCCATATAGTAATGGGGAAATTTCATTCAACAACAATGAAAAATTTGATATAAACATTAATGAAGACAAAAAAGCGTCTGCATGAATTTGATTTAAATCTATCTAATATTGTGTTTGATTTGAATAAATTTCAATACAAAAAGATGTTTGAAGATGAAAAAATGCAAAAAAATATTTTTAGAAATGTTAAGAATTTATTTTCCTAAGTTCTACTAGTGCTGTTTTAAGAATATAAATGTGATATAGTCATCTAGTTTTATACTAGTTAGTTGACTTGTATTTGCACGAGATATTATTATTATTTACTTTATATATAATTATTTTATTTTTAGTTTTATTCAACAATTATATATATTATATAAAAAAATTATGAATATATCATACTCATTTTTTAGTAAAATATATATTAAAAAAATTATCATATGAGAAATTTAAATACTCGATAGATGCGATATGTATTTTTAATTGTTTGATACAATTTAACTTTAATTTAATATATTTTTTATTTAATAAAAAATATGAATGGGAAAAACTACATGACAATTAAATATAATTTTTATTTAATTAAATATATATTTTAATAAAATTTACCAATAATTAACCAACTGGTAAAAAAATCAGTAGCTATTTAAAAAAATTAAAATTTAATAGTTGAAAAAATATTTTTTTAAAAAAAAACAGTTATATCTCCTGTTTTTTAGGTTGAAAAAGAAAACTAAAATTAAAAAGTTAAAAATCACAAAATAATTTTTTTACAAATATAATTAATGCACCTGCTTTCAAAAGTCAACAAATGCGGCTCTAATTTTCAAAAAAAAAAAAGAATAATAATAATTGAAAACTACACATGGCACCGTTCCACATCTTTTTTCTTCCCCATCCAATGCTGGCCCACCTTTCAGAGTCCCAAATCAAAGAGAGAAACTTGGGACCTGCATTGGATATGCTCTGAGTCCCACATCCCTTGACATGACCCTATTAAATATTCAAGTGGCACTTTGTACATGTTTATCTCCAATAGAAGAGGATAAAATCGGGCCCCACTATATTTTTATAATCATTTTAATAAAATAAAATATTTCATATTATTTTACATTGTAATTAATTAATTATGTTATATTATATTATACAATTGTAAATTAAAGTGTAAAAATAATTATTTATAATCGTATTAAATTTAATATTTTTATTATGTGTTATTTTATTTTATAATTAAATTCAAAAACGTATTATAAAAATATAATATAATTAATAAATTAATTAATTAATTTATTAAATTATATATTCTTAAATTGAATATAATTAGTAATTTTGACTAGAAATAACAACAAAATTTTTAAAAATTACATAAAATAACAAACTAATTTGATTAAATTTAGTACATTATATACTGAAAATAAAAATATTCGAAAACACATTATATAAATAAATATAAAACTACATAATGGAATTTTAAAGAAATTTAATTCTAAAAATTAATGTTGCGGTGAAATTGCCAGATATGTTATATCCAGTCTACTTGAAGCTGTCCATGAGCTTGTCTATCGCGAAGTCGGATTGCATTTTGAACATATTATTCATATGGAGTAAAAGTTTCGTCTCTCAACTCTGGTGAGAATATGTTATTTGTTGCATCATCATATGATTGAATTTGATCAAAGTTTCTTAGATATGTGTCTCTTTCATCCTCAACAATCATATTATGCAGCATGCTCTCATAATTTTTCCAAACTGTTGCTTTTTCCAAAATCAAGCTGGACCACGTATGATTGTGAATCGAGCTTGTAATACGCCAAATGCCCGTTCAACATCCTTTTTTGCCCTTTTTGATATTTTGCAAACAATTTTCTCTATTCTCCTAGAGATATTGATATTGTTTTCACAAATGTTGTCCATTCAGGATATATTCCATATGTTAAATAGTATTCTAAATTATAATTGGTACCATTTATGACATAACTTACCTCTAGTGACGACTTTGTAAAACTTCATCAAAAACTGGTGAACGATCAAATACGTTGATGTTATTATTTGAACTAGTGACTCCAAAAAATGCATGCCATATTTAAATGTTAGATGATGCTACCGCTTCAAGAATTATTGTTGGAGTTCCTTGATAACCATTTTGATATTGATCTTTTTATGTCATTGGACAATTTTTCCATTCCCAATACATGCAATCGATGCTACCCATCATGCCAGGAAAGCCACATTCCTACCCCATTTGTAGTAGACGCTAAACATCTGTTGTATTTGGTTTTCGCAAATATTCATCACCAAATACTAGTATAACATGTTTGCAAAATTTTTCTAAGCATTCAAGAGCAGTAGTTTCTCCAATTCGCACATAATCATCTCCAGCATCTGCAGATGATCCGTATGCCAACATACGCATGGTTGCGATGCATTTTTGTAGTGGAGATAAACCTTTCCTATCTGAAGCATCATACCTCTGTTGGAAGTACGAGTCAATACTTGATAAAGCTTCCACGATTCGAAGGAAAATATGTCTTCCCATGCAAAAATGTCTTCGAAATATCTCATGGGAATATACCGGAGATGATTCAAAGTAGTCTTTGATTAGACGATTATGTCCTGCATCATGGTCTCTATTGATCGTGCGACATCGTCGTCTTCTTGGGGAAGAAGACTCATACGAGTTTTCATATCGGTGTGTCTCCTCCACTGCTTCATTCCGCACCGTATCCCATAAATCATCCCAGGACATATTGTTAGCCACATCATAGTTGTTCAATTGATTGTTGTTGTTTGACATTTTCTTTGATTGAATTAGGATATGATAGAATAAAAAGGAAAGAGGTTGAATAGATTGTGTATGATATTTTTGTAAGGATGATGCTATATTTATAGAGGATTTTACAACGGCTAGTTTTATAACACTAGTTTTACACCAGCTAGTTTTAGCATTTATTTAAAGTTATTTAAAAAATTATTCTAAAATTTCACAAGTAGTGCATAACATTTTTATAGTCATTAAATTACTATATTATTGTTTGCATATCTAAATTTTTTTTTTAACTTGATATAAATTTCATTATAAATTCAAATATCATACCATGAAGTTATATAAACATATATATATATATAATGAACTTAATTTGTACATATTATATATATATATATAATTAATGAACTCAACTTGTACATTTCTGTAATATATATATATATATATATTATTTTGCTTAAATGATATTATTTGTCGTGCATGTTATATTCACCATATTTTGGTTTGAAGGGGTATAAATAATATATATATACATATATTAAATTAAAATCATGATATTAAATATAAAAAATCATAATATTATAAACTTAATAGTAATAAAGTTCACAAAATGCAAGGTCTTACACGCTCGTGACTAACTTAACGTCCTAACCAACACAAATAAAAATCATGAACTTACTTAAATAAAACATACTAAATACTACAATTTAAACACTAACTAATAATTATTCATATTGTTCATAATTTTTTCTACCATCTTCCGATGCGCCTCTTGTTGAGATGAGGCCAATTAGAGGGATCAGTGCAAAGAACCTTCATATCTATCTCATATTATCTAGTATCACTCATTTTTTTCCATCACAAATAACCTCTTTGCTACAATTTTAGGATCTCCTTTATGATTTGATGTTCCAGTGGATGCCTTCGATTTTCCTTTAACTTTTCTTTTAAATGCTTTGACACATTGTGGACGAACAGGATACTCTACAACATCCTCCTCACCCAATGGTATTTCTGTGTTTGATGATGATGTATATGCTCCAAAATAACTACTTTTTGAACGCTTGGATGAACCTTCGCTCTCTCCTTGTTGAGATTTCCACTTTTGTTCTCTATGCAAAAAAATCCAATGTTGAGCGAAAGTGCATTTTACTCCCCACTTAGCAAGATAGAGCTTATGAACCTTTTCCATTATATCATCTTGATTGCTACCACTTTGTGGTGCACGAGATACCTCATCATAACATACCCCAAATTTTTTAGTACAATTATTAATCCGGTGTCATCTTTTCTTGATTGCATCATTCGGACGATTAATCATACTTGGTTGATACTCTTAACAATATTGACATATACGGTCCCAGAAAGTCTCAGTTCTTTGATCAGTTCATATTATGGGATCTTTGGAAATATTTAACCATGCGGATATAAGCAATTTATCCTCTTCGAAATTCCAATGTTAACCAGAACGTCTAGTAGGTTCATTTGCATCATCATTAAGGTCGATACCTTCTAACCCATCATTTGAGAAATGTGAATTCTGATATGTGAATGGTGTTTGAGGAGACCGATTAAAGTTTAAATTGGAGCCCCTCAATTGTGTAGAAAAATTGGAAGAATGCATACCGGTACTTGAAAGTGGAGAATTAACCATGGTGGAAAATTGAAATGGAAGATGAAGTTTGTGGATGTGGAAAAATATTATCTTGTGGATTTGGAAAGATATTTTGTGATGAATTCAGCATTGGATTAATGGGGTGGAGATGTTGTTGATTTTGAGAACTTGAATTTCGAGAACGGTTAGAAAATTGCATAGATCTAAAGTTAGGTTGAAAATTTAGATGATTTGGATCCATGAAGTAGAAATGGTGAAGAAATATGATAAGTTATAGGATAAAGATAAATGTGAGAATGAAGGAGAAAGATAAAGACGAGAATGCAAAAATAGATAAGCTATCATTATATATATAGTATTGTTATAATAATAAAATATTGGTCAAAAAATAAATTTTAAAAAATAATGTTACTACAATTTGTAATATATTGATAGTAATTTAAAAAAAAAAGAACAATACAACTAATAAAAAATAGACTTTTATTACTGTTGAAAACCTAAAAGTTAAAAAAAAAAATTCAAGATATAACTGTTGTATGATTTGATTATCTACCAAAGTTAAAGTAAAATAATAATAAGACAAAAAAAAATATATTACATAAATTAAAAAAAAAATTTAAAAAAAATCAAAATATATTTGTTGGTGATTATGTTATTTAAAAAAAATACTAATGATAATAATAAGACAAAAGAAATTTATTATTTTTAATAAATTAAAAATAATTAATAAAAATAATAATTTAAAAGAACATTGGTAATATCGTTATTTAAAAAATAATAGAATTAATAACTAATAAGATAAAAGAAAAATTACTATTAAAAGTTAAAAACAAATAAAATAAATAAAATATATACATATATTAAACTATTACTATAAAAACATGATTGCAATTGATACATGTCAATTATTTATTCATCAATTTTCAATTGTCCCGACCCAACCTAGAGGCACGGGACAATTTAAAGATGGTATTACAATAAGAGAAGACAAAATTAAAGGACAAGTTCTCATATCAACTCATAACTGAAACTCTAATTAGGATCTTATGGTGGATGTCCTAATAGAGTCTTTAAACGTCATAAATAAATACTTGCAGATTTTTAATGGCATTTAAAGTTTATAAAATTCATCCAAATTCATGATTAGATAGATTAATGTATAAGTCATGAAAATTTGAATTATTGATATAATTATTTGTTTTTAATATGTTATGACTAGAAAAAACAAAATTGTGTTAGGTATATAATCTAATTAATAAATAAGGATTTAGCCCAACTGAGAGTCTCTTCAAATAATAAAATATTATAATTTCAATAACCAATAAGTATTTACGTATTTTTAGTTAAATCATAAATCTACTTAGTGATATATGGATTAAATCATAATAAAAAAATTGTAAAAATTTAATATATATATATATATCATTATTACAACAAAAATAAAAGGAAAAGAAAAATGCAAATTGGGTCTGGAAAGTCGGGAAGAAGAAGAGACTATGATCTTTGCGATACTCTCTAAATTCCGATTTTCACTGCTGATTAATAAATAATATTTATAAGGTTGAAATATGTTATATTAACAAAAATTCTTTTGGTGATACTATTTATCTTTGGTTTTTTTTTTAAAGTTTGTACTGCTGATTTGTATAATATATATATAACGTTATTTACGTATTTTTAGATTAAATCATGAATTTATTTAGTGATATATGAATTAAATCATAATAAAGAAATTGTAAAAAAAATAAAATAAAATATATCATTATTACAACAAAAATAAAGGGAAAAGAAAATTGCAAATTGGAGTTAGGAAGTCGGAAAGAAGAAGAGGCTCTGATATTTGCGATACTCTCTAAATTCTGATTTTCACTGCTATTTTCTTCATTGAGCACATGTGAGAAGAGATAAAAGACAAAATAATTAGTTAAAAGTAATATATTTATATATATATATATATAGCATAAAAATAAAATAAAAAATAAATAAAATCTAATTAAAATAAGAAGAAATTATGATCAATAATAATTTGAGTGATATTTTTGGTAGTATATCCAGAAGAATTTGATGAAGTAGCATCAATAACAAATATATATATATATATATTAATAGTATAACCAAAGCAAAATTATAAGTTTTTTTTAAAAAAAAATCATTAAATTAAATCTTACTAAGAGATGTGAGAATAAGTAGAGACTATCGAGTAATAATTTGAAGAGTATTTCAGTGATATTTTTTTTTTTTTTTGTAACATATCAATGCCAGCATAAATCTAATTGGAATTATATATCTCCTTGATATATTCATACAAATATAAAACCTTAACAAAAAAAAAAAAAATTAGATCCAACAAAAATAAATTAGTGTTAATATTTAAAAATAATAACTAATATTATAAAAAAAAATATCATATGAAAAACCTAACCTCACTAACCCCGAATAAAAGGAAAAAAGAAAAAAAAAATCGATTTCAACTATTTTCATTGTGATAAATGTATAACACAATATGTCTAATATATATAAAGATTGAAATACGTTATAGTAACAAAAATTCTTCTGGTTATACTATTTATCTTTGTGCTTTTTTTTTTCAAGTTTGTATTGTTGATTTGTATAATATATATGTATATATATTAATTAGGATAAAAGAATAATATATATATATATTAGGATAAAAGAATAATGGATTATAACAATGGATTGCTGCAAAGTGAAATTGATAATATTATATAAATCACTCATTTCAATTTTATTTTAGTAAAATAGAAAAACCATAACAACATGCGTATGTTACAAACTTAAAATAAAAAATAAAAAAATAAAAAACTTTTCATCTTCCACCACTATACATATTAAATTTTCAATTGATTCTATTTTTATCAAAATTGAAAAGTTACATTTTTCATTACACAAAACTAAATTTCCACCAAAAAAAAAATATGAATAAAATTTTGAGTTTGAGTCAACAGTCAAAAAATTTACTTTAAGTTAGGAGTCAAATTTTAATCATCATCTTAATACTTTTTAACCAAATTTTAGTTTCCACCAAACTATTTAAGAACAACCTAATTGTCATTTTAACATAAAAATGGTGATTCAAAAGGAAAATAATTTAAATTTAAATAATTTAACGAGAGAATATGAAGATAGTACTACACACCAAGGTCTATTAGACTTCAACCAAGGTCCACCCATCAACATGAATGAAAAATCATCGACATATGGCGTTTCATTTGACTTAAATGTTGAACAAACATTGACATTCACGACCTTTTTTTCATCTGATTTAAATGTTGAACCAGTTATAAAAGGTCATTTTGACAGGGAGGAGGAAGATGGTATAACTAAATTAATACTACTAGTTAGTATTTTTTGTTGTTTTTTTTTAATATGTTTTTGTATTTTTTTTTCTTCTAACAAGAAAATGAAGTGAGTATGGATGAAGATTTTTTTTTTTTTTTTAAATTGATTTATATTTTTGTTTTTAAATATACTTCATTTAAGTAGTCAAATGGTTCTGGATGAATTTTTGTTTCAGGAAGAATTTGAACATCCATATACGTTTAACTAATATTTAAATATGAAATATTATTGCATGATTTTTTTTAAATCCTCATATATTAAAATTATTTTTATTAAAAATTCTTTTAAAAGTCTATTAATGTATTTTTTTAGTATCAAATTTTTAGTCTTTTGTTCATTACTTTTAAAAAAAATATTTAAAAATAAATATTGAATAATAAACTGATTAAATTTAATATTTTTGATTTTAGTAATACTTCCAAAATCAATACAATTGCATATTTTTTTTTTTCTAATATTTATTTATTTTTATTATATTTTGAATTAGTTTTTTTTAATACATTTTCACCGTATATGAATTTATTTTATTTTTAAAATTTTCTTCTGTTTCATATACTACTAACATAATATGTTTTCTAATTTTATTTTGTTCTATGTTTATTTACCGTTGTATTAGTCTAACTTTATTTTATTTTTTAATATTTTAGGAACACAAAATTTCAATCCAAATATGAAATTATCACAACAAATTAAAATATCACGAAATTTAACAAATGAAGAACGTAAGGCTGTGTATGAAATGTTATTGCAAAAAAGTGATGATGAAAATTTAATTTATGGAATGAAACTGTCCATAGCTTCTCACTTTTTAATCTCTACTAGAACGGTATATTGAATTTGGAAAAGTAAGAGTTTTAGCCATGATAGACTAAGAAATTGTGGTTGTAAGGAAATTAACATCAGTAAAGAACCACAACACTAGTATCCTAAGTTCTTAAGGTTTCGTTCATTTCGACCGTTCTTCCCCTCAAAGTGGCCTTAATGTTTGGAAAAGGTATTTGCGTCGTTTTCTAGATTGATTTATTGAATTTCATAATGATTATTTATATTATTTAATGATTACAGGTAAAAGTATCTTGTCCATTCCTGATACCAGATGAGGAGGAGGAGCTTCCATATTAGAGATCATTTGACAGAAATATCATTACTCGGACAATACATTAAAGTGCCAATCCACCGAAAAATGTTGCTATGATGAAAAAGAGAAGCAATCAATTGTACCGGGAGCCTCAATGAACCTAAGGATCTGAGCAAGAGGAATCTGATTCTGACGAAGAAACCTTTTAAAATAACAGGCTATTACATGATCTGCAAATGCGGACATCAAGAATGCATGGGCAGCGACTTCAGAGAGGCCGCAGTGAAACAAGGACAAGATAGAAGACAAATTGTAGATACATGGAGAGATGGATCACAACCTCAATCACGTGAAAAACATGATTCTACATTGTCTTCGATTGGAACACAGTCTGAAGAAGAGCAACGCCGAAGGAATACGATACATTTATATACATGTCCAAATTGTAGTGTTAGTTTTGCTTAAGTTTAGTTATTATTTAACTAGTATATGTATTATACAAATTTATAGGTTTGCTATTGTCAAAGCCAAAGGCTAATACAAGGACAAACTCAAATTTTAGACGAGATATCAAATATGGTAAAGTAGTTGACATTTCTAATGTCAACGGTGACAGCATTGGCAAACTCACGACAGGGAATACCTTTGGAGGACTATGAGAATGTTACAAGGTCACTTAGTGATGTATGACAGTTAATGAATTCAACTGAAATAGGTGCTAGAATGAATGATCAACAAGTGAGGAAAAATTACATAATATTTATGAGGTTGAATAACAGGGAACAGTAATCCACAAAGAACAAAATGTTTAAGTGGTTGGGGCACAAGAAGGAGAAGATGTGTCAGATGGACCAATCATTCAACTTGTAGATGAATTTATCTGACCATATGAAAGACAAAGGTTTGTGGAAGATGCAGATATGATAGCAATAATGGTGGACCAGCCAGCAGCCAAATCGGATGAACTAGATCAAATGAATCATGCATTGAATGATGAAGATAGGACACCGGATCCAAAGGTGCAGACTCAAAGTGCATCAACTGAATAAGAATACAGGATACAACTGCAGAAAGATAAAGATATCCATGTAGAAAGAGTGGTTGAGGAAAAAGAAAATATTATTCCTGACATGGTTGTCCAATCAGCAGCCGAATTAGCTGAACAAGATCAAATGTGTCATGAACAGAATGACGATGACACAGATGTGGATCCGATGTTGCAGACAAACTGATTTTGCTGAACCAGGAAGGGGTCAACCATAGATTCTTAAAGCTGGTCAACTGAAAATAGTGGCTGGGCCAAAAACCCTATTGGATGGTGTAATAGTGCAGTTAGAGACTCTGTCAGAGGTAAAGAGACACAATGATGAAACTGAACATCAACAAAAAGACACTGATACCCATGAACAACCGGATGAATCGTATGATGATTTTGGTAAGATAGATTCGTTAGATGGAGAAGGCAAAAAGAAGAAAGAAAAATCATCAGCCACTAAGAATGACAGTCGGGATAAAATTCAGGTAACAATTTGTCCCATTACATTTTAAATTGGATAAATATAGTTACATTATTGAACTAGTTTTTTCATGTTCATGTGTGACTCAAACGCAATATTAAACCTTCGAATTATAAGGAAACACCTTATACCAATCCTGATCGAGAAAAGAAAAGAAGACGACTGAAGAATAATGCGATGGATGACCTAGTAATGGCAACATATATGCTTGTTGTGCTGACAGTTGAGGAATATGTGTTAACAGAGCATGATAATCAGTAAGTGTTAAAACGGGAAGTAATTTATAGATGCATTATACTCACACCATGTAGTTTGCTAACTCTTTATTTTTATGGATTACAACTAGGATGCTGGTAAGAAATATGAATTTGTCTCCTCCAATAATACTAACCATTCTGAATCCAAAAGGCATAATAAATGAGTCTCATATAAGTTTGTTTCGTAATGGGTTGCGAATCATGGCTGGTAGAAACACAACTATCAAGTATAGTCGCACGTTGGATGTTAGAATGGTGGATGATTCTTTCACTGTAAGGAAAATCTTGTGTATATATACTTAAAAAAGTAATTAATGTTGTTACTTATTTCTTGTTGGTTTTGCAGTCAAGCATTGCATCCTTACATTCCAATGATGCGGATCGAGGGGAAACAGTAATGTACAATTGTATAAAAACAATACAGGGCGAGCATTTTGATGGCAAAAAGCCTTAGTGGAATGTTACAGAGGTAAGTAGTTATTAGTTTATATTTGATTATATATGATAATAAACTTGAAACCTTCTTATAAGCTTATGGTTGTTAATGATATTCAACATTACTGGAACAATGTTGCATGATATTAGACATATTGATAAGTGATAATTTAGAAATTAAGGCAGCATAAATTCATGTGAAGAATAACATTAGATGAAATATATTGTAGGTTCGTATAAGTTTATTTGTTATGTTAGGTATGTTTTAATGAAAACTCGAACTTATTTCTTGCAGATTTTAGCCCCCTGCAATGTTAGCTTGCATTGGGTACTACTTCGGATTTATTTACGCAGAAAGGAAATCATGGTATATGATCCATTAGGAACTCTAGAGTCGATACCATCGAAAAATAACGTCATACAACCTATTATTGAATTCATAAATGGAGCAATCCATAAGAGTGAATATTATAAGCAATTGAAGAAGGCTCCACCAGCATCCTTTCAGAGAAAAATGTGTGCATTAAAGTTTGCTAAACGAGAACTAGTTCCTCAGATGAATGATGTGTATGAATAAAAATTTCACATTACATTAGAAGTTATAGATTATTTCATTTGCTGATGCGTAACTTGGTAAGATTAATTGATACTTTTATTGTAATTCGCAGGTACAGTGGTGGAGTGTACATTGCATATTACATGCAACACTTACTACGCGAGAATTTGATTACAAAATGGACACCTCCTTACAGTCCTGACCAAGAATCTCAAGAAGTAGCTCTCTAGATGCGAAAACAGATAGCACAAATTACAAAATGGACACCTCCTTACAGTCCTGACCAAGAACCTCAAGAAGTAGTTTATTTACCATATGAAACTCGACAGTGCTAGATAGACTAATTTACTTATTATCACACCATATTCATATGGAAAATGTAGTATGTGGTTATGTTTTGTTCGAAAGTGACACTTACTTTTGAATTTAAAGTATTATCGGTTGTTTTGAATGTAACCTTAAGTACTCTCAACATGCAATTGACTATGTTGTCTACTAGTAGTATATTGAACAATGGTTGTTATCCACTTAGAGGATTATGGTGTTATTTTAAGTAGTTGCTTCTATTTTTATTTCTTATACTTGATGATATTCAGGTTTACAAACTTATGAAGTATAATACGTTAGACCATACAAGTATTGGAGCAAGACAATATAAGCCATGCTCATTTTTATCTACATAAGAGGGTAATCAATAAGTCAAGTGATGCATTTGATGGAAATTAGACATTATAACCATCAAGCTCATTCAGAAATTTTATATTAGGTTATAAATTGATCTATAAAAAAATATTTTACATTTTACCAGATATCAACAATTTACTATATCAAAATGAATATTAATTTTAGTGTATATTTCTATAAAATATAGAAGAATTCAAAATATTTATGGACCTAAAGTCCATTTTGATAATATTAATTTTTTCCGTGAAAAATATAATACTTTAAATTTTATTTATTTTTATTATTTTAAAATGAAAATAATGAGCATACATCTCACACATGCTAATATACAGGGAATAAAATTTTTAAATTGAATTTACTGAAATATTAATTTAATAGTAATAAAATAAATATTAAACAACTTACCAAAATTTCATTTTCATTTCAGAATCCATATACCTGAGAGTATACCAGTAAATTTCCCGATACAACTGCAATTTCAAGTAGGTTGCAATATATACAAACTTCCATTAAAATGAAAATTGAACATTCAAGCCTGTTCCTTTTGGCATGGAGGCTGAACCATCAATGAAGGATGACAGTTGAACTGGTCCAGTTTCAAAGGAATTAACTGTTTCACACTCTTCCAATTGGCTTGCGCGCCTCTACTAATCAACAACAGAGCAACCTCTACTTGACCCGCCATCACGGCGCAGTGCAGCGGCGTGTATCCGGTGTAGTCCACCGCTTCAATGTTGGCTCCATGACTAATCAAAACCTTCACACTCTCTATCCTCCCTTTGAACGCCGCTCTGTGTAAGGGCGTCCAACCGTTCTGGTCCCTTCCATTAACCCTAGCTCCTTCCGCCAGGCAATTCCTGATAACATCAACGTTTCCCACTCTCGCCGCGCGTTGCAGACTGTCACCGTGATGCAGCGCTTCGTATAAATGCGCGTGGCAGTTTTCGACCGCCAGGTCGAAAGCAGTCTTGCCTTGTCTGTTTACGGCGTTTTTAATGTAATCGGAAGAATCTAACAAAAGTTTAACGGCTTCCAGATGTCCGTTTTCGGCTGCTAAATGGAGCGGGCTCGATCCGTTTTTGTCAAGGCCGTTTGTTTTAGCTCCGCAAATTGTCACCAAGAAGTGTATCACTCGCGTGTGTCCTTTAATCGCTGCCACGTGGATTGACGATCTCCCATACGAATCGACGGAATCGACATCGATGGAGTTGTTACAACTGTTGATGAGAAGCTCCAATAAGTCTACTCTGTTCATGGAGGCTGCTTCGTGCAAGACTCGATCGATTGAATCGTCGATTTGGCAGCCGGAAGCGATCAACTCTTTGACGACATTGACGTTACCTGTCTTGACCGCGAGACAAATCATGGACCGTCCATCGGCATCTCTGATGTCGGGATCCGCGCCGTGGTCGATCAAGCTCGTGACGAAATACTCGTTTCCGGAAGCGACAGCGTTTTTGAGTAATAAAGAGAGCTGATAAGTCGTGCAACCGGAAACCGCTCTATTGAAGAAGGACGAGATCTGAGGGATTTGGTCGTGTTGAGAGATGAGGAAGTCAATAACTTGGGCGCCAACCAAGTAGATGGGGATGGTGGCGTCTTTGAATATGTGTGGCCCGGGTTTGGAGAAGAGTCGTCGGAGGTGGTCCTGATTAGCTTTCCCGATTGGCAGCATGGAGGATTTGACAGCGATGGTATCCGGATGAGTTGGTAGAGAGGGATCCTCTATCGGCAGGGAGAGAATCAGAGTATATGTTGAAGTGGAGAGAGGTGGGATTATAGAAAAACATTGATCGAACGAATAGAGAGATGGCTTTGTTGTGGTCAAAGAGATTGCAACAGACATGGTGTGCATCAGATTGGATAAACGGAAAGTTGCCGTGCATCGTTGGCCTCTTTTAAACGCCAATTCAAGTTCTTTGACGTCTGCTTTCACCAATCTGTCCATGGCTGATCTGGTGGTATTCTCTGGTTCAAAATGAATAAAGTGAGGTAGAAATTTTCTAAGTCAGTCTTTTGATTGGTTTATTGAAATTGGTGATTAATTAATAGTTGATTGTTGAATTGCTGGTTTAGGTTTATGAGGTGGGGACATTGACATTGAGAGGTGGTAGAACCGGTCAATAATGTATACTTTGAATATGGTGAAGTAGCTGTCAAAGAAGAAGACAACAAGACACTTTTTAGAGGTTGTTTGATTGATGAAAGCCTATCTACTACCATCCATCCACAGTTTCATTTTTAGAGTTTAGATCATTTTCAGTAAGCATCATAACTCATACTAAGACTAACTATTAGTTCTTTTCCTACTGATTAGCCATAATATGCTCTTCTGGACCTCTTGTCACTAATATATGAGTTTATTTATTTTTTATGCCTCTATATGTGTATAATACTAAATCATTGTGACGTAAATGTAACAATGGGGCGACTAAAATAATGTGTTGTGTGATCAGATACAGAGAATATTCCTTAAATGTCTATGAGCTATAACTAAAATTTTAATTGTGCTGGGTTTTGGATCATATGCGGGAATCTCAAGGCATTTGGCCTTTTATTAGTTACTACAATTTTTAGTTCAAAATCTCATCACAACAACAATCTCTGTTTGCCAATTGTTGTCATTGAGGACATCGGATCCTCAATTGTCAAAGGCTGTACAGATTAGCCAGTATAATGTATTTTTCCTGCTATATAGGCATCAGGCAGTATAATGTATGTTTCACTAGATATGGTCAGTGAAGCTTGTAGTTGAGGTTAATGATGTATCCTAGATTATTGATTAGGTTTGTAGTGTATTTTGACTAGTATTGAAAAGAAATGCTTTCTCAAAACTAGTTCAGTGTTTCATATTATGTGGTTTTGTCCATCACAATCATTTATTTGCTGAGCTACATTCTCGAAATGGGATATTGTCACACTTAAGCTTAGAAATTACTGAACTTTTGGGGAAAAAAAAATTGTCCTGGTTTCTGAATGTTACTTAATAATATACTATGGTTGGAAGACTGTTTATAGTTGGTCTTACAGGGTTGTGTTTTTTATTTATTTATTTTTATTTACTCAAATTAAAGAGTGAATAATATAAATTATTAGACTGTTTAATTATTATTCAGAAGATGATTTAGCATATGATCAGACTTAGATAACTGTGTTAGAGTAATGTGATTAAAATTGTTCATTTTAATTATGTTTCATGTATATAAGGCTATCTCCCACCACACTCCATTTTAAGCCTCTATATTAGAGTTTCAAATAGAATCTTTTTAACTTTTTGAAACTCCAAATTTATTTATCTCCAATCATAGAACTCTAATATGGAGTAAAAATATATATTATTATTAAAAAAATTAAATAATTGTTATAATTAAATATAGTATGTTAATAAGAGCAGTATTAGTATTGAACTCAAATGAAAGGATTTTTTAAATCCTTTACAATAATATATTTTTTATTATTTAAAAAATAAAATAAAATAAAATAATTCATCTATAATTAAAATTAGAGGTAAAATATAATATAATGATTATATTATAATTGAAAAAAGTGTATTTGGAGTTCCATAAAGTGGATGCCATATATAGAGTTCCATAAAGTGGATGCCATATATGGAGTTCCATAAGTTTAAAATATATTAAAACTCCAACCACTTTATTGGAAAGTGAGAAATGGAGGTTTGGTTGGAGAGGATTTGGACTCTAAAATGGCATATGGAGGCTTGGTTGGAGATAGCCTAAGGTAAATAGACATAGTTGACAAGTAATGGCAAGTTGGCAGACTGTGAATGGTTGTGGCTTGATTTGATTATTATAATAGTAATGAAGACATATTTGTCATTTGTCAGGGACCACCCACACGGTCGTGGCCGTATAAACCGTTCCTCTGTTGGATGCTTCAATCTTTTCTCATTAGTGAGATTACTTTAATTGTCTTGGTGTCAGTGGAATTGGATTTAACTTGAAGTGAGCAAGGTTGATGTGCATAGAACAGATAAAATGGATTAACAAACTATACATTAGTTAAGCTTGAAAAGAACAAATTAAAGGCAAAAAAAATTAGGCAAAGTGGAGTAGGTACTGGAAAACCTGTTGGTTATAGTTATAAATTAAGTGAAATTTGTATGTATGTAGCATCTCAGATTGTCTCTGTTAATGTTACGTATATGCTTGGAAGAACCCCATAACATATCCACCTATCTATTCAGATTTCAGCAACAAGTATATAAAATTCATGAATCTTGCCCCAGGACAACAGATGCAGCTATTACTGTCTGTCTGTTTCAGTGACCTGTTGTAAAAGTTTGGACTCCCTTGGACTGTGGAAAATAATTTAAGTTATTTTTGCAAAGACGTTGTTGACTCGTTTATCTATGGAGACTGGCCTGAATAACAATTCATTTGTGTTCTAGTCCAAAACAAATAGGTGCATCATATCACTGATTATCGCAACCTTGTGTCAAATCCTATGGGAACCTTGGTTTCTTGTTTTCTTCTACATCTTGTAATCTACTAGTATAATTTTAAAATATGAGTGAGTGTTGAACCACATATGCATGAATCATTACTAGTTTATGAACACAAGTGCATCTTGTCAACCAGTGCGATTCAATTTATTAATGAACTCAACTTTTTGATGGGACACTTTTGTTTGTTTTATGTGATGATTCTCTGTAATAAATTGAATTAATTAAATTTGCTGTATGGAATACAAGCACTGCCATATATAGCTTCCAAAAGCCATGTGAAGCCGATTCTTTTTACTCTCACTTAATGTTTATAAAAGCAACTGAGTAGGATCGATCAACTTTCATCTCTAGTTATTTGTATCTGTTCGTTTTCTTGTTTTCTGGATTGCACAGTCATGGCAATAGGCCAAGGTGTTGAAAATGGTGTCAGCAAAGTGGAAGCTGAGATAAAACAGCCGTTTATTTACAAGACAAGTAAAGGAGATGAGGAAAGTAGCAACAGAGGATCAATAGCAGTGGTTCTGCTAAGTACTTTTGTGGCCGTTTTGGGATCTTACACTTTTGGGTCCTGTGTATGTTACCTAATATCTCTTTTATCTACACATTTGGTTCTTCACAAACTGTTTAAAATTAAACTCAAAATATCTTTGCATAGATGACCACTGGTTTTCTTTCCTACTAGACTGTTTGCAAGTCTAGTTTAACATTGATTAAATGAGGTGTTGATTATGAGATTAAAATTGGTTTTTTGAACTTTTTTCCCTTTTCAGGTAGGATATTCAGCTCCTGTTCAGGCTGCTATCCGACATGATCTTGGATTATCTTTAGCTGAGGTCAGCTTGGTCTATTATAAGTGATTTTCAAATACATATAGAGTTTCTCCAGATTTTTTTAATTCTTAATAGATGTTTGAAGAAGACTACATGTCAGTTAAGTTTTAAACCATTTAGCTTTCTATCAAGTGCTGGTGCATGCGGCATTTAAAAATTAACAGGCATGTATGTTGGTGATTGTATGGCACCTGAAGATCTGACATAAACTACCTAGATCTAACCTTTGTAATTGTGTCATGATCATTGTAAAAGGGCCAATCACATTACTTGCTGGATGTCATTTCTTTCCGTTACGTGCGTCAAACTGGAAGAAAATATGTTATAACATTAGTGCAGTTATTTGATCATGGCATCTAAGTTTATTACTGTTAACAATCAATCCACCAAACTTCCTTTTTATATCCTCCAGTCATAAAGCTAATAATTGCATTAATTTATGGTGGTAGAAGTTCCTTTGGTTTTTATGGGCCTTCGTATACCTAATGTTGTAAGCAGATGTTTCTGGAAGGCTTCATTACTAGTGCAAGTATGTCTAACATTGACGTTTTCAACTGTGTAGTTTTCTTTTTTTGGTGCTTTACTTAATATTGGGGCGATGATCGGAGCAATCACCAGTGGGCAGATAGCAGACTCCATTGGTCGTAAAGGGGTAAAGAAATATTTTAACCTACTGCATCTGTTAACTTAATTGCAATCTACTGCGTACTGATCTTCTTTGGTGATGCATTTGACTCTGGCTTTGGGATATCTTAACCAACCAGGCACTGAAAGTATCTGCTCTTCTCAACATTACAGGATGGGGTGCCATATTTTTCACCAAGGTAAGATGTCTAGCGTGTCCTGTAGAGTTAACACTGTCTAACCAATCTTCCTTTAATAAAATTCAGGGATCTTTACTGCTAAATGTTGGAAGGTTCCTCACTGGCTGTGGCATTGGAATTTTCTCTTACGTGGTTAGTACTTTGTACTCAAACAGTTTTTCTTTTCTATGCTATTGTCTGTATTTCATCTATTATAAACAAGATAAACAGGTACCTGTATATATAGCTGAAATAGCACCGAAGCATCTCCGTGGCGGGCTGGCAATAGTGAATCAGGTTTGATACTTCTGAGGAAATGTGCTTAAGATTTTATTAGGAAAGATACTGTAGAAAAATGACATTTAACAGCAAATATTCACTGTTATGTAGCTCATGATTGTTATTGGAGCTTCAGTTTCTATGGCGGCAGGGACTATTCTGATGTGGCGAACGCTGGCTCTAATTGGTAGATTGTTTTGTAGAAATAATGGATTAGTTACTTAGGATTATTTGAAAATTAAGAGAGCTAACCTTTTTGTTCTTTTTGTGAAGCAACAATTCCATGTCTAGCGCAGCTTTTGGGCCTTATTATCATTCCAGAATCTCCCAGATGGCTGGTAAACCTATGAACTGACACTGTCAAGAGTAGACAAACTATTGGCTATATCACAATGTAAAATGAACGTATGATTTCAGGCAAAGGTTGGGTACAAGGAAGAGTTTGATGTTGCACTAAGAAAGCTTCGAGGATATGATGCTGATATTTCTCAAGAAGCAGCTGAAATCCAGGTTCAAACTTTCTAACCTGAAAACACTATAAAAATTTGGGAAGTCTGTTCATACACTAGAAATGTATTAACTGTATTTATTTGCAGGGTTATATAGAAAAACTGCAGCGCCAACCCTCAACTGGGATGCTGGACCTGTTCCAGAAGAGATACCAATCTTCACTTATTGTGAGCTACTCAATCTCACCATGCAGAAGTCGCTACTAGATTTAATTTATTTCCTTATAACACTGTCACATCAATGTCCAGATCGGGGTCGGCCTCTTTGTACTTCAACAATTTGGAGGGGTAAACGGAATTGCCTTTTATGCAGATGAAACACTAGTTTCTGCAGGTAAGATCTCATTCATAATAATTTCTTTTTCACTTGCTATTGTATTTGATTTTCTAATTGTCATTTTTACCATCTCAGGTTTTCCTTCTGGAGAGACTGGACTTATAGTTTATGCCTGTATTCAGGTATTGTTCCTGTCATCTTCATCTGATTTTGAAAGCATAATAATCCAAGACGATTTATCCATAAATACTTTTGCAGATCCCTCTTACTGCCTTGGGTGCATTCTTGGTTGATAAATGTGGAAGGAGACCTCTTCTTCTTGTGAGTTTCAGAATAACATTCTCCACATTCTCCTTTGTAGGTGTCTCCAATTTCAATATCCCCTTATAGAAAAGTTCTCTGTGTTTCAGGTCGCTTCAACTGGCACATTCTTCGGATGCTTCCTAGCTGGCACATCATTTTTACTCCAGGTAACCATGCTCCAAAATTTAATATAACTCCATATGAAGTTCATCAGAAGTTTTCTGTACCGGTATCTATCTTCTGGCATGAAAACTTGTGTATCTGTGATACAGCACTTCAACCTGTTGAAAGAATGGACTCCAACATTAGTCCTGGCTGGAATGCTGGTAACCAATGCTCTGCTCCAATAATTTACTGTCAATATCATTATGGTACATTTTCTATTTCTCCAATCTTGACAATGGATGTTAACTTGTAAACAGCTTTACATTGGTTCTTTCTCAATCGGAATGGGAGGAATTCCATGGGTTATAATGTCAGAGGTACGTTGTCAGCAAACCAGTTTCCCCACCAAGATTCTCATAGCATTACCACTCTCTCAATTACACAATCTTCAATCACCATACATTACATGTGAACAGATATTTCCTACAAATGTGAAGGGAGCAGCTGGAAGTTTGATCAGTCTAGTACATTGGTCCGGAGCTTGGGCAGTTACATACGCCTTCAACTTTCTAATGCAGTGGAGCTCTTCAGGTAAAATAAATGAGATTGTATGTAAAAGGTACAGTAAGTAGATATCATAATGGCTTGGTTTGTTATGGTCTTGGTTTGTTATGGTTTCTTTCAGGTACATTTTTCTTATTTGCAAGTGTATGCGGTGCCACAGTCCTGTTTGTGGCAAAGCTTGTGCCAGAAACAAAAGGAAGGACTCTGGAAGAAATACAAGCTGCCATGAATTAGACATCTTTATGTAATCATTTTCTATGAATTCTCAACTGCAGTTAGTATCTGCTTGTGCTAAAAAACGGTAGTTCGAACATTTTTATTAATTCTAGTATGTAAGCAGTTGCCTACTACTCTAGTCTCCTAATTAACTTGTGCAGAAATTCAAAAGCATACCCACTTATATATCCTACACAATAATTCAAGGACATTTGTGAGAATATCGATGTTTTAAAAATTAATTCTCGTCCACTCCGTTTAAGCTGTTTAAACCTTTTAAATCTTATTGAAATATACTGTATTAGTTTCGAATTCTAATTTTTAAAATATTATGAGAATGTATAGTTAATTTTTTTTATAAAAAATCAAAATATTAAAATCGTACTAGTCAGTGACCTTTATTTAATATATGAATTATAATTACTAATGTTAAGGTCTTCTTCAATGGTCACTCTAAATCTTTATCTTATCTTCTTTCTCATGAGATCATAACTTGAGTTCCGAAAGAGATTAAGAACAATATACATCACAATTGAAGTCACTACCATTCAGAACTTCAATTTTAATATTTTACTAATTTTTAATTTTTTTTCTATATATATATATCTTTACATCAACCATTTGACTTGAATATAAATTAATTTTTAAAGAAAATTTTCATTCTGGTGTAACGGTGAACTCCACCGACTTAAATATTAATATTTTATTATATAAAAGGCGGTTTACATTATTGGTGAGTGATATATACACAAGAATTAGTTGGATCATTGGTCATATTTCTCACTCAGCTTTCATCTCTTATACATCATCCACTCTAGTTTTCATTCATTATATATAGTATATGTTTGGGGAGTAATCATTTATTGGATGGCGAAATATTAAACATACTCTTTATCTATCTCAAATTTATATTAGTGCATTATTCTTATATATGTAAATTTAGGATGGAGGAGGGACATGTTTGAGATTTCAGCACCCCATAAGTGATTATTTTACAATCACAAGCAACCTCAAACATATACGTCATCTCTCTTATACATCACTTCTTTCCAATCCTTTCTCATATATCATTATTACGAATGAAAACATTTAAAAATTGCATTAGACAATTTAATACCATAATGAGGAGGGGGTCGATGAAAAAAATTCAAAACACACTTTTGTAAATTCCAATCAGAATTAATGAAATGACCCGTAGTTAAACAAATTTTCTCTGGCTTTAATTTATTCTTTTGTATACCAAACACTTTAAAACGATCACTCCTCCCCATTTGTCTTGATATCTTTCTCCATTCAGAATTTACCCGCTTCATCATCGAATTAAATCATTCCTCCTCTAAAATTGAAAAAGGATGCTCATACATTAATATCCAAAAGGTAGCAGCTTCCCTCATTTTTGCCATATCAAACTTTTCGTTATAAATTGAAGAAACAAATTAACTGCTTACTATCTGATCACCACTTGAAATTAGCATGAAATTGATTTTACTTTGTTGTTTGAATGCAATTTTTCCTTTAAACACCCTTCACAATGTCATTTCAAATGAGTCGTAGATCCACCTTTTCTATAAGCTAATTGACTTGGGCATTACTTGCATTGTGCTTTAAAGGTACCACTAGGTAGAACCACTTCAACCAAGTCTTTCCAAATTGTTTAAGTTTTTTACCTTTTCGATCGGAAAGCATCAAAATGGTTAGCTTCTTTGGTTTGTTCAATTTCTTAAGGTGTTTTTATTTCATTTTTTTTACTACTTTTTTGTTCTGCTCCTTCCACCTCCTCATTATGTTCCTCACCTCTTAATGGACTTAGTTGTGTGTAGATGACATTTGTGGAGCATTGGAACACGATTTTGTGATACATAAAAAATAGTAAAACAAAAATAATGTAAAACTATAATAAAAAAAAAATTCTATTTAATTTAAAATTAAATAAAATAAAAATAATGGTTAGTCACAAAAAGAATAATGATTACCAGAATTCATAATAGAGACTAATGAATAAAACGATTAATAAAATTCTGCAAAATTAAAGATCCATATTAAAAAAAATAAATAGTAAAAATAAGTAAAAATCTATATGAAATATTACAAACTTAATTACACAACTTATAGAAGCAGACCTGACCGTTAACATACACAACGAGATTCCATCTAAACCTAATAATCTAACTCCAACCATAATCCTAATAATGGCATGAAGCCCACAATCCTATTATAGTGTGCTCAATAGAGTTCGAATATACAATGTGTTCAATAGAGTTCGAAAATGTATAGAAGAAGTTTTACTTAGGTGGAGTATTGATAGAGTATTCACAATAACGGTAGATAATGCAACAACCAATAATACTGCCATTAGTAATATCATTTGAAAGTTGAATAGTTAGAATATGGATGGTATTATTTTGAAAGGAAAATATGTGCATTTGATATGTAATGCTCAGAATCAATGCGGTGAAGTATGTGAAATCCTCTCCAAGAAGATTGACACATTTTAAAAAGTGTGTAGAGTATGAGAAGGTAAAAAACAAAGGACTGTTAGTGTTAGATGTTCCTACTAGGGGGAGTTTCACGTATTTGATGTTAGATGATGCTATTAAGTTAAGAAAAGATTTTGAGAGGATGGAGGAGAATGATGAAGATGGACATTATTTGAATTATTTTGGGGAGAATAATAGTGGGAAGAAACAGATTGGACCATCTAGTGTGGAGAATTAGGAGAATACTATAGTGCTAAGCAGGTGATGACATTTTATGATTTCATTTTAGATTTTAGTGCACAATTGAAGGGGACATCAAATTCATATTTCCTTTCATGAGTGACAATTTACAATAAGTTGATGTCATTGGGTAGTGAAGATAATGATCTCATACAGAACATGGCTACTAGCATGGAAATCAAATTTGATAAATGTTGGGATAGTTTAGAAACATTAAAAATTTGTTGATGTTTGCTTATGTTCTTGATCCTAAATACAAATTTGGTTACATGAAATTTCGGTTGGAATATTTTTTTTGGGGGGTTATTTCTAAAAACACCCCATTTTTCCAAACGTTTCACTTTGAGCACCCGGTTTTGAAAGTTTTGGAAAATCACCCCCAAAATCAAAACCACTAGTGGTTTTTTGTATTTTTGTGAGTGGTTTTGGTGTTCTATGAGTGGTTTTGAAATTTTATATGTTTAATTTAGAGATTCGAAAATTTTCTAAGATCAAAATTATTCATACAACACCAAAACCACTCACAAAATTACCAAAAACCACTAGTGGTTTTGATTTTGGGGGTGGTTTTCCAAAACTTTCAAAACCGGGTGCTTAAAGTGAAATGTTTAAAAAAATGGGGTGTTTTTGGAAATAACCCTTTTTTTGGGGTTAAAAAAGTCAAGGAAATGGTTGTTAAGAATAAAACTTTATTGGATGAGTTGTATGAGTGCTACAAGTGTTCATTTCCAAGTTTTATTTCTCAAGGTTGTGGTAGCTCATCAACTATTATTGGTTGTGATGTTTTTCCTTTAGATCATGAGCTTGAAATACAACCATCAAAATCCCAAAGTGAGGAAGCATTATTATGAGAAAGGAAACAAAGAGAGGAAAATCAACATTTTGATGCAAATGAAGTGGAATTATATTTGTTGGATAAATATGAGCCTATGAATCCAAAGTTTGATTTGTTAAATTGGTGGAAGAAATCTTGTACAACATATCCTATATTAGTAGGTATAGCAAAGAACATATTTGCAATGCAAGTCTCCACGGTAGCTAGTGAGTCAACTTTTAATACTATTGGACGTAATCTCAATCCATTTAGGAATTCATTGACTCCTAAGATGGTGGACGGTCTAATATGTTCACAAAATTGGTTGAAATCAAGAGACATTGTTGATCACAATCCAATAATCCCACTAGATCATGCGAATCAATGTGAAGATGCTTGTTTAGCTGTTGAGGAGTTCTACTCTCAAGTTGAAAATGGTTACCTTTAATTTTTAATTTTAATTTTTTTATATTTTTTAAATTATAGTCATTTCTATTTAATTTCGTATTAGTTATTAACTTATCCAATTGATATCAATTTATATTATTATGTTGGAAGAAATTGACTCTACTCAACCTAGTGGACCTTATACTTCATTGGACACCATATCTAGAAATCATGAACCACGTAAGGTAAAATACTTGGAATAAAATAATTATATATTTTGTTAATTATATTTTAGAACAAAAAGTTGGTTTTTTTTCTTTCTTCAGCTTGTAGGTTTGAAGAATACAAGAAAAGATCATAATCAAGTTTTTTTAAAGTTTGAAACTTTCCCAATGTTATAGTTGATGTATTTTTTTTATGGCGTTTTCAAGACTTTTTGGTGGGTTGTAATATTTCTATATAGTGTTTGATTTAATTTGGTTTGATTTCGATGGGTTGTAATATCTTAGATACTGTTTTGATTTTATTTTTTTTTAATTATAACGGATTAAAATATTGCAAATTATTGTTGAAGCAGTAAAACAATGTTACACACATGATATATGGGTTATTTCCAAAAACATCTTATTTTTTCAAACGTTTCACTTTGAGCACCCAGTTTTGAAAAGTTTTGAAAAACCACCCCCAAAATCGAAATCACTAGTGGTTTTGGTATTTTTGTGAGCAGTTTTAGTGTTGTATGAGTAATTTTCATTTTAGGGAATTTCCGAATCTCTAAATTAAAACATATAGAATTTCAAAACCACTCATACAACACCAAAATAGCTCATAAAAATACCAAAACCACTAGTGGTTTTGATTTTGGGGGTGGTTTTTCAAAACTTTTCAAAACCGGGTGCTCAAAGTGAAACGTTTGAAAAAATGGGGTGTTTTTGGAAATAACCCTATGATATATTAGGTTTATTTCATTTTTGTATTTAGAAAGTATCACATGAAAAATTTATATATAAGTGAAAATTTTTATTAAACAAATTTAAATGAAAAATTCGGCTTTTTTTCGAGCTTAGGGTGCAGTAAAATAAAGTCTTAAAACCCATAAGAACCAGCCTAGATCGAACCAAACCGACAAGCCTAAAACTAGTTGTTTTCCGGCATCAATTTAGGTCGGTTCGGTCTTCCTAAGGCCCAAACTGAAAAATCAGTTTTGGAAAAAATCGGACCGGCCTGGCAATGCCCACCCGTAATTCATATTTTGGTACAATATGTCATGCTACATGTAAAGAATCCCTTATTTTCTGAATATATGTTACATGTAAAGAATCCCTTATTTTCTGAATATACTGAGCAATTGTTTGAGAGATTTTTTTGGATGGTTGAAAGTTGTTTGATTTAATTGCATGAACCTCACCATATAAGTTTGTGCATACAATTTCTCCGTAATAGTCCAAGACAGGTTTTGAACTTATTAACTTATCCAATAACTGCTTCTCCTATGGTTGGTAGCAACTAGCATATAATCGACCGTGAATATTGATATGTAGTATAGAAGATTCCTTTGAATATTAAAAAGATTAGGTTATAAATTGTGGAGATGGTATAACTTCAGAACAGACGTAGTCTTTTAGTTCAAAAGCACGAATGGCAACAGTGATTTGTGCTCTCCAATTGAGTTTGTATGATCTAATTTTATGGACAAGTTAAAGTTCAACATCTTGGTCAGAGTAGGAAAATCTAACATAGGTGATTTATTAGATTTATCATTAACATAAGAGGAAGAAGATAAAGTCATTTGACTTTGGTCAATTTGTGAACTTTGCTAAAATACTTCTAAAGAAAAAGAAAATGATTGACAATTAACTATTTACTTTTCTTGGTAGCTATAACGATAGATACAAACATTTTAGGGTTTTGTAATAAATTCTAAACTTTATGAGCAGTCTATTTTGTTAGAGAAGAAAATATATACTTCAATAGATACATTTCAACAATGGTCATGAGATAATTTTCTATAATTCTGAATAATGAATTTATTACCGACCTTCTCCTATTTATCTCATACCTTAAAAAATATTTAGATAACAAAAATTTAACACCAAGTATTTTTAAGTTAATCTCTATTAACAAAATTATCCATTTAAATTTAATTTATATTTTTATTATATTTTTAAATATTAGTGAGTTTTCTAAAAATTTAAATATTAAAAGTAATTGGATAAAACGTTAACTTTTTTTAAAAAAAATGAAAAGTTATGCTAAAAAAAAATCAAATATAATTATTGATGTAGTTATTACTTTTTGTAAAGTATTTTATTAGTTATATGTTATGAATGTATAATTGTTGAAATATAATAATTCAAAATTCGTTACATTTTCAAATAATGGGGGAAATTGTTTACTACATTATAATTAATCCATATAATTAATCCAAATAAGGGAAATATTTTTTTTCATTTAGTTGGTTCTATTTAATACCACCACTTTAAATCCAGTCAATATATTTTTTTCCCAAGAAGTGACGAAGGTGAGATTTTGAAACTAGTAGGTGATTTCTTTTTGGGCTATTCAGTTAAAATTTGTAAGCCCAATACTCATTCGTTCAATGAGCCCAACAATGCCTCAACTCACTGCAAATCAACGCAACAATTAAAATTTTTAGGAAAAAAAATTTAAAATAAATTCTTTTTAATTAAAAAAAAGCTTTAAAATACATTCTTTTTAGTTTAAATTTTAAATAAAATTTAATAAATGAGTCGTGTTCAATCGTGAAGTAATAGTAAATTCAACAGATTTATTGCAACATTTTTTCCTTTCAATAACTTTGAATCACCTATCTAAAATATGTAACCATTCTTATTGAATTAAAATACAAAAATAAAAAGAATTTATTGACTGCAACGGCCCGGGAATCAAAAGAAGAAAAAAACAAAGTTATAAATTAGTAGCGTTACAAGAGAATCTGCATTTTATTACTATTACCACGTGGAAGGTTTCTTCATAAGTTAAACGACACGTTTTGATATGTCTTAAAAGACAGATCTCGATGAGTGTGGTTTCACACTGATGCAGAGAGTCAACTTCACATTGAAATGCTCAATTCGCTCTGCTAGATTGCATGGTGCCATTTAGGGATAGTTACAATTTTGTATTTCAATGTCAAATATAGCTACCAAATTAAATGAATCGAATTCTAGTTTCACAAGAAATGTGTAGAAAAAGACAATTTAATAAAATAATAAATACAAGAGAAGAGAAGAGGCCTCCAGAAAACAAATGAAATTGAATTGAATTTCAACCATGCTGTCTGTGCAGGGAACCGCATTATTCACACCACATCCTTCAATCACCACCACCTTTCGTCATCTCTCACATCACTTTTTTTTATTATAAATATATATATATATTATAAAAAAATTAACTTTTTAAAATTTATAATTAAGCTAATATAATATTTAAATTTTATTTTAAATTCATAAAATTTTAAATTAAAAAAATCAAAATAATTAATACACGTCTAAAAAAATTTAATTTCTTTAAATAATTTAAGATTTTTTATATAAAAATATTGGATTCAGGTAAAAGTTTTTTTTTTATTAGTTATTTTTGTTATTTTAAATTTTTTATAAATTAAAAATAAAATTATTTAAAATTTGAAACAAAAAACATTTCTTATAAACATTTATAGATATGAGTTTAGGTGGGGATGGGGACATGACCATGTTAGAATTGAGATGATATTGGCTTTTTTTTTTTTTTCTTTTTTTTTTTCCATAAGTGCTTATCCCAAAGTGCTTTTTATTCAACTAATTTGTGCTAGCATTTGCTTATTAATAGTAATAACTAATTTATCCTATTTTTATAACTAACACATGACAGTTTTGTCAAATAATAGTTTCTTGGAGTAAGCAATCTATATTTTTAAATACAATCCACTTAACCCAAAAACATATAAAAATAGAAAACCAATTTGTATTATATTGTAACATTGACTTGGCAATTATATATAGGTTCTTTGAATTTGACCTAGTTGGGTAATCAATTCTTACATTATAAAATGACTTTCATGCCCTCCAATCAACTTTCAACACATTATCAACTCTACAACCACTTATTACTACATGGCTAAATTCTTCTATTTAGAGATAGATTACATTTTATCTTATTTTAATCATTAGATGAATATTCTATACTTCCTATACAAGCTATTATTAATTTAATTAATGATAAAACAAAACCAAAAACAAAGCATGGTATCAACTAAATATATTGACAAGATAGCAAAAGAGGATAAATATAAATAAATGAATTATAATTGATTATTGATATGGTGGTAAATAAGCCAAAATTGGCTTTCTGGTCTAGCATTTTAGAGGCATGATTGATAATCACATCAAATTGACTAATTGGATGAGTATTATGTGATGATAATTGCATATATTAGATTAGATTAGGTTTAATGTGACTTTTGTTTAAGTGTTTAATAAAGACAAAAAAATCAAACAATCAATTGACATCCTCAATTGCAACCAAATTTACACTTACAAATAAGTGGTTTGACTATTTATAACCAATACTTTTCATTTTTGCTAAGTGTTAAAATAGCATCAAACCACCATTCATGCACTCCAATTATTATATAAATATTATTAATTTAATCAATAAATAAGATAAAGTCTATAAGATATTTGATGCATGAGAAATACTCCAATCAAACTTGGAAATAAAATATTAAATTTAGAACTAGATGGGAGCTACACTTCAACACACATATCCACTTTAAAATTTAATACAAATATCTAAAATTTAAATACTATATATTTTGTAATTTTAAAAGATGAGTGTTTCATGTATATTTTATATATTAAATCACTTATTTTAAAAATAGAAATAAAAATGGTCAAACTAAAAATATTATTAAAGTGGAATATAGAAATTGAAACTAGTTGGTGGGTAAATAAAAAATTCCAAACACAAATAAATAAATAAATGTAAATGACCATTTTGAAGAGTCTAAATACATGGTTAGGCAAAATATTGTTGTTATAATTAAATTGATGCTTTGTGATAAGAAACAACAAGTGTAATGAATATAAAAATAGTGCTAAATAATTCTAAGTTCCAAAGGAAGAAGTGATGTATGATTCCATTAAGAGAGAACATTCATTGAATGAATATAAACACCAAAAAGAAATACAAAAGATGAATGTGTGTGGTGAGATGTGTAGAAGAGTTTTTGTTTGGTAGTTGATGTTTTCTTTTCTTTTATTGTAATATTAATAGTGTAGGGCACTTGTGCAATCTTGGATTTTTTGTGTTTATAGTCTTTATTCTAGTATCATCTCCATTTTTGACTTTAATGAAAAGAGAGACCAATATTGCTAGTAAGAATTTATATACAATTCATTTAATCATCACTTCAAATATTTTAATAGTAATCTCATAAAAAAAAAATTATTTACATGGATTTTGAATAATCATTTAAAATTTTAAATTAATTAATATATAATCTAAATTTTATTTATAATTTATAATGTTTAAAATTTAAAATTAAAATAATAAATCAAATTAACTACATTCCGTTAATAATAAAATGGAAAAGAGGTGTAAAAGGTCAAGAAAGAAGATAACAAAAGAAAGAAAAAAAAAAGTCAAGGAAAAAAAGGCGTGCTTTTAAAAAAATAATTTACAAGATATAAAAATAATATATAAATATATTTTATTTATTTAAAAAAATAAAAATGAAAAGGGTGTTTCTTTATAATTGAATTAACTTGGTTGGATTGACCCAACCTTAAGAAGAAGACAAAAGCTCTTCTTAGTTGTTGACCTAACGCACTACAAGACAAAACCCTCTCATGTGGATCCCACCTCTAATTAATTATTAATATTATATCATTTTAACAAAATAAATTAAAATAAAAGCATGCAAAGCAAAGCAACACGGCAACGCAAATATGTTTGGTATTGTGTGTGCCACATGCTTACCCACCTTCGCTATACGACAACGTTTCACGTGCTTTCTTTTTCTCCTCCTTTTCCCTTCTCTTTCTTTTTTATCTCCATACCAAAACCATTTCACTTTTATTTCTTTTTTATTTTCCTATAATAATCTTACGAGGATTACTAAATTTGTATATAAAAAGAAAAAAATAAATAAAATCGACGGTTCTGATATCTTCAGAAGTATAATCAAACTGCTAGAGAGATACTCTTCGGTGTGGGACCAACTTTAATAATCGCACGTGGCGATACGAGAGCTATTTTGCATGGGTCCCACCCACTCATCGTATCATCTTGTTTAGAGAAATGCAATCGCAGGCGGAAAGCGGGACCCGTCACATGACTGAAGCATTCAACGGCTGACACGTGTAAACATACGTGATTGATTTGATATATATGCACGAGAATGAATACGACAAAAGTAAATATTGAAATGACGGTTAAGTCCGAAAGTGTAGATGGCGTCACGCGCTTTCCGGTAAAAGACAAAAGACGTGTGGCAGTTTGGTATGGAGCGGGGTATTTTGGTAAATTAAATGAGTAGAGACGGAAGGAACCCTTTGTCGCCACGTGCTTTGGCGTCGGCCGCACGCAGAAAAGAAGGGTTTTTTTTTTTTTTTTTTAAATTAAAAAAATTAATTAATTAAGAGACAAAATTGTAATATGTACAGACAGCTAGTGCCAGAAGCCCTTTTTTCCTATCTCCACCTCCTTTTTCTTAGTCAACATTCATGTTTGTTCCCCCTTATTACATTTTTTATTACCTCAATTTTCATGTTCATGGGATTAGTAATTTTTAACATCACAATATTAATATTAATACGACTAAATATTGTCGTTTAAATTTTCTCAACTATTCCGAGTTATAGTTTCTCTGGTTGTGAAGTATGTAATTTTTTTTTTATTAATCTTAAAAGCATGTATCATGGGATTTCTTTATGTTTTTCCCCCCTTTGTCTGCCCATTAAAAAAATGGGTTATTTCCAAAAACATCCCATTTTTTCAGATGTTTCATTTTGAGCATCCGGTTTTGAAAGTTTTAGAAAACCACTCTTAAAATCAAAACCATTAGTGGTTTTTGGTATTTTTGTGAGTGGTTTTGGTGTTGTATGAGTGGTTTTGAAATTTTATATGTTTAATTTAGAAATTCGGAAATTTTCTAAGATCGAAATTACTCATACAACACCAAAACCACTCACAAAATTACCAAAAACCACTAGTGGTTTTGATTTTGGGGTGGTTTTCCAAAATTTTTAAAACCGGGTGCTTAAAGTGAAACATTTGTAAAAATGGGGTGTTTTTGAAAATAACCCTTAAAAAATTACTATAAAAAAATTGTATAAGTTTAGTACTTAATTTTTTCAGTTTTTAAATTAAATTATATAATATATTTAATTCATTCTCTATTATTATTATTATTATTATTATTATTATTATTATTTAGTGTATGTTTATTAAAAATTTTAGATTAAATATTTTATATAGTATTTAATTTTTAAATAAACGTAATATATATGGTAATTATGTTTAAATTACCATATCGCATTTCAATTAAATTGAGAAAATAGCTTTCAACTCAAATACGACAACGGTTTATTTTATTAATTTTTTATAATTAATTACGTTATTATTTTTTAAAATCTTTTAGTAATTTTATATCTAAAAGTTAATTTAAAATCTGAAATTAATATTATTTTACTTAAATAGAGAATTTTATTTTAATAATAAACTTTTAAGCATAAAATATCTAAAATACCATTTATTTGAATTTGTTCATAACTTTCTTTTAAAATAAAATAAAAAAATCTAATTAAATTTAGAGTTTTGTAAAATGAATGTTTTATTTTTCAAATTCACCACTCCCAACATACATGACTCACTCCACCATATATATAAGAGACTTTGGAAGCTCTCCCAACATACACAACTCACTCCACCATATATGATAGACTTTGAGCTCTTTTATATCTCTCAATAACGGAGACAAATTACTTTAGCATGTAAGAAATAAATAATGGTGAAACGAAAAGAGAAGTTATCTACTTTGTTCACCAAAAAGAAAAACAAGTTTCGGATGAAGACAAAATCTCTAACGAAGAATGATGCTTTTGGTTATCTGTTTTTATTTTTTATTTTTTATTTTTATTATATAGTTATCTTCTTGGTTCTTATTGTATGTAAATACAAGTATGTGTGTAAATACAAGTATGATGGAGGTGTGTAAATAATGTTATTAAGATCGTTTTCTCTTGAAGATTTCGTATGGAATGTTTTCAATCTGCAACATGTTTTTTTATTATATGGCATGTTTTGATTTCATGAATGTGTCATTTTTCTTTATTAAAAAAAGATTAGGGCATTATTCTCAATCTCTGTTTGATTAGAGTAATGATTGATAACCTACTATTTTTGTCAATTTTTCGTGTCTACTCTTATATGACAATAGTTGATTGAGTGAAGAAATAAATGTATTAACTATTATAAATTTTATATCCAATATATATTGACACATAAGGTAGGCACTGAGAGTAGACACAAAGAGTAAGCTATATAAAATTATTCGTTTGATTAGTCTTTTTTTTTTCTTCTTAGATTCATAAGCATCTTCTTCCTTATGTTTCGCAAGTATTTTAAATGAACAAAAATTATGTTTTCTGCCTAGTTATGTATCGTTAGTTCCATTTATTTATTTTTGTCAAGTTCTAAAATATTAGTATTATAGTTAGTCTCTTGCTAGTGTGCGCAAGTTCTAAAATATTAGTATTGTAGTTAGTCTCTTGCTAGTGTGCGCACGCAAATAGGTATTTCTCTAATAGCATGATCTATATTGCTTTCAACCTTACTACTTTAGATGTATCCATCCATAACATCATGAGAAGTTTATCAAAGTCCAACAAATCATATTTATAGATTACTAAATATTCATTTATTCATTTTGACACATGATAATGCAATAGACTTGAGTTACTCTAATTTCATCCCGTTTATAAAAACTTAAATTGTGAACAAAAAAACACAAGGTTTCATAATATGTATTGGTTAGAAAATGTGCAAAAAAATTTAATAAATATGATCGAATCTTGTTATCCTATGAGAGCCATATTGGGAGAGCTTGTGCGTGAGACTGTAACCAATGTAATTGGATTGAGGAGTGAGAGATGAGTATTCTGATTGTAACCGTTGCTTCATTGTTACATAGTGAATTAGTTTCTCGTCGTCCTGATGGCCGTGATTTTTCCCCGTTTTGGGTTTCCACGTAAAAACCTTGTATCTTATTTTCTATTTATTTCTTGCCTTGGGTATGTTTGTTTTACATTGTGGTTAACAATACTCGTCTCCGCTGCAATGGATCACCGATTTGTTCAACAATTGGTATCAGAGCTAGCCTTGTTTTCCCAATAACTGGTATCGGAGCCTTTGTTTTGTGAGCTAGCATTGGTGTGGTCCGTGAGTTTTGGTTTGGTCAAAGTAAAGATGGATTAGGTAAGATGAAAAATAATGGTTTTGAAGGATGTGTAAATCTCCCGGAGTCTCTAGAAGTTCTGAAAAATTGAATTTGGTTTCTCTGACTGAGTTTTGGAGCTTGTTGCGTGCGAAAAAAAAGGTTAAGGCTGAAAAAAATCCGTAAGTGATGTCAATATCTGGTCTGCGTTGGTCATAGAGATGAAAAAGCTTCAGCAATAGTTCTCGAGCGATGGTGGTGGTGATTTACGACATGCATGATTATAGTGGTAAGACAACTTTGAGACTTTTGTGTTTCTTTGTTAACGCAATAAAATATCAAAAGATGTTGTCAAAGATTCAAGTCAGGTCAAATAGTCAAAATGAAATTGAGGGTTTGGCTAGTAGTATTTTAAGATCTTTGTGGGCTCAGAATTTTGATCAATTGGCTGGTCAACTCGAATAAGGAAGAACTGTAAGGAACGGTTCGGCAAAGGCTCCAACTGTATGCTAGAAGGTATCCTTATAGCATGTTTTGAACCACCAAGGTTGTCATGATGAAGGATGAAATAATTCTAGTGTGTCCACAATTGCACAGGCATCTGGTCAGTATGGATGTGGTATAATGGAAAGTATGTCGATGGCTGAGGAGTTTCTTGAAAGCTGATAAAGGAAGCTGCACAATGGTTTATTTAGCAAGTGTTTCGACATGTGCCGAGGAAAGAAAATATTGGGTTGATGTTTCCTGAGTGGTTGCTCTTAGGGTGGATCGTACTTGAGTGGGTGTATATTCATGGTAGGGTATGATGACTCTGGTTTGAGTTGTGGTCGTTAGAAAGGGACAAAGGGAATCTCGTCAAGGGGTGATTTGTTAGGATTGTAACGAGAATTCGAGTATACTCCAGTATCCATAATTGGTTTGTAATAGGAAAAGACTCGAAGTCTGTTTTAGAAGTGTCATATTTGAATGATATTTCCTAAAGTGGATACTAGTTAAGAAATAGATTTTTGAGAATCCTAAATAGGAAAATGTTTAGGATTACTTTGTGACTAAGTAATCTAATGCTATAAATATGATGCTTGTATCGAATATTAGATATCCTGAAAGAACAATGTAGATCTAATTGGTTAAGTTCTAGAGGTGCCCCATGGGGGCCTGGGAACCATAGAGACCATGGAGATCTTGAGTTCTAGGATTGGTTAAGTTTTGGAGGTGCCCCATGGGGGCCTGGGAACTATAGAGACCATGGAGATCTTGAGTTCTAGGATTGAGTCTTGTTATCTTGTAAGAGCCATATTGTGAGAGTTTGTGTGTGAGACTGCATCAATGTAATTGGATTAGGGAGTGAGAGATGAGTATTTTGGTTGTAACTGTTGATTTATTGTTACATAGTGAATTAGTCTCTCGTCCTGACGACCGTGGTTTTTTCCTGTTTTGGGTTTCCACGTAAAAACCTTGTGTCTTATTTTCTATCTCTATTTCTTTCCTTGTGTATGTTTGTTTTATATTGTGGTTACCAATACTCGTCTTCGCTGCAATGGATCACCGATTTATTCAACAATTGGTATCAGAGCTAGTCGACTTTTCCCAACAATTTGTTGGGCTCAAAATTTACGTGAAACTTCCGGTGTTGGGTAGTCTTTTCCCTTGATCAAAAATGCGCATGAGAAGTTGATTTCAAGCAAAGTTAGTGGTTGAGGTGGATTTGTAAACGAATAATTAATATCTAACCCCTGTACTTTTTTATTTAATTGACCCTTTCTACTTTTTTTTTGCTAAAATTATATTTTACTTTAATGTTAAAAAATTGTTTTAAAATTCGAACATATAATTCAATACCTCAAATTCAAAGAATACGATTGAAACATAAAATAAAAGTAAAAGTTTCGCTATCAATATTTACACATTTTCACAAATAAAAAAGTAATTATATATAAAAAAAATATTTTCAAACTTTTATAATTAATTACTTTGGATATTGACGTGTAGTTCATCTTAAGTGAATATAGGATAAAAATTTATTCTACTAAGGGATTGTTCCTTACTCTTGTTTATAAGATAGTAAATGACATGAACTATTTCCTTTTAAATTTGAAATATAACATTGAATTTAATGGCATCCACATAAGTTGGGGTATTAAAATTTTTGCTGACTCAATACTCTTATTCTTAAGGTTAAGAGGATGAGTCGAGTCTCCTTAGATAATTATAATGAGTAATCAATATTTCTAAATATAATATACCAACTTAAATTTAAGAGTAAACACAAGCACTTAAAATTTAGAGTGTGGTTAGTAAATATAAGGGGTAATATAATTGTGAGTATTTATAGTTGTGCAAAATTTTCAATTAGTTACTTTAATTTTGTGGGGTTTTATATAGATACTTCAATTAGATTATTTCAATGACGCGAAGCAATCTGTGAAAAGTATCTATCTAATAGATTTAATTTTCAAATTAAAGTATCAAATTTCGTAAAGTTGAAGTATTTAAATGAAAATTATGTACAATTATAAATTCCTATAATGACATTATCCCAAACTATAACGGCAACCACCAAATTTAACTGCAGTAAATTTTTTCTTCATTTATATAAAAAAAAAAAATCAACTAATTAATTTGGCTACTCAATTTATGATGAAAAAAATGATGTAAGTGACTATTTATAATTTTTATTTATTTAAGTAATTATAATAAAATATAAATGATAAATTAAAAACTAAATATTAAATATAAATTTGAAGATTATATTATAATAGAATAGAATAAGAAAAGGAAATTGGAGCAGTGTATCAATCTATGTCTCTCCTGTCAATGTGAAAATAGATAAAAACAAAATAAAAAGAAAAGGAAGGTGTGAGAGAAAAGCACAGAAAAGACAAGAGTGGTAATAGCATTAGCATTAGCATTAGCATTAGCATTAGCAGTCTAGTCTAGACCACCCTCTCCTCTCCTCTCCTCTCCTCTATCAAAACACTTTTTGTCATTCACATCTTAAATTACACAATTTAATTAAATTCATAAAAGCAAAACACGGAGGAGATAAATAATAATAATAATAATAATAATAAAGAAATAACAGAAACGGAGGTTGGTGGGACCCACCCAGCAACAACTTAAACAGTATAGTTCGTTCGGCCGCCCTGCTTTGTCGTCTCTCTCGTCTCTCCCTCCGTTTAAAAATCTCTCTCTCTCTCTCTGGACTGTATGGACTTTGCACTTATCTATATGCGTGTAAACGTAGATTCATAGAGAGAGACATAAATCTTTTCTCTTTCTCTTCCTCTTCTTCTTTCAATCCAACTGTCTTTTCTCGTTCAGACGAGGAATCCATCTGTACTCGAGACATCATCTCTCAACACTTGCTGGGGTTCTTCTTCTTCTTCTTCTTCTTCTTCAAATTATGACTCTGTTTCTCTGAACATCACATTTTCTCTTCTTCTGATTTATTTATTTAAAGAGAAAGGGGAAAGGGGTTCAGTTGAGGTCTCCATGGCGGGCAGTAACGAAGTCAACCTCAACGAATCCAAGGTAACTCGGTTTGGTTCTTCTTCTAATATTCTCTATTTGGTTTAGATTTTTGTTTCTTTATATGGGATTTTGAGTTGATAGTTTTGGAAAGTATAACTTTGAGCATGTCTGGTTTCATATCGTGCAAAACACCGATTTGAATAGGCCCACTCTTCTCTTCTCTCTCTCTGCTTCTCACAATCATTCTCCTCTCTTACTTTTTGAACAGAGAGTGGTTCCACTCAACACATGGGTCCTCATTTCCAATTTCAAGCTCGCGTACAATCTCCTTCGCCGTCCGGACGGGACCTTCAATCGCGATTTAGCAGAGTTCCTCGACCGTAAAGTCCCGGCCAACACCATTCCCGTCGACGGTGTATTCTCTTTCGATCATGTGGATCGATCCACGGGTCTGCTCAACAGGGTGTACCAACCCGCTTCACTAAACGACTCTCATTGGGACTTCGTCGACCTCGAGAAGCCACTGAGCACAACTGAAATCGTCCCTGTCATACTCTTCTTCCACGGTGGAAGCTTCACACATTCATCCGCCAACAGTGCTATATACGACACCTTCTGCCGTAGAATTGTCAGCAATTGCAAAGCTGTTGTGGTCTCTGTCGATTACCGTAGATCACCTGAATACAGATACCCTTGTGCTTATGATGACGGTTGGGCTGCTCTTAAATGGGTCAAGTCCAGAACTTGGCTCCAGAGTGGAAAGGACTCGAAGGTTCATGTTTATTTAGCCGGAGACAGTTCTGGTGGTAACATAGCACACCATGTGGCCGTTAAGGCAGCCGAAGCAGAAATTGAAGTTTTAGGAAACATACTTCTCCATCCAATGTTCGGCGGCGAAAAGAGAACAGAATCCGAATCCAGATTGGATGGAAAGTACTTCGTCACAATTCAGGACCGAAACTGGTATTGGAGAGCCTTCTTGCCTGAAGGCGAAGACAGAGATCATCCGGCATGCAACCCATTTGGTCCTAGAGGGAAGAACATAAAAGGCCTCAAGTTCCCTAAAAGTTTGGTAGTGGTGGCTGGTTTGGACCTGATTCAAGACTGGCAATTGGGGTATGTGGAAGGTCTGCAGAACACAGGACATGAAGTGAAACTCCTGTTCCTTGAAGAAGCCACAATTGGGTTTTACTTCTTGCCTAATAATGATCACTTCTACTGTCTCATGGAGGAAATGAACAACTTTGTGAGTTGTAACTGTTAATAACCTCTTCTGCTTAACGTTTATTAACTACTACTACAGGCAGCCATAATACATAACCAAAACAAGCAGCAAGCTTGACATGTCACTTGAATTGGGTGGATATATGTTTCCTTAAGCAGCAATGGTGTGTAGTTATATCTATATATATATATATATATATATATATATATATATAAGTTTGTGTAGGTATTATTATTACTATATTAGCGTTTCTGGATCCATTGAGAGCTGCTGGTTCTTTTTTAGACCAGCGTTTTCATGAAGATCAAATTGGTTTTAGTAATTTGTAAGCACTAATTTCAAATATATAAGAATTACTATATGAGTATATAGATATATCTATGTTTGATGTTATGAATGATTCATTTGAAGTGATTGAATGAATTGGAATCTAAACGTGTTCATGTCAAGGAGGAGAAGAGTGAAATTGGATAACATCAAAGGGTGGAATTTAGACATGTTTTGATTAAGGGAGACTCAAGTACTAGTGGTTGGGGATTTTGGAAGTATATACAATGCAGGGACCCACCACTTTGAAAATTCATATCATTTGCCAAAATTTTAAAACAACTCGAAGTGGTAAGTAGGAAGCAACAGCTAAGGTTTCGACAGAGACTTACAAAATGGGTTCATTTCATAGTTTGCATCTGTCAATCACAAAAATGGTTTCATATGGATGGATTAATAATAATATAAATAAATTAGATTATGATGTTGTTGTTTTGTTTTGTTGCGTTGTGGAGGGTGGGGTTGGGTTGGGTTGCGTTGTTTGTCGTATTGTCAAGTGTCGTTTCTGAATTAGCTGGTTCTAATTCTAATACATATTCTTTAAAAAAGGACAAAACTGGAGTCATTGTCAATATATCTTTTTGTTAATTCCATTATTATGGACAAAACCAGTCATTTGTTTTCCTTAATTAATGTCTCCCAATCTCCTCTCTTTTCTTTGCCCCTCCCTTCTTGTTCACACCTGACCCCCTTTCATTACCATCATTACTAAATCATTCCATAGGAGTTGTCAAACTTCTTCAAGGAGGAGGTTTCTGATCTATGTTTTGTCCTTTTAAAAAGTCCAAATACACATAACAAGGAATGTTAGAAAATTATTACTAGAAGGAAATTGCGGAGAAGAAGAGAGGAGAGGAGAGGAGACAAGGTAGAGACAGTGGGTATTAAATAAAACCTGAGAAAGTACAAGAATGGCTGTCATGTTATGTACATGTAGAAGAATGTAATCAACACAACAACAAATAAATACATACACACGACAGGACGGTGATAATCTAACACAATATTATACCCTCACTCTCATCTAAACAAAAACAACATATAATACAAATGTACATGACAACCCTACCACCAGGGCGGCTATGTTAATGGTGGGGGAGCCCATATTCTCTTCTAAAGGTTCTGGTTTGAAAAAGTCTTTTGATTCTGTTCTTCTGCCATTCAAATTCTCAGAGAGAGATAATATAAATAAAGGAAAGAGAGAATATGGTCTGAAATTAGAAAGAAAGACAAGAAGTTGGTGTGGTCAAAGGCTTGAGAATGAAGTTTTGTAGTCTAGTTTAATTCTAGCTTGAGTTTGGTCAAAGGAAAGTTGTGCTGTGATTGGATGGATGGTCATGGTGATGGTGGTGGGGCTTCTGACAAACACAACTTCCTCCACAGCAGATAAAAACACCCACCTTCTCAAATCCAAGCTCATATATGGATTCAACAAGAACCTATCTAATCCATTAATAGTTTTCCTGACCCAGCTCAACTTTTTCCTTATTCATAGAGGTATCATATCAGAACAAGTATTCACTAGATTCCCAGACCTACCCACCTCTCCAATTTTATGAACAAAATGCAAAGTGTATGATAATAATAATAAGACAATTTTTTGTACGGAAATGTTGATTATAGATGAAGATGATGGTGTGTTAATTATTCATTAGCATGTGTGATTCACTTTAGTCATCTTCCTACATGATTAAAGGGGTTTTTGTTTTGTATTTCTAGGAAGCAACTAAATGTGGGCTTAGGACTCCAAAACTAGTACACTTTTTACACAAACAAACATGTAGTGAAATTAATAAGTTGATAGAAAAAGCTACCAGGGACACAATAAATTATCTATGACCGACCAAACAATTTCAACAGGCAGGCAAGTCACGAAATGATCAGATGTTAAATACTATAGTGGAGAGGTCGAATCACATGAAGCATGGCCTAAAGTGAAATCATGAACAAAAAAGCTCTCTACCTGTATGCAAAAAAAAAGCTAAAGAAAAGCATGATACAATCATTAGAAAACATATTACTCCTTTCCTACCAGCCCCATCTAAACATTGCAGACTGATGTCTAATTGAAAACATCAAAACTCTGCAGTGTACAGAATCAAACTTGATCCCTAACTCTAGCTTTGGAGGTAGACAGTAGAATGGTGGAACATGAAATCACAAACATCATATCATACTAACTTAATATATACTGTGGTACACTACTTTAGGGCTCAACCTCTAAAAACTGAGGGAATAAATGAATGTGTTGCTTACTAATTGTAGTTTCCTGGAAGCTTATTGATTGCGTCGCTGAATAGAGCAACGTTTTGCCTCCTAGAATAAATGCTGACAAACTACAAATAGCCGGTTTCCTGGAGGCATTTCTCCGCTCTGTGTTGCTGTTGCAAAATTAAAGTTAGCTTGTCAAAGTATAAGGTTTACACTCCCCTTCAGCAAGAAAATCACACACCATCCAGCGTGCTTTGTGACTTGTATCTCATTTCTGCATGGTTCAGCATCCTAGTAGTCTTCATCTATACAACTTCTTGACCTTTCTGCAGTATAAAGTACAAATCAATATTTGCAACAAACAGGACATACAGAAGTAGTGTTTTAAAAAAGACAGTGCATATGCTTCAATCCAATTATAGAGCATAGTAATTGTTTTTCCTCCACTGTCATCATTAAACATGATGCACTATGATGTCCATAACTGATTCCCGTCACTAAGCTGAGCCAATTGGGAAGTAATGTTTTACTAGCCTTTAAGGATGAATATTTCAAATAGACAAAAGAGTTTAAATGGTAGATTGACCATTAAAATAAGAATGTAAGAGCTTCTTCTAGAACACTCCCAGACCTAACCTAAGGAAAATACGAGCACAACTGTGTTGATTAACCATAACATGAACAATAGGAAAACCTAAAAGATACCATTGAGCCTACTATTGGATTTGAACCAATGACTTCTGCCATATGAAAGCAATAACTTAACCGCTGTATTAAGCAGACCATTTATCATTATTAATGTGAAATAGAAAACGGGAAACTATCTCATCAATCTATTATAAATACAATAGCACTTACTTCTATTAAAGCATTAAAAAGAATTGGATCATATGGTATTTGTTTTCACAAAGAAACATTACGATAAACCCCAGGAGCATACCCAAGTCCCAAATACATAAGTAATTTAGACAGGGTATCAAATTTAAGAGACCCGATCATGCCTGACACAGAGGCTGTAGCATTAAGTGGTGTAATCAACATGGTCAACAAATTTCTGAATTATGATTGATCGCTGATCACACAGGGATAAAAAGACAGTCATCCCCCAGACTCACTAACAATTTCTCTTCTAGCATAACTTTCATCATCAGAAGCAACATCAGGGCTTGTGGGGCTATGTTTTCTCTCTTGCTCAGAAGTTTTTCTAGTGGCTTATACGTATAGGCCTACTTTTTGTACAATACAAATTACCTTCCTGCTTCATCACCAGGGACAACTTACTTTCAAGGGCTTCTACCATTTTGTTGAACATGCCAGTACATTCATTAAACCTGCCATCAGATTCATCACATCTTTGTTCACAGACTTGGTCAACAATATCAAACCTATGTAATTGTTGGGGGCAGTTGTTCCACTTGAGACAATATAGGTCATTCTGAAAGGGCAAACCTAGCTCTAATTCCAACAGATACAACATAATAGCAATTTGATTACAACCATGTAAAAACTAAACTAACGTGGCTAAACTGAACTAAATGTTAACTATCTAACAATTGAAAGCCTTTAACCTATTTGCGTACTGGTAAAACTGCTATTATGGATTTATATATTAATAAACAACAGGAATTTATAGCTGTAATATAAGTATCTAACCTTCCAGTTAAAGTAGATGAAACAAGATGAGCAAGAGTATTTATATGTTAACTTTTGAAAATTTAAACCTCATGCAGACACCAGATACCGCTCACTATATTTACACCGTCAATCTTTTTCCTGTATGTTTAGAAAATTTCTTTTCCTTCTAGCCAGTTAATCCCAGGAAAACAACATTGCATATATTTAAAGGGAAAACATTATCACCCTTCTCAAAGGCTGGAAAGAAAATACACCACAGCAGAGGAGAGAACTATATGAGACAGGGCATAAAAATAACTATTAGCTTCCTGCATAAAAATAACTCTCCTTGCAGCTTTTAGTGATTAGAAGAGTGTCCTCAGCTTTCAGCCTGCATGCTACAGAGTATGAAGTCTTTCATGCATAGTCACTACTCGAGACTATAATTTAAATCTTCATGGATGAAGCATTTTTCCATATCTGCGGGTCTGGGTTGAACTCGCTGAAGGAGTTATTCATTAGAATATAAGACAGCCTCAGTCAACTAATGACAAGAGTTTATACTATCCAATATAAGCAACATTGTCAGTTGAAATTAAATCCTCTATTTTCAGGCAGGCCGACAAAACAATGTTGTTACTTCTCTCTGTCATACTGTTGGCCAAATAGCCATCATTCTACATATGTAAGTATTGGACAATTTTACCTTGTGATTATAGAGTTTATCTAATTTCCATGTGTTTCGTCGATTAGGGCCCTAACTCTTGGTTTCAAGAGTGATGATGACATAAATATTAGCACAGCAATTAGATGACTGAAAAAGAACATCTCCGACAATGTTCCTTAAAGATGGTTTACAAAATACAGCATGAGAAATGTTTGTAATAGCTTCAATAACTCAATATTTTCTAACTATTTCTTTTTTCTTTTTCTTATCTTACTCCCTAAATTTATCTCTAACTTTTGTTTAGTTTTTCAAGCAACCAATTATTTTGTACTTTTTTTAACCATACTATTAATAATTCATATTTCAATTATAAAATTTCTCATTTTTTTAATTAACAATATCAATTAACTCTTCAAAATAGAGCGTTCGCTTAAAGAGTATCATTGGAAAACTTCAATCATAGAATGGATGGATAAACTTTCAAATAAACATAGATAAACTGAACTCATGATTTTGTGAAACTCATCAACAAATAACAAACTTAAAATAGATGAAGCCTTTGAATAATTTAACAAATTTTAAACCTACTAGGAAACCAATATACTAGTCCAGTAGGAATCATATTACTTAGGTTTTGACCAAATTCAATAATTCATTTCTCATATCCTTGGTTAAAAGTCAACTTAAACTCATCAACTAGTCTCAAGAGTCAAAACTAAGTCTAACTGGGTTGGGGTAGGTGAGAAGGGATTCAGTAAGGCTGCATATTTGAAAATTTGTCAGGTGCATGCATATTTTCCTTTAATTTTGAGTGTATATATATATATATTAGGAAGCATAGATTGAAAAACCTGCCTAGTTTGCATCTAGATCGCCTTGAGCTTTGTAAAAGTATGGTATCAAGAGATAATATCAAATACAATGAAATCGCCACAGAAGATTCAGACAGACAAGTCAATGATCTTATAAAAGAATAAAACTACCATTTTGAGCGTACCTGTTCCACTTTCAAATTCTCAGCTCCATCTTATAGATTGGATGAACCATGCATCAGTGGAATTTGAACGTTTCAATTCATGTAAAAAATTCCCGAATTAATCTCTCATGAAGTAAGTGTTTCGAAAGGCATCCCAAAGCCATACTTAAACAGCAAACCCATTACTAACTCAACCTTCTGCCTATGCCCATATTTTGAGTAGGCAGAATACAATATATAAAGTGTCTTTTTGCTAGGAGCCATGTTGCGATTCTCCAGCTCATTAAGAACACTCTCCATTTCTTCCAATCGGTTTTGTAATGCATACATTACCATTTTACAATGATAGAGCTTCCGGTCTATTCTCCACCCAGCTTGTTCAGCACGTCTTATAAAATCTGCAAGCTTATCAACTGCATTGGCGCGGTAATAACTTGATACAACAGCTCTCATAACCCATTTTGTTACAACAATAGTTTTATGTTCAAATGCTTCATTTATAGTCTTTTCCATAGTCTCTAAACAATTTTCGTCAGCATAGAGCTTAATCAACCGCACATTCAACCAAGGAACATATTCCTGTTCTGGCACAAACTTCAGCAGTGCATCAACCCTTTTAATTCTATCATCAATTGAACTATCACAATATGCACTTATCATGGTTCTGATCAGATAGTATGATTTAGAATCAAAATGATATCTTACTAATTTATACATTTCCTCCATCTTGTTTAAGTTTCCGGAAAATGCATAGCCTCGCAGCATTTTAAAGTAAGTTTCGGCATTTGGCTCAACCCGGGCTGTCTTCATCTGCTCAAAAGTTTCTTCCATATCATCCCACATCCAAGCAGTCACATAGCCTTCAAGTAGATGGTTATAAGTTTTCACATTTGGGGAGAGGTTTAAATCCTTCATCTCTTGAAATGCTGCTAGCATGGGATCTACTAGAGCCAAGCGACCAAAGACTGATATGATAATGTTATATGTTGCAACTGAAGGATTAATAGCTTCTTCCTTTTTCAATTCCCGAAACACTGACAAACATAGATTAGGGTGACCATTCCACATGTAAAGACCCATAAGAGCATTATAGGTAGAGGTTGTCTTTAGTTGCTTATCGGCAGCCTCGTTAAAAAGATCAACTGCTAGATCAACCTTCTTACAGCGACCAGCAATCCTAATTCCTTTAGCATATTCTTCAGAACACATCGGAGTACCACATTGTGCTTGTTTTCTCCTCCAATTAAGGACCTGAAACAAACAGGTAAGTTTTTGAAACTAACAGAATAAGATGCTCCTAGGTGACATGGCACCATCACTACTAATAACAAATTGACGCAGACAACTAATTTAGCATGAAAAAGACAATACAAAATTTCGTTCAATCGAAGGGCTTTTGAAAGTTTCCGAAACAAGGGAACGGGATTGCCTTGAAACTAACAGGAAAGGAAATTGTAATAGAGATCAAACAACATAGTAACAAAAAGAATAGATGAAGAGAGGAGGAGGACCTGGAGTGCCAAGTGCGAGGAGGATTCCAACTGCTTCAAGAGCTCAACAAAAGCAGATCCATCGGAATAACTCCTGAAGAAAGGCAAAGCTTTGTCATCCAAAAGGCTATGGACATCAGCATCATCAACAACGTTTTGCAGCAACTCATCCTTCAAAAGCGAGACCCTTAGGTGGAGGTCATATCTGGGAGCGGAGGGGGTGGTAGAAGAGGAGTCGGAGAAGAGAGCTATAATCCTAGAGAAGGCGTTGGTATTGGTATTGGTATTGGAGCAGAGATGGCGTTTGAAGGAGGTTAAGAATGGCGGCGGGTTTTTGGGAGGTTTTAGATATGTGTATCTGCGCGGGAGGGATTGGGCTGCGTCGGGTAGTTTCCACAGCCGCTTCATTGTCCGGCGCTAGGCGTTGCTTTCAGGGTTGTTTATTTGGCTTAGAGACGGACGACAACTTTGGCTGCTCTGCTCTGCTTCTCGTCGTGCATAATAGGTCTTCCAAGGTTATGTTTTAAGCAGCGCTGATTGCTGTTTTTCAAGATTAAAGTGGTGATGTGGCTACCGTCTAGCCTTACCTAAAAGTCCGTCTATTTACTTCCATTTTTTATTATAGTAATTAGGGTATTTTAGTAATTTTAAAAATAATTTTTAATATTTTAGTTATTTTAATTTAAAAAATTTAAAATTATTAAAATATTCTTATTTTAGATTACGCTATGGTCAAATAATTTAAAAGAAAAAAAAAACGAAATTGACATGATTTTTTACAGAAAATTTTAAATATGTGGTGATTTGTTGAGATTATTTCTAAAAAAAAATTGTATTTTAAGTATTTTTATAAATTTAATATTATTTTTAGTTATATTTTACAATTAATTTATATATTTTTATTTATTCTCGATCAAACTGCAAAATCGGTCTGAACCGTATAATTCGACATCAATCATTTAAAATACCAAAAGTATCAATAAATGGTAAGATATGTCATGGTATGATTTTGGTCTTACACTGAAAAATTGGTGTTAACCTTAAATATAGTAAATCATGTTAATAAGTTTTCTTGGCACTGATCATGCTAATGAATGAGAGATCAAAGTGACTTATTGTTGAGATTATAGGTAAATAAGTTTACTATTAAATAAGATACCAATAAGTATTTTGATAATTCGTAAATGAGCTTTAAGATTCAACTCGTAAGATTTGATGATTAATGATACCTTAGATGTGTTATCTTTGCATTTTGTAGTTTAATAATACAATTGTTTGATTGTATAAGATAATGTGAGATATGGTTGCTTGAATATTTTGGATAACTAACCCTTAATCCAATCCTTATTTTAAGTAAATGTAAACTTGCAGTGTCATGTCATAATGTTACGTGTGTCCATTTTGATAATCAAAATGGATTGGATATTTTGGATAACTAACCCTTAATCCAATCCTTATTTTAAGTAAATGTAAACTTGCAGTGTCATAATGTTACGTCAAAATGGATTGGATATTTTGGATAACTAACCCTTAATCCAATCCTTATTTTAAGTAAATGTAAAATTGCAGTGTCACAATGTTACGTGTGTCCATTTTGATAATCAAAATGGATTTACAAATCTTGGTTAAGAGCTTTGAAAATGAGTTGACAAACCTTTGAATGTATTTGAAAATATTTGTGAAATTTTTTGGAACAAAAGTAAATCACGATGCAAAAATATTTTAATGTATCGAACTCAGAGTGTTTTCATGTGTTTAGATGACTAATTGGTCTATAAATTATTTTTTAAATGATTTATAAACTCAACTAAAGGATTTGTTTTTATAAAAATTTAGAAGAAATAAAGATTTTGGGCTCTTGAAAATTTTGATGACATGGTCTGCACCTCACGAAGTTCAAGAGGTGAACCAAAACATCGAATTAGTAAGATAGCTTATTTGGGTACACTGAGTGCCATGGTCCACACACTAGTCATAGTGAACATGAAGTGAACAATGACAAAAAAATTTGTACCGTAACTGTTTTGGGCGCACTAGGCACCTTGGTTTGAGCCTTGGGAAATGACCATGAGGTTGACCAAAACGCTCTGAACAGTGAACTTTATATCCTTCGTTATTATTCGTTTTAACTTTGAATTAGGTGTGTTTGTTTATGACCGCAAGTTTGTATTGAAGTTGTCTATCAAACTGACGATTTAAATTTCGTAATAACCTAGTGCAAGTATACACTAATGTCGTCAAGTAATAAATTATCGATCCACAGGGATTGACAACCTAAAATAATAATTAATCAATGGGTCTAATCAAGAGTAAAGTCTCAATTTCGATTATGTTGGCAATAAGTAAAATTACTACTAAGATCTTGACTAGATAGAGTGAAAATGGGTTAGAAGGGGGGTTCTTATCTCCTTACTAATGCGATCATATTATCAATAAGTGTCAATTGCTATCAATTGATCTCAAGATTATATACTACTAAATGCTTTCACACTAGTGGCTTAATTACTCTATTTCCACACCTATGTCACATAAGTGTAAGAGTAGTTCAAGAAGTCCTCTATCATCCATTCCTTAATTCATAATTCTTATATCTAAACAATTATTTTGTAACATCCGGTTTTTGGGCCTAAAAGTTTTTGTGTTTTTGAGTCGGTTGACTTTTGGTCAACGGTCGAATTTTCGGGGATTTCCATGTAGGAAGGATCCAAAATTCACTCTAGGGAAAAAATGGTAATTAGAAACTACTATATGGAAGCATAAGGTTAAAATGAATTACTTAAACCATTTTCGAAAATGATTTTTAAGGAAATGAGGTGTTAGGGGCAAATCCGTAATTTTGGGGAAATTGGGGTTAAAATGGTATTTCGAACAAAAACGTATTTTCGGGTATGGGTAAATGACTTTCAATTATTTTAGTGTGATGTAAACCGAAGGAAGCGGAAAAATAATCGTTGGGTCAACGGATTAACTAGTAGGCCAAAATCCATTAATTTTCCAAAAATCCCACCAAACCAAATAAATTTGAGCTCACCTAACAAAGATACACCCAACTACACTCTAGCCAAACCCAATTAAAAACCCTATCAAAACCCTTCTCTTGATAGAATATTATTCATCTTCTTCTTAACACCACCATTGTACGTAAAACCCACAATCTCCATTATCATCTTCCAAACAACAATCCCACTCCATACACTCCCAACCCAACACTCTAGAATCCTTGACAACCCTCTAGGAAGGTCTCCACTCACCTCACCATCTATTTTGGTAAGAACACAGCTCACTTTAATGGTGTTTTAATGGTTTTGGTGTTCAAACACCCTTTATTGTACAATTAATACTATTGAATGAAATATATGCTTCCATAGAGTAGTTTTGTTATTAATTTATCTAGCTACCATTTGTATAGAGCCCTAGAGTAGTAATATGCCACCAATTGGTTAATTGATGTTATATTATAGTATGTTGTTGTGATTGTATTGTGTGTGTTGCCAATAGGCAATATTGGTGACGGAGCGCACCAACCGGAAGCGAGCTTGCATAAATTGGTTAAAAACATGCTTACCATAATTGTTATATGTTGACATGATATGAAATGATGGGTTGTGGATGTTGGTAATTAATGCTAGTGTTGCAAATATGAATGATTATTGAACAGTGATGAATTGATGCTTATGGAACCTTGGTTGTGGAACTATAAAATGAGACTCTATATGTGTGTAGTGTGGAAATAGCTACATGAGTTTGAAAAGTGTTGAATTTAAGAGCTTAATCCACCTCTTGATAAAAAGGCTAAAGAAATGGTTGTTGGATGTGTTGTATTGTTATGATTTCACTAAAGAACTAATTGCCCTTATTTGTAACTAATTAGTGAAGGTAGTGGCATGTCATAGGGTAGAAATGAGAATTCTTAACATGTGTGTACACATGAATGATTGATTGGCATTGAGGCCAAAAACGAATAACGGATGCGACGACACCACCGCCTTCGGGCCTAACAAACGAATCTAAAGGTAGATGACCAACTCGAGGGAGATTAAATTGGCTCTACGAATTATTGGTCTTCGGACCCTAATGAGAGCTTGACTCTAAAATGATGGCTTCGGCCCTAACGACCCGATTTCACTAATCATGTTAGAACTAAGGGCATTTAAATGGAGATCAATCAACGAATACTTTATTGTCATGTCAGGCTCCCTAAAATGTTTATATTGAATTTTGCTTGAAAACATGGAATTGATGATGAATGTATGCTTGGTCTTGATTGAATTGTCATGTGGAAATGGACTAAAATGTTTAAATTGTGATCTTATGTGAGTCCTTATTGGCTTAAGTGCATAAATCAAGATTCGGGAAACTATATTGAATGCTTGATAATCAACTTGGTAATAACTTGGTTGGTTGTGATGGTCTCGCTTGAAATAGTATTGAAATGGTAGAATAGGAGGAACTTGGGAAATTGGAAATTGTTGCCTTGTTTTGCTGCTGCAACAAGTTGACCAAATAGGCAACTTGTTCATCTTAGTTCGCCCAAACGGTTGGATCGTTTGACTAGTGGATTATTTGTATGTGTTGTTTGATATGCATAGATGAGGTGTTTAAAATTTGAGTGCATTCCTATGTCGTTTGGGTGGGTTTTGAAACTGAGCAAATCACTCAGATGGCAACCTGAAAAGTGTCACTATTCTGCCCAAGACAGGGCACGTTCGCTGCCAAACTTTCCTTGTCTGCTGCCAGCGAATGGTGGCAGCCAACGAGGACAGCGAGCGCCGCATCATTCGCTGCCAAACTTTCCTCGTCCACTGCCAGCTAATGGTGGCAGCCAACGAGGACAGCGAGCGCCGCGTCGTTCGCTGCCAATTCATCTTCGTCCGCTGCCAGCCAACGCTGCCGGTGGATGGACTCCTGGAGCGCCACAATATTATTTTTCCAACTTGTCGGTCTCCGTTCTCCCTCATTCAGACTCCGTTTGGGGTGTCGTTTGCGGCTATGATTTCATCTTTAAGTCTAGTTTCCAACCATATCTTTAGATTTTAAAAATAATGTCATTTGCCTATCGCTATATTTAAAGATCCTATAGGGTGCAGAAATTTCAGATTTGAACAACAACTTTATCGTTATTATTCTCCTTCGTTTGAACTCCGATTCAGGTGTCGTTTGAATCTATGGATTTATATTTGAGTCTTATTTCCAATGATATTTTTAAATTTCAAAAATATTATCATTTGAATGTCCAGATTTTAAATCTCCTCCAAGTGTTCGTAAATTTCAGCTTTTGGAAAATACGTGTAACTTGTATAAGTTTTGTAGTCCGGTCAAAGGGCCAGTTTTGTGTTAAGTCACTTACCGAATTGCATTATGGTATGCAATTTGGTACGAAGCTAGGTCAGGCTTTTTACTTACCCGTTTTTGTTGGTTTTGAGCTTCAATTGTGTATGACGTCTAGTAACTTCCAATATCCTAATTGTCCTTTGTCATTACCTAACGGATTGATCAATGTTGAACTATTGTTGATGTGAATAGCTAGCAATGCATGTTGTATGACATGAATATTAAATTAAAGACACATCTTGTGTGTGATTGTTTGAGTACGAGTTTGCTAACCAGGCACCGATAGCCTGACGCTTTCTTTTTCATCTTTTTGTCTTGGTTTCGAATTGAATTTGGGCAGGTGATCGAGCGAGATAGGGCCATACCATTGCATATCATGGAGTTTCTTGGAGATCATAGTGCATCCCTCATGTTTTCTTTCATGTTTATACACTTGTTTATGTGGGAATCTTGACTCCCTTGTTGTTAGAATAATTTACAAGCAACCTATCAAACTTGTGTATCAATTATTACTATATCATGCTTTAAACCTATTACTTATAATGTTTATGAGGACTATTTGAGCATATAATTGAGATGTGACAATATGTATATGTATATAAATGGATGAAACATTATGGACAAGAAAGAACGAAATTGTAAATGTATATGTGGCCTTCCGGCCTTCGCACCGTGGTTCGCCATGGGCGGGGGTTGAGAAGTCACATATTCATTAAGGCACATGAACCTAATTCTAGTATTAAACACTCTTTCAAGCTAATTTATACCAATAGAACATGTAAGAGTTGATAAAGCTCTACAAACATTAAGAGTAATTCATGTGAAATTGATAAACAACATCATTCATTTGTTGGCAAGGATTACATAATCACAATAGTTAAGGCTCAAAGAACCCCACAACGACTTTAGCTATTCATTAACCTACCAACACAAATCCTACACAAGAGAGTCAGGAAGGTTATGGAACAACTAAACCCAAAGAAAGATGAAGTCTTGGTGTTGAAGTTGAAATCTTTTCATGAACTTGGAACACTTCCTCTCTTGGTATCACTTGGTTGGTAGAATCTTCTTCTTCTTCTCTCTAGCTCAAGCACTTCCCAAATTCAGCCCCCTTTTATTCTAGCCAGAGATCCTTTAAAAAACCCTAAAAAAATTTTTATACCCTCAAAATTTTCTCCCAAAAATGCCCTCCAAGAAAGCCAAAAGTCACCAAATTTCACCTTTAGTTTTTCATCAACTTCCTGTACAAAATTTTTCCCTTTCTTGCTTATTGCTCTCACATCCTCAAAACTACAAAGTCTCTTAACATCGACTTCTATCTTATTGTCAGGGACATCATGATCTAAGGGGATACCATCATAGCCAATATCAACAACATCTGATTCCCTCCTATCTGCTCTCTCATAATCGGTTTCCACCTCTTCCTCTTCACATCCTCGTTTCTCTTCACTCTTATTCCCCTTGTTACCTAGTTCTTCAGTGATCGTATCATCTTCATTAGGTCTGCCATCTATAGCATTCAATTTAGAATCCTCGTACCCATCTATTTCTCTATCAATAACATTATTTTTCCTACCACAATCTGACCACCCTTTTTCTCTACCCTTATGACTTTTTCCCATAACAATTTTATTAACCACGTCATCTATAGTCCACACTTCTTCAATTTACTGTGAAGTTCCTACCTTTTTACCATGGTAAACCCTTTCAACTTCATTCAATCTATCTTGAAAAACAATTTACTTTTGACAAACATTCCCAAAATAATCAACAAGAACAAATCCTAAACAATAGACAACGACAATTTCAAAAAACCCACCATTCCATGTCAATTCCACTTTAAAATTTCAAAACCCAACCAACAGATTGTAACACAACTCCATAAGGGATATAGGGCGTACCTGAAACTCAATATCTCAACTTTGTTAGGTCGTAATAGTTACAAGTTGACAGTTCAACACAATCACAACTGTAATTCCTACTCTTTACCGACATATGAAACTACACCCAAAGCAAATCGAAGTGCCACAAAGGCGAACCCGTTAAGAACCCATACTTTCTTGGAATGTATTTAGAAGAGTGGAAATGAAATTACCTACAATTTAACCTCCAAACTGCGGGATGAACAAAACAAGAAGAAACTTGTCCTTGCGTGATTTTCCGACCCTTAAGGTTCAACCTCTTCGACCGTTAATCTAAATTTTTTTATTGAATTGCGAGGAAATGGAAATTTTAATTCAAATTGACGAAAGGTTATTTTGATCTTTCAATATTATAATTAATTTTTTTAAAATTAAAATATATTATAATACAAATATAATGCGGTCTCAAGAGTGAAATTAGAATATTAGCTTATACCATAAAAACCAACTTTTATTTAGTTTAAATACTTAATTTCATGATTTGGAGGCTCATTTGTTCGGCCATAGATTGTGCTTTGATATGATGTATGTTTCCCATTATTATGTTCTTAACTTTTGCTTTGATGCTCTACGAAAACATTGAATACTTTATTTCTTTCCCCGAGTGAGCCTAAAATCTTATTGTGTAAATTTCTTTTGTTCAAGGACGGTAATGTAATTTGCTCATTAAAAAAAGGTCGGTTACTTGGAGATATATCAGTCAGGTCAAATTACTAAAGTGACCTTGAAAACAGAGACGTGTCATCAGTAGACCCACACCAAGGAAAAAGACACACGATAGATATACTCAGTAATGACTGTGTTATCTATTTCATGGAGTGCAGGTGCAGCCCACAAAACCGGTGAATCCAGCGTCGGAATCTGAGGTTAGTTTTTCCGGTCTCTGTAAAAGGTCGACGGCTATCATCGTTTGTGTCTTTTGATTTTTCTGTTTTGTCTTTGAATTCTGTTGATCTTTTACATTTTTACTTCTTAATTTATTAATCTGTTCGACGGCACTGTTTATGATCCTACCGTTCACATCAGTAGCGAATAGGCTTTGATTAAGTTTGTTTGTTCAATAGGTTTATTTTTTAAGATGGCGCTCATTTTGCAGTGTGGTTGTTTGTGCCTTTATACGTTTACAGGACGTGAACTTGTATGAATTGCATATGAAGACTTTAGATTTGCTGTAGATTCTTAAGAGATATCGAATTGTTTCTCGTGCTCTTGAGCTGAAATGTTCATGAGGGCTACTGGAGGAGGGTTTGCACTTGACGAAATGGGGTATGCTTTGAGTAGGTTAGAGATTGAAGAGCTTTATGATAATAACAGGGTCACTAATGAAGCCAGTAATAGTCGCAGATGCAGGAGGCCGATTGATTTAGACCATGAGATTGTTCAGTTAACTAATATGAGACTGGCACCTCATGAGCGGTTGGTTAAAGTGGCACCTGGGGAGAGGTACTTGCCTGTTTCAGTCCTGAAGATGTTGGCAGGTAGAGAGTGTAATTATTCTGGTAGAGGAGGGAAGTTCACAGCAGCAGATCAGTGTCATATGCTGAGTAGATATTTGCCTGTCAATGGACCTTGGCTTGTGGATCAGATGCCTAGCCGAGCTTATGTCTCTCAGTTTTCAGCTGATGGTTCTCTATTTTGTGCTGGATTTCAGGTATTGTCTGACTCTGTTTGAAGTTGGGAGTCTTTGGTTTGTTTATTTAGTTTTATCCCATGCCATGTCTACCCACAAAGGCATTGAAGGGAATGTTAGCTGGAATGCTCTATAACTTCGATTTGCAATATATACTTTTACAGGGAAGCCAAATCAAGATATACGATGTTGATAGTGGCTGGAAAGTACAGAAGAATATTTATGCTAAAAGTTTGCGGTGGACTATTACTGATACATCTCTGTCCCCAGATCAGCGTCATCTTGTGAGTTCGAGTATTTGACTATTTACACATGCTTGTAAGATGATTCAAAAACTCTGATATTAAATTATGCTTGCACTGTCTCCGTTTTTTTGGTTGCTACAGGCAACTCAGCATGCTATATCATTCCTTCTTACATGTACACAATTGGTTCTGTCCCCAAATTCCTGAACACCAATATACTGAATAATATGTCTCTAAGCTGGATCTAAAAAAATTATGTAATGGAAGATTTGAATGGTACTAGGTATTATAATGGTCTCAATCTAACTCATAATAGACCGAACTATAGTTAGAACTTAATGAAACATTGTCTATTTTCTTTCTGGTTGCAAATACATGTATTTGATTATGTTTTCAATCTCATCCTAAAGAGAGGAAATTAAAAAACAAAACTTCTGATCTCTATCTTGGAACCACTGATGCCTTTGTTCATTTCATATGATAATATTTCTAAAGTCTCTTCAGCCTTTTGCTGTTATAATACCTATATTCCCTAGTCATTATTTTGTTTGCTTAGTGACATGACAGTACAGTACCTCTGTGGACTGAATAATAGTAATTATCTTAAACCTTATTAGGTGCATTTCTTTTGCAGGTTTATGCAAGCATGTCACCAATTGTCCATATAGTTGATGTTGGTTCAGCTGCTACAGAATCTATTGCAAATATCACGGTACTATTTTGAGATAAGCTTGTGCATGATACAAATGCATAGGATTTCACCTGCATTCTAAGATATTCATATGACTTTTAGCTTGACTTGGTGGTTTATTGGTTCCTTTTGTCTTTAGGTTTTATTTTTACTATTTGATCAACATGCAGTTAAAAGCCAACTCAAGATTCTTCCATCGGGTTTTTAGAATAATTACAGACCTAGCAACTGCAATTTGTTATATGCTTGTTATGCTGTATGTATTTAGTTGAGCAATATCTGTCAAATGTATGTCCTGGTGCATCTAAATGCACCAAAACTCCCCCCACTCATGGAGAACAATAAATTGGCGGTCGGTAGAATAATTTTTATTAAGGAATTATGCCTGGTGTTTTAGACATAATGTTAGTATGACACTCTTGCTTATGTAATTAAACTGTAGTTTCCTTGTGCAGTTAAAGCATATATATACACACACACATCATTCAGTTCCTTTTTAATTTTAACTTTATGGGAATTCCCATGCCGAAATTGATGAGACCCTGGTGTCACAGGAGGTTCATGATGGATTGGACTTTTCATCTGCTGATGATGGGGGCTATACTTTTGGACTATTCTCTGTGAAATTTTCGACTGATGGAAGAGAACTTGTTGCTGGGAGTAGTGACGATTCAATATATGTTTATGACCTGGAAACTAACAAAGTGTCTCTCAGAATTTTGGCTCATGTGGTAAAGTTAACTGCAGTCATCATTACCTCCTATGATCTTCTATATGCAAGCTTATCCTTTGATTGTGCATTGTCCTTAAATTTCTGCCAATTCAAATTATGCTGTCTCACCAAAGTTTATCATGGATGTCTTGTATGATTAAAGACCTTGTGGTGAAGATGCTTGCACTATTTAGATGTGGGTCAAGTTTCAAAAGAAAACTTAAGTGCGGAAGCTATCAGTCTGGAAGAATATTATCATAGAATATCCTGCTTGTTCTTGGTTTTGATGATAAATACAGCTTTTTTGTTTGCTGAACTCCTATTCATTGTGAATTGAAAATTTTGAAGTTCTGAGATATGTGTTTTATGCTGCAGTCTGATGTTAATTCTGTCTGTTTTGCTGATGAAAGTGGCCACCTTATCTATTCTGGAAGTGATGACAATCTCTGTAAGGTAAAATTTTCCTGTATTCAGGTTGTAATTAGTGCTTGACAAGTTGTTGAGACTTTGACTTATGAGTTGCCATGAATGTTTTTGCCATCCTTAAGCTCATAAATGTTCTTTAATCACAGTCATTGATGTTTAACTGAATATTCTTGGTTTCTTGTTTGAATAACAGGAAAAAAAAGAGGTTGTGGTTCTAACTAACTTTAAGTCATTCATATGGTGCTGTAGTGAATTAGTTTTATTAAATTCTGCGAATTGAGCTTGCTTAGGTTCTTTGTTTCAATATGCTGTAATTGGTATCTTGCACATTCAATAAACTTAAAGCAGCATAAACTTCTGGTCAAAACTGAGAGCTTGTGATATAGGCTAACACATAGTAAAAAGGTTAAACTTCTGTACTAGTGGAACTACTGGCTGCCAGCACAACATATTCTGGGTAACACAGCAGGGTGGGATAGAATATAACGTAGATAGTTTAGTGTTTCAGATAGAAAGTCTCTACATAAAAATTTATCCAATAAACTTGAAGCAGCATAAAATTCTGGTCAAAACTGAGAGCTTGTGATATAGGCTAACACATTGTAAAAAGGCTAAACTTCTGTACTAATGTAACAACTGGCTACCAGCACAACATATTCTAAGTAACTCAGAAGGGTGGGATAGAATGTAACGTGGATAGTTTATTGTTTCAGATAGAAAGTCTCTACATAAAAATTTAGCCTGTTCAACTTGTTGAATACATACAGGATTTGCTGTTTGCCTCTGAATATTATGGAATATGCATTTTGGGATATGGCATAAAAATAATGTGTAGTATCTTCAATTTATTCTTTTTGGAGCAAGCAATAGAGTTAACTTTAAACTATCTACAGGTGTGGGATAGACGATGTTTGGCTGCAAAAGGCAAGCCGGCAGGGACCTTGATGGGACACCTAGAAGGCATTACGTTTCTTGATAGCCGAGGAGATGGTCGGTATTTAATATCGAATGGTAAAGATCAGGCTATCAAGCTTTGGGATATTCGGAAAATGTCTTCAAATGTTTCCAGGTACATTTCCATCTGGCTTCTTATGGTGGGTTTACAAAAGAATCAGTAATCATATGCAAACAATGCACTATAAAGCTAATACCAGTCTTTTGTTCCAGCAATTTAGGGCTTAGAAATTTCGAATGGGATTATAGATGGATGGACTACCCAGCTGAGGCCAGAGATCTGAAACACCCTAGTGATCAATCAGTTGCTACATATACAGGCCATTCTGTCTTGCGCACTCTTATTCGTTGCTACTTTTCCCCTGCATATAGGCAAGCATCACTATTGTTTCTTATTCATGTAGATTTTGTTCCCATTACTTTGAAATTTAAGAAGTTGTTTGTTGGACAGTTAGCCTTGGTTTTCCAATGAACTACAGCTTTGAAATGCTCTCAGTAGACTTTACATCATCCTTTAAGTTTGATGCTATTTCCTCCAACTGGTCTTACAATTTTAATACTGTGGCTAATATTTTCTAAACTTATCTTTCTGCAGCACTGGGCAAAAGTATATCTACACCGGTTCTCACGATTCTAATGTGTATATCTACGATCTGGTAAGCACCCATCATTTGCTTCTTTCCCATAATCCGCGACCTTTGTGTGTTCTTTTTCTTCTGTTGTTGCAAACTAGTGAACATAGAAAGATGGTCACACCAGAATAAGAAAACTCTTGTTTAAGTATGCTAGTATTTGTATGGTGGATCAAACAACAGGGTTTGGACTTAAGCATTCTATTGAGTATTGGATAGGTCATCATAAGAAATGCTTATCATAGATGGTTGTTCGGTTTCAGCCCTAGCCTGTGAAAACTGGCCAAAGTAAAATTCGTCCAATATAGCAGCCATACTACTACATGCAGTATACAGTTCTAACTAAAAATGTTATCCTCCTCCCCTTTTTTATAGATAACTGGAGCTCAAGTGGCAGTACTCGAGCATCATAATACAACAGTACGAGACTGCAGTTGGCACCCAAGTAATCCGATGCTTGTGAGCTCTTCTTGGGAGGGAGATGTGGTGAGATGGGAATTTCCAGGAAACGGTGAAGCCCCTACACCTAGGAGCAGGAAGAGGCTGCGGAGGAGACAGTTCTATTGACGACTGCTCACTCGCTCATATATTTCATACTTACATTTACATGTGTGTATAAAGAAGCATGCGAGTTATGACAGTAACCATTATCATAATAACAAAATGGGAGATGTACAGAAAGAAAGAAGTGATAATGTCATGAATAAATTTTGGTATGTCTGCTTTTTGTTTGTGTCTATGAGTGGCTTGCTACAGCTTTGACAAGTTGGTTCCACTTCTGCACTACAGATTGTGGTGGGGCGTTTGAAGAGCCCAACCGGACCATACCAAACTTAACATAAAACGGCTAGAAAATGGCTCATCTTTTTGACAATCTCTTTTTAAACAGCAAAAAGGAGTTCTTATGAAGGGCCCGCTAACAATTGGTCTCTCATTTTAGATTGTGTGCTATTGTTATTATGGTTTCTTGTCTCTGGACCTACCGAACTTGCGTTGTACATAATCTCCTGCTTATATGAGTTGATGCAATAATCACACACGTGGTGGGATCTACCAATTTTAATACATTTTTAACTAGTAGTGGTTATGATTTGTTTTGTTCATTATCTTAGGAATCCTCCTAAACAAAATACAACAGCTTATAGTCTAGCACAGCTTTTGAGTTCACAACAGTTTATTATGAAGAAGAATCGATACTAACTAACTAAATCAAATCATCCGACAAAAGCTAACTCTTCACTGAGATTAGGGTTTGACCTAAAGTAGAGAGGAGATTAAGAAAATGGTGTTCATGTATTTGTTTAAAGCCCAACAAAAGCCAGACAAACTATTAAACAAAAGATGTAATTAGATTGACCGCTTTTATTGTTCTGGCTAGAGTTGGTTGTTCTTGTGCTTCCTACCTTTTCACCTAATCTCACATGTTCTTTGTTTGCTTTAACCTTATCATCATCAACTTCGCACCTTATTTGATCTTATTACTTACTATACACACATTTAATTTGACCTCATCTATTGGGCATCATTCAACCACCATCTAATAATATGTGATTATTAGGAGAAGGACCAATCAATCGGTTGGGGTTGATGATCATAAAAGGTAGTGTATACATGTGACTCCATTAAATTCAATTGCATGATTGAATGTGATTTTAACATTTCCAGACTCGTGCAAATGAAAAGCTGGGCCTTCATAATTCTACCACACAAATAAATAACAAAAAACATCAATTTTATTTTATAGTTTAGCAAAAATGATATTGATATGATGATATTTATATAATATCCACCAAAAACATGAAGCCACAGTTTAGCCCCAAACTATCCACAGCTTATTTATCATCTACCGAAATATACCTGTCACAAATAAATAAATTAATCAATTAAAATTAAAAATTATAAAAAAATAAGATAAATATCTGGAGCATTAATAGTTTTCCCGAATTGCCCTCTTGTAGACCGTGAATTTCCAATTCTACCCTCGCCATTCGTTACATTGAGTAGTTGGTCTAGTCTTCTGCTTCCCAGCTTTTAATGGGCAGGGCGTCTGTACGGGCGGCACCATACAATTATATTGAAGACACAGTGAGCTGCTCATCGGAATCTCCGCCGCCGGATTGATCTCTATTCCGGTCAAGTAATTGTGTTGTAAGTACAATATCTGTATATTAGCAGCCAGTAACCGATCCACGAAACTACCCGGGACTTGACCCGTGAACCGGTTGTTGTTTAGGTATAGATTCTGTACGGTTGAGAACATTGGAGAGACTTGACCTGATAATCTGTTGTAGCTTAAATCAACGGTCCCGATTGTTACCTGATCTGTCGGTTGAACCGCACCGTAGAACTGGTTTCTTTGTAACTGCAGGTTTGTGATTGGAAATGAGAAGATCCGACCCGGTATTGTGCCCGTGAATTGGTTCAAGCTCAAGTCTAGGTAGTTTAACTGCTCAAGCCGGTTCAAGAGTCGATCGACCGGTCCGCTTAGACGGTTCCAGGACAGAGCGAGGTATTGTAGAGAAGGAGGTAGCGAGTAGGGAGATAATGAACCGGTGAGATCGTTGTGTTTCAAGTCGAGTCGGGTCAATGTAGGTGATAGAAACGGAGGAACCGAACCGGAGAGCTTGTTGTGACAGAAAATGACGTTTGTCAGTTCCGGTAGTGTTCCGATAGAGCGAGGGATTTCTCCGGTGAACTGATTGTAGCTGAGATCGAGTGTCCTCAAGCCACGTAACTGGCCGAGTGTCGCTGGTATTTCGCCGGAGATGAAGTTCCTGCTGATCGCGAGGAAACGTAAGTTCTTACACTGAGACACAGACTGAGGGAGAGTTCCGATTATCCGACCCGGGACGACGGAAAGCTCAGCCAGAGCAGAGAGTTTGCCTATAGCCGGGTCAAGTCGACCAGTGAGACCCGGCGACCCAGCTCGTGGATCGCCTAGATTGAGAGAAACAACCTTATCTCCGTCGCAGTAAACTCCGGAGAAGTCACAAGGATCGGCGGTGAAATCCCAAGAGTTAAAGAAACTGGAACCTGGAAGATCTTCAAGAGACTTTCTAATAGCTTGTAAAGCTAAGAAATCTACAGGGTCTAAAATGGCAAAGACATTGTTGAAAAATCCACATTGTAGAAAACAGAGCAGGTAAATAACAGAGCAGGAAAAACAGAGTGTCCGTTTAGAAGTAGCCATTGCAGTCGAGTCGAGGAAGAGAGTGATGTGTATGACCTGTATATATAGAAGTGAAAAGAGAGAGGTGAAAATGAAGCTTTACTCGTGAAAGAAGAGTACCGATTTCTCGTGGGAAATGGCGTGAGAGCTTTAATAGCGAAACAATCAGCATCAACAAAAAGAAACAGAGAGAGAAAAAGGGGAGGGGTTTAGTGGTGGCTTCGAAGAGAAGCAATGAGGGTGAGGATCTGGTTGAATCTTGTTGAAGACGAATGTTGAGTGTGTTTGTTTTAGGCTTGTGAGAGAAGTAGATGGTGGTGACGGTGATGGCTTGTTTTGCTCAGCCTCCACACTGAGTAAGTGTATTATTATTTTTATTAAAGAAACGATTATGTGTTTTCTTTATGGGGAATTGGGTTCAGAGCCAAACGGTTGTCCGAGCCTACGTGGAGTCTGAGGTTCGGTTTGACAGGTCATCATCGGTTCGGACGAGAATCACGTGACAGTGACCATCGGTTACAGCTTCAACCTGCCACGTAATCTCATAAGTGAACTGGCTTCGCCAGCTGTCCTTTTTAGGTGGTTTTGTTTTCTTCGTCCGTGCATTTATATTTCGTATGGTTTGTTGGTCACCGTGGATATGAATTGAGAATGAAATTTAATTAAAAATTATTATGAATATTTAAGTTATGTAAAAGAAATAAATTATTTTGACAATTTATTTTAATCAACCTCATTGCATTAAGTGTGTTTTACCATCTTGATGTGGATAATATATAACCCTAGACCTGCGCTAGCAGACAAAAAGCTAAAGAAAACAAAAGGAAGTCGATGAAAGACGGGGGTCAGTCTCCGGCTTTCTTGAGCTTCAAGGCAAAGAAAGAATGCTTCACGTTTCCCTTCAAATATTAATTCACGGTGGGGTATTTTCGACATCTTATTATTAAAATAATTGTAATAATCATATAATAATATGTGAAGTTAAAGTTTTCACTTTCCTACTATACACACTCTTTATTGAATTAATCAATGAATACTTATTATTGTGGTTTGGTTGTGATAGTATACTATACATCATATGTACTAATGTTTGTTTCATAAATAAGGTAGATAGATACAACCAATTATATTCCACATTATTATAGGTATAAGAGAAATTATGTGAATCATCTACTTTATGATACAAAAAATGATCTATCTAGTGTTCCTTCCTCCGGTAGAAATGTGACATTGACAATGAATCGATTACAATACGAGTAGAGCATGATAGTGAATTATGATATGAAGCATGTAGTAGTAGTAATTTGCAAGCATATTTGAAGAATGAAACCATCATCACTCAAAATGGTCCCAAAACCATTGAGTTGTGAGTGGAGGTAACTTCACCAAACCCAACTACCAGAATGTATATTCCATGGCTTCATTGTATAATAGTGTTGGGTCCTTCTCTTTATGTACCCTTCTTGTTCACTCTTTTTCATTTACTTACTCATTTCACATAGACGGGATGAGGGCTCATCATAAAAGAAAGATTCTAAACTATAAAGAATTGGTTATATTTATGGTTACATAACTAGATGTGTAAAATATGGACCCAGGATACATTAAAATCATGAGCCATCTAAAACAAAATTACACTCCATAATATAAATGTGACAGCTTCACAAGTGAATAAATGTCTAATGTTGGTTGATTATCAGAGTACTACTACATCACCTAATAAGTTCCACAAAAATGGACTGATGTATTCATGTCATGAAAAAGAAAGCATTTAGGTGATGCTTTTATTGCTTCGTTTTCTATAAATAGAATCGGCAACTAATTTTGCCACACGTCATGTGTAGTGCAGGCTCATACCCAAAAACCAGCAACCAGACAACACCACCAATTATATACAGCTTCTCTTATTCTCATCTGCCTTTCTACACTACAAACAAGTGCAAGACAAAAATAATTTAAGCTTGCAATCAAGGCTGTTATATAGCAGTAATCTGCACCATTGGTCTAATGGTTACGGAGTTGAGACCACAATAGCCATGACAAACAACATCAGGACCACAGCTTTCATTTTACTCTTCCACAAAATTCTCTATTGATTGACTCGGGAGTCGATCATCAGAAAAACTAAAGTTGACATAGCTCCTGCAATTCAAACATTACCGATGGTATTTGGATAATTGGTAGAATAGCTTTTGCCTTCTTAAAAGCTCTTCTAAATGAATACTAACTTCATAAAAATGGTTACTGCTTCTCTTCTTTTACCATTAAACAATCTCAAACATACCTTGCCTTAAATCATTTCAACACAATTTTTCAAACCATGTCAATAGGAGGAACAGCATTACTGAATTAGGTTAAAAGAAATATGTGCCCACAAGAAAACCAGTGGCAAGACGAAGAATTCACATGCTTTTTAGTGCCAGATAAATTATATTCACAACATCAGAATCACTCTCATTCAGGTTTCTGAATTTGTATCTAAGAAGATCAACCATCAAGCTGTGATTCACAACTGCTACAAAAACTCAAAATTAAACGTAAACTAACAAGATCAGTTCCTTCTCTGAGTTTTTACCAACACAAGACCACATCCATTTCACTTGGTGTCCACCATTGGAATTGACCCACCAGCACCAACGATTTGTTGCTCCAGCTACAATGACAGAACAAGAAAAAGGAAAATGAGTTTGGAACAAGGTATATGAGACAAAAAAGAATTCATGTACGCTGTAGAACTTCATGTCATTATTAGGAACAATGGTCATGCGTAAAGCAAAGGCCGAAACATATCATTGTTTAACAGATGTTTTACAGTTAAGAGAACAACTAGTGTCCATATTTTGTGAATGATTCATTTCTGGTTGGAGTCATCTGCTAAATCTTCTGTATATTATTACTTACCCTGAACAGAGTCTGAAGCTTGTTCTTCAATACAGCACTCTCATGGTTCACTTGTTGGAGGCATCTCAAGCACCTGCATCAGACATTCTTAAGCAGGTCAAACTCAGGCAAGACCTTGGCAAGCTACAGAACACAACTAACTTTGTAACATGTAGACACATGAAAGCCGTAAAAAACAGATAATCAAAATGTTAAAACGACCAATAAATAAATAGCAATCACAAGGCCTAGAAGAGGACAAACACATGTCATAACTTGACAAAATGCTTATAGTCATTAATAGCAAATTATCACATGTTAGCAATTATCAGCTAAAAGGGGAAAGTTTACAAGATAACCAATTAGAAAATGGAGGCACATAATTGATTCAACAAGAACATTACTACATTACAGTTTCATAAACTTACCCTTCAAGGCTTTGGGCCTCACAACAAGCTCTGAAGGTAATACAGTGGTTTTTAATCCTTGATGCACCAACACTGTTGAACAAAAAAAAAAAAGACATGTAACAATCCCAACTCAAGTTTTAAACCCTAATTAGAAAAAAAGTTGCATACTTTGTTTAGCACATCCAAGTCAAAATCAGTAAATACCTGGAACTACTGCCCTTGAGTTGATGAACATGAGAATCAACTTGCCTGAAATCAACCACCTGTTGTTCCCTAAATATACCAATAAAAAGAACACCCAATAAGCTATTTCTTAAAAACTGAAAAGAGAAATCAAAGTACAAGAATCATCGATTGAGACTCACAAAGCTTTGGCCATGTTGCCGATAAGTTTCTCACAGTCATCAAAGAAGATACTAACAACCTCCACGACAAAATCAGGGTTGTTCTCGTCTTGAAGTTTCTGCAACTGGAGAAACTGATCGTCTATGTATCCCTACCAAACAAAAACCAAAACCCATCTCAAGATTTGTCTGAAAAAACACAACATGATTATCATCGACAAAGGTAACAAAAGACTCTTTTGACCTCATGAAGAAGAGAAGCAGTGTAATCAAGGAACTGAGACTGCAACTGAGCAACGATATCCATAGCTGGTCCTCTCAAAATCGTCAGATCCTCCAAACGGGTCGGGTGTTTTGCTTTTGACTCTGCTTCTTTCTGCAACTTGTCTAAACCAGCTTTTTTAAAAAAAGAAAAAATAATAATATGTTTTTTTTTTTTTAATAATAATAATTTAATATGGCTTTACAAAATGCCAAAATTGAAAATAAATCTCAATACTATAATTCTGAAATAATCTTTTCAAATATAGAATAAAATCTTATTTTAATTACACGTATTATAGCATTATAAGGCTGTGTTAAATAGGATTATTTTAAGTTTAAAGGAAAATATGAATATGTTTGGATAAGGTGAGGTGCTATTGTGGGTCGTTGATGATAAGATGATAAGATGATGAAGTTTTTAAAGAAAAAGAAAAGGCGCTTCTTCCTTTTTGTGTTTTAATGGAGTCAAATGCAAAGTGTGGGAAATGAAAAGCAGCCAATGAAGAGGATTATAAGTTGAGGAGGGCATTTTGGAATTTGGAATCGCACTATTGGTGGTGGTGTGTATGTGGCGTTCAAACACTGATCAAATAATTAAAAGGATACGCCATTATCAACCAAAACATATACTATACTATAATCTTTTGGATCTACTCTCAGGATTTCATGGTTGGAATTTTAACAGGTTGTTTCCTATTGTTGCATAAAACTAGGTTTAATGGCCACAACTGACAGATCAAGAATTTCATGAGTAAAGTGTGAAGGTCTATGTTGTATAGAAGCGCGACTGCGTTCTATCCGGAAATGGAGATGGAAACGATAAAAATAAAAATTCTACGGAAACGGAAATGCTATAGATTCGACCCCTCGCATGTAATTCCACGTCAAGAAGTTGAGGTTCTTTCGAAATTATCATATGAGGAACAATCCGGTGAGATTTTGGTAAGAGAGGTTAAGGAATTAAGGAATAAATATGTTTCTCTACTCAAGGTGTTATGGAGGAACCATGCCGTGGAGGAGGCGACGTGGGAAACAGAAGAGTCGTTAAGGAAGCAATATCCTCACCTATTTGAGCAAGGTAAATTTCGAAGACGAAATTTTCTAAATGGGATAGAGTTGTAACGTCCGGATTTTTGGACTAAAATTTTTCGTTGTGTTCAATTGACTTTTCGTTGACCAATTCCTTAATTTAGTCTAAAGTGATTTTCGATGGTTTCATGTAGGGATTTATCGATAATTAAAGTGTTTTATTAAATAGAGATACTAAAACTGCCTAAAAGCATTTAAATTATTTTTTTTTGACTATAAAGGGTATTTTGGGAATTAAATAATTTTTATTGCAAACACGATTTTTTTTTTCAACATGAGAACAAATTTTATGTCATAAAATCATTTTAAAGTGAAAGTAGGAATTGAGAGTTGGAATTAAAACCGAATGATGGATCCGTCAAATTTGGTCCATTAGTAGACTCAAGCCCAAAAGAGGCCCATACCCACCAAAAGCCTATTTATATTAATCTCTTCATCTTCTCTTGCTAGAGACAATCCAAACACAACACAACCCTTCATCTTCCTCTTCACCTCTCTAGAAAACCCCAACATCAACAATCCTTCCATTTGTCATCATTACTACCCTCCAACAACCCAGCTAACATCAACAACCACTTCCCAAGTGTCATCAAGACTTGTTCCAACCACATCAATAGTTGGTGAGTCTCTCTAATCCCCCATCCCCCTGTCTTCATTTAATTTGGTTTGTGAACTATTTTGGTGTCTATAAATATTTCTAGAATGGTTGATGATGTTGCTATTGTCTTTAGTGTGTATATGAGTGTAACCCTAGCTTGGGAATTGCTAGAAGAAGTGAGTAATTGTGTAATGATGTGTGTTAATTGTTGTGGTTGTCTTGGAATGGTACATAGGCAACCAAGAAGTGGAAAACCCAATACCGGAGGCTAGCTAGCTATTCGGATGGGAGAAAGTGAGGTTAGCATCTTCTTTTTATGCTCTACATTACTGTATGTTGTTTGTTATTGTGATGCATTAGCTTTAGTGCAAAAATGGATGCAAAGAAGAGTGATGTGAAATTTAGACATAATTGGTTCATTGATGAACTTGATAAATTGTTGACTTTGTGATGTAATTAATGTTGTTGAAATTATCGTGGAAATTATTGAGTGGTTGAATTGTGGCAAATTGATGTTGTTGTGTTGTTGATGATATTGAGCTTTTGGTAAAAATTGTTGGTCATTTATAGTGTCCAAATGTGTCTATATGATTTATATGATTTGTGAGTTATATACACTCACATATGTGAACTTAAGAAAATTGTAAAAGTGTCAAATTGTTGGAATGATGACATGGTCAAATTGCCCATTTTAATCTAGTACATGTAGTTGAATAGAAGGAATGCTTAGGGATTTAGAAACGTTTCGAGACTATGTGATAAATGGCTAGATAAAAGCCTTTAACTTGATGAATATTGCACAGAGGTTTTATACCACCATAGGGTACCAAGTACCAGTTACACCAGGAGCCTTTGGCACCGTAGAGTCTCCAGACTAGTTATATGAAAAAAATTGATATGTTGGGAGAACCACCAACAAGTGCACCGGGGCTAGAAATAGCACCGTAGGGTCTTTAGATCCGTTATGTGATATCACGTTTTCACTAGATGACTAGATGTTGGGCAAAAGTGTCAAAACATGACAGATGATGATATTGTGAGGATGACTCAATTTCTAGTTGTTATTCCTTGGTGTTGGATAGTCTTGAATGTATTGTTGTGCATTGGAAGTAATTACCAACTTTGAATGCTGATTGAGATTGTTTTTGGAATTTAAGAAAGATTAAGTTAGTCAATGAAGTAATCTATGATGATTATATGTGTTTCTCAATGAAATTTTGCAAGTTTTTGATGAGGTTTTGGAGTTAGCAAAAAGGTTCGAAAGGTATCATTATTATGCTAAAAACAAGTCACATCGCTGCCAATTTTCCCCATTCGCTGCCAGCGGATGGTGGGAGCCAACGAGAACAGCGAGCACCGTGTCGTTCACTGCCAGCGAACGTTGCTAGCCAACGAGAACAGCGAGCGTCATATCATTCGCTGTCAAATTTTTTTCGTTCGCTGCCAGCCAACGAGACTCGGGAGCTCCAGGTTGCCCGCGGACAAAAATCCCTCAATCCGCTCCCAACAAATGGACTCCTGGAGTGCCATAACACTATTTTTCCAACTCGTCAGCCTTCGTTCTTCCTCATCCGGACTTCATTAGGGGTGCCATTTACAGCTATGGTTTCATCTTTGAGTCTAGTTTCCAACCATATCTTTGGAATTTAAAAATAATGTCATTTTTCTATCGCGATATGAAAAGTCCCATAAGCCAACGTAGAATTTCAACTTTTGGATAAAATGCAATTATCTTCTCAAATGGCTTGAACACTTTGATATGCTTTCATTGACCATTAGTGAATGATTAGGTTTGTTTAAATGATATGGTAGCCTCTAGCATGGGTTAAAATAAATTAAAACAATAAAGGAATTTGTTCAAAGTTGTTTTATCAACATAGTGGTTACTTGTATGGTAGGAAATACACTCTAATGACTAAGTGACCTCAAAATGTACCTTGTATGGTTAGGTTGGCTTCAATATTTGATTCTTAACTGTAGTTGGATTAGATAATTAATTTTGTCTTAATAATAATTAGACTTGTTTATGCAGGTAACTATGTTGTGATGATGATTGACTAAGAGGAGTCTTAAGAGACTCGATAGTTGCATTGTCTCCTTATTGTGCTTCTGACGTACGTATTTATGTAGAGAGAGAGAACATTTGATTTAGCATTATAGAATAATTTAGAATATTCACTTTATGCTTTTCAACCACGAGAAAGACATGTAAAGTGAATATTCTCAAGAGCTCTTTTAATGGATCGATTACAGGCTCATAATGGCTTTGTTCATTAATGGCTCGATTTATTCTAGAAGTGCTCTTGGATTGGGAAAGAGTGATGTGATGACACAGAATATTTTCTAAGTGAAGGGAAGCTTTAAGATAAGAAGAAGAACTTAAACTAGGGCTGTAAGAAGGGCCCTTCCTACTGCCATCAATCAGCCCCATACTGATTCCAGGCCTATATTAACTAACGAAAGAAAGATAGCTTGCAATTCATTAATCTGAGGGACGAGATATTGTATTTAACTCAAAACAAGTTTGATATTTTGTAATGTTGTGATGTTACTACAAACGCCTTTGAGACTAACTCCATCTACCCCCCACGCTATAGCAGGGCAAAATCTCTGATAGGTGCTGGTGCCCTAGGTAGTTGAGTCTGGGTTGGAGGTCTAGTCTGGAGACCTACTAGTACGACTAGCTGCTCTGACATCGGGATTTCCGCTGCATCAAAGAAGGAGCGATCCATAATCATCAACAAAGAGGAAGGGTTAAGGCTTAGATTAGAGTCAACCCATGTGCCTTTCGCGGGGGGAGCAAAAAAAAAAAAGCCTTTCCCTTTCCCTGGATCCTAGTATGAACTCATAAAGTATTTACCTGTCGCCTGCTTCATCTACAGAGCTTCCTATTGTTCACAACAAAGAGAGCGGACTCGTTCACGTCGGACTTTCACCAAAACTAACTACCTTTCGAGCTGGGAAATCCAAATCTCCAGTTGCATTATCTCTAGATAGAATGCTAATGATTCTGTCCTACTAGACTTTATTTATATTTATTGATCCCCTTGGGGGACTGAGCTACCTTGTGAGCTAACCCCAACTCTTACTGCCACGGAAACCATACCATCCAAACCATCCTATTCGAAAGCCTACCCTCTTGGGCATACCATCCAAAGAGGTAGGGAAGGCAAGTCAAATCCCACTCATAAGATGCTTATGAGTAGGTGCGGGTTAGTAGCAAGAAGGCTTTTAAAAGCCTCGATCATAATTCGAAATAACATAAGTGAAGATCTGGTTCCATTCTAGAGTCATTTCCCTTAGTGACTCTAGATTGAGATCAAAGTTTCCACCTTTTACATGTCCACCTTAGTCTTTCTAATAGCTTTTTCCCCCATACTTTGCTATTGTTGGTAAACCAACGCAACCGTTTAGTCAAAACTAGACTCATGCAGCTTATAGGAGAGGAATAATTTTGGAAAAAGAAATAATGCGAAAGGATCTCAATTTTATGACAAATCTGGGTTTTATCAATTCTTCTGTATTGGTTGTATCTTCATTTCATAATGGATCTCTTTCATATAGCCCATGTTAACTTAGACATCGATAGTCTAACGCTGTCTTTTTCTTTTATTTTCGTATTTTATCTTTTTATGTGGCAAAATTTCGGATAGGTACAGGTTATCGATCAAGCGGCATTAAAAGAGATGGATTCCTTTTCATGAAGCATACTATAGCATGATACACCTCATGTTTTTATATAAACTCTCATTTTGTGATTATAATATTTATATGTATATTTTTGTGCAACTTGAACACTATGGACTAAAGTGTCGAGTTGTAAAGCAAACTTGTATTCTTGACTATAGGATTCGAGTTTGATGATGGATACTTGCATTATTGTACCTATTTTGTTATATATTTATCAAGTATTCCCTTATATATTATCTTATATTGTTTTGGATAAAAAGTGGAATATGGTAGTGAATCAAATTAAAACTGTATGTGTCTAAGATGTTTAAAATATAATTTAATTAATTATTTAAATAAATTAATAATTTTTTTAAAAAATTAATCCTTTAATAATAAATAAATATTTTTTATTTAAAATAATAATTATATTTGCACCTAGCATGAGCTTGTTCTTAATATTTATATAAAATTTATATAAAGAATAGTTTTATAAAAATTTAAGTTAATCACTTATGGTGGTTTGTTTTTACAACTTAATATTTATTTGTCATTTAATTTAAAATACTTTAATTATAAATTTGATGAATGGTCTGTTTGGATAACCTGACTTTTAGCTTCTAACTTCTGAAAGCTGTTTCAGATGATGTTTGGATAACTGGCAGAAGTGCTTCTACCATTCTAGAAACTCTTCCAGATGAAGTAAAAAATATTACCTTCTTAAAAATGGTTTCTCTTTCTCTTCTTCTACAGACAGAAGTTAAAAGTAGAAGTAATCCCAAACAGGCCCGAAATGAGGTGATATTAAGTGCAGGGGAGAAAAAGTCGAACAAATACTAATTTCATATTAGAGTGGCGATAATGCCACCCCACTTTTCCTGCTTGTACACCCCTTTAGTTTCAACGCCCCATTTAAAACTCTTTTAATATTTAATTCTTATTTAAACCCCATTTAATTCCAATTATACCCTTTAATTTATGGATAGGTTGAATGTATTTGTCTTCACACCCCAAAATAAATCGAAGAAGAAGAAGATTGTGAACACAGGCTCCAGAACCGGCAGAAGTTCCCCACGCCTATCCCACGTGAGGCATTTTGAAGTGCCATTCACACTTTGATTCTTGAGCAAGGTCGGAAACATTGTGAGAAGGGGAAAGGGAGGCTGTCCGTTCACTCTCCGGAAAATGGCAACCATCTGGAAGTAGTGAGAGAGCCCGAATACTGCTAGTAAGAGTTCAAGTTCGCGACTACCTTCTGCATCTGAACTATTGATATCGAGTCAAACAGTTTTAAAACCTGAAAACCTTAAAGAAAATCTCTTAAAGATTGTAGCTTTATCACACCAGCCTAATTTGCAGACGAATTGACGTGATTAACTGATTCAGGTGTTGATGGTGTTGTTTAATTCCTTCTGATGTTGTTTTATTGGTTGGTTTAAATGCTGGTTCAGGTTACATGATGGGTTATGTAGCTTTTATTGATTTGATTTACATAATTCGGTCAATTGGGAAATTTTCTATCGATCAAGATTGTACCTTTATTTAATATAATTTGATGTTTGATTTGCTTTGTTTTTAGGTATTTTTTTTTTAAATTGCAAGTTTTTGTATTAAATTGCAGAGTTTAGGGTTTTTGTTTCTTGTACTGTTACTGTTGAGGTAAGTTTAATTAAGTGGGGTGTATTTACAAATATTATATACTTTAAGTAATTTCAAATTGCAGTATTTTTATTTCTATTAAATTAATTATTTTAGAGTGTGCAAACCAGAAAAGAGGGGTGACCTTATCGTCTCTCTTCATATTATTTTATTTTAAAAGGAGTAAATTGCACCCAGGCTACCTAGTTAATACATATTTACATATTTATACACTTTTTAATTTTTATTGCAACCACACTACCTGGTTAAGCTACATCTGAGTTAATTATTATATAATCGTTTTTATCCCTCACTAATTAGTCTAACATTGTAATCCGTATATTTAAAGGTTTGTTGATTTTTTTAATTAATTAATTGAAAAAAATTATAACTATTGTATCATATTTATTGATTGCTTCTTCTTCTTCTTTTTAACACTATTAACAAATTTTCTCTATTTAATGTTATTAACATCTTAAAAAAACTATTTATATTTTTATTGAGAAATATATAAATTTATAATAATTTAAAAAATAATAAAAATTACCATATGATTAAAAATTAATTTAAAAAAATACCACATGATACATAGTCAATGAAAAATTAACTAAGAAAAAATTGTGTATAATATTTAATATTAATTTTAGTTTATCAATCAAATAAAATTGTCATTGTCATTTATTCTTTCATTCCTAACTGTGTAGCTAATTAGATTATATATATATATATATATATATATTTATTTATTGTGGTAGCTCATTGGAATACCATCTACTATATATTTTAGCATATATTGAATTTTTTTGTGAATAGTTGAATTATTCTAACATATCTTGAAACACCATCCACAACACATATTCATCCTAAACAATCACAATAAAATTTATTTTATTATTTTTAATGTATTATAAATTTATAAAATGGTTAGTAAAAATATAGATAGTTTTTTAAAATGCTAACAACGATAAATAGAAAAAATTTATTAACGGTGTAAAACAAAAGAAAAGGCAATAAATATGGCTGATACAACAATTATAATTAACCAACCTTCTCCTTTTAAAAAAATACAAATATTACAATATCGGACTAATTAATAATAAAGGATAAAAAAGATTTTTTATATATTTTTATAATAATTAACTTATACCTAGTTTAACTAGATAGTGTGGTTGCAATAAAAAATAAAAATTAAAAAGTGTATAAATTTATAAATATATATTAATCAATCAGATAGCCTATTGCAATTTACTCTTTTACAAGTGCTCATGACCATCAAGTTTGAGAAAGACCAATCGGCCCAAATTACGGTGATAGGCATGACAAAACGCAGCCCAAATCTAAGAAAGAAAGAAAGAAATTTTAGTTTAGAATAGAAATGTCTACAGTCCCAGTTAAATTAAAACACATTATTTGCATCTCATATCATATCCCTCCCTACTCCTTAACTTGAGAAACTTTGTTTCTCTTCTTCTCTACTACTACACATTTACATGTCATGAACTTTGACGCTATAAATCAAACTTTACTCCTCCTATCCTATGTCCTTGACAGCTCTTCCCGCAGCGTTTTCCTTATCAATGGCGACCGACATTTCACTATATAATTCAAGCAGCTAAGGTTCCCATTCAGCAGCTGCACAACCTGCAATAATCCCACTCCATGTCACGCACATGTTATTCCATCACAAACATATATAACACGTTTTCACCTGACTCATCTGGGGTCGTCTAATTGGTGACTGTCGTATGCATAATGACACTGTCAACAGGGCAAGATTCATCTGTCTTGGATCGTACTCGTCCCGAAGAGAGGGATCTACCAACTGTCTAACGTTATTCTTCTTCAGCAACGGCTTGGCCTAAAGGGAAGTATATACCAAAATGACTCATTAACATATTCACTACAATAAATTTTTAACAAGTAATACATACCCATAACACTAGGCTTTGCTGTGAATAATCCAGTGCGCGACGTCCTGTGACTAGCTCCAGCAGTAGTACTCCAAAGGCGAAAACATCAGTCTTCTCATCGACTATGCCATGCATCAGGAATTCTGGAGCAAGATAGCTGCAATTGGAAATGAAACCAATAAATGTACTACTCTACTACCCACCATTTGTTTAAACGTTTTATCAAATTATCCAGTATGTGTTAGCTTTACCAACCCAAATGTCCCTTCGACTTTGGAGACAACGTGGTGTGTCCATTTCTCTGGTAGCCATTTCGCAAGTCCAAAATCACAAATCTGAATCACATACAATTACATTCTCTTTAGTCAATTCAATACCATACCTACCATAACATGCCATATATACAGTATTAATATACCTGTGGCACAAAGTCTTCAGTGAGCAAGATATTGGCAGCTTTGATGTCTCTATGAATGATTCTCCTTTGACAACCCTCATGAAGGTAAACCAAACCTTTCGCCGTCCCTAATGCAATCTTATACCTAACACTCCATTTCAATTTCTCCTTCGTACCTAAACAAACAAACAGACATTGCTTGGATATGAAATTGATTCAAATTGAGAATAGGACTGATCTGATATAAGTAATGTAATTATTACCGTAAAGCATAGAAGCCAAGCTACCATTAGGAAACCATTCAAGAACAATATGCATTCCTCCTTCAATTCCATATCCAATCAACTTGACAGTATTGGGATGGTTAACATGAGCCATAATCCCAAGCTCTGCAAGAAAATCTCCAATCATCTCATCAGGTGTGCCACGGATAAGCCTCTTGATCGCTACAAATTGTCCATCTTTTAAACGTCCCTTGTATACCTCAGCATAACCACCCTTTCCAATCAGATTCTCTACACACATAACAATCTATTAATCAATCCATCAACAGCAATGACCAGATTATGGACACCAAATTGCTGATAAATTAATTTAATTGTTTACCGAAGCAGAAATTGTTAGTGGCGGATTGGAGCTCATGAAGAGAGAAAATCTTCTGGTGAGATTGTGAGTTTGATGATTTGTTGTATGAAGATGAATTCATCATAAAAGACATATCTTTCATACTATTGCTTCTCTTTGTCGACAACTTGAGAATACTAAGAGGATACAATGTGGCTAATGGTTTCTTCGTTTTTGCTCTAAACATATCTGCGATTCCATGCCACAAAGAAGAAGATAGCTTCGTGTTTGGCTTCGAATCGGAATCTGTTGATGGTTCTTTCGAAGAACATGTTTCCGAGTCTTCACTTCTGAAATAGTCCTCCAAAACTCCAACAGGTGAGTTCGAGTCATCTTTCTTCTCCATATCTGATAAAGCCTACAAAAATCAAAACTTTTTCAAATTTTCAACATACCCAGATGGATTATATCACCAGAAATTCAAAAAGCTCTAAACTTTCACCTTGTTGTAACAGAAGAAGAAGAAGAAACAGAGCACTCTGTTTATCCTTAAAAACGAACACCAAACCTGAAATTAAGACAAAATTAATCTTCGAATTCGAAAAGGTCTATGAAAAAAAAAAAGACATTAAAGAGGAAGAACAAACAAACGGGTAACGTAAGTGAAAAGACAATGAATAGATGCAAGTTGGAGAAAAGAATGGCTTCCAACAACAGAACACGTCGTAGGTGACACAGTAAGTAACTTTATGCACAATACATGAACCGAGGTATCAGAGAGACATACACACACACAGAGAACAAAAAATATCAGAGTGAAGAAGAAAGAGTACCAGTTCTCACATACATTTGGACAAAGTAGTATTATTTAGTTTGGCGGTTGGTGAAAGTACTTAATTGTAATAAATAAATAACATTAACGAAAATGAGAACAAAATTGTGGAGATATAGATATAGATATAGATATATTAATATTACAACTAGGTGGGATTCAATGGTCAATAATCACTCGGTGACTGCTTTTTTGTGCTTATTTTGAGGATTCGAGTTCATGAAACATGTGACTTTTATTGGAATTTCAAACCAAAACTTGGATTATGGTTTCTAAGTTTGTGTGGTCGTTAAAAGTGAATGAAGAAGATATTGTAATAATATGGTTTTGGTATTTTCTGACACGTGTGGCTCCTAATTCCAATTATATGGTACACATATTACTGTCGGTTCTGGTGTTTTTGGATTCACAGGTTGATATTTTGTTAATTGAAATTTGTATTGTTGATTAAGTTAAGCATAATGTATAAATGAGTAAGGAAAAAGCAATGATAATGGAGTAGTCATAATAATAGGTATTGGCTTTTCCAAGTGTAGAGATAACTCAAAGTGAGTAGAACATGGAACCCAGATTTTAATAATTGAAAATAAATAGAGAGTTATGATTATGAAGCTATTTTGATTGATTGAGATATAAGCAGTGTCGATGAAGGTTGCTTCATCGTGTTTTGGGGTTGCTGGCTTATGCTTAACCTATATTATATGTTAATTGTATGGACATGTGCGCATAGCATGGTCACATTAACAAATGCTGCTTTAGATGATCTCAACTAGTATACCGAACACAAATAAACAAGTCATACATTCTAATTTGGGAAATTCTGCTCGTTTGGTATGGAAATATAAGAGGGGATGGTGTGTGGTTAATACTAATAGCAGGAGAGGAGTAGATATAATGAAGATGAAGTTAGTTAAAGAGTTGCGACTTTAGAGGGAGTATGATTAATAAATGTGAAGCAGACAAGACTTCGTTAGTTATATCGACCAGTTTGGTTTCTGTTCGAATAGTTCTAGTCGGTCTTCGCTCCACATCACACGTCTTCTTCAGATTCCGTGATTTATATGCAATGCGGATCAGATTTGTACTAAGATATATATCATGCCATATTTTCATGTTTTAGCCCAACCTTCTTTCTTTCTTTTCTTTTTTTTTTTTTTAATTAAAATTTTTTAAAAATTGAAGTTTAAAAATAACCAAACTCGCCAGCATACTTCCTTCGTAACTTCGCCTTTCACCCATGTTTTATACCACGTTGGATCTCAAACATTTGGATGTAGTTGGACCGTTTGAATTATTGAACCGGTCTTACACGAGAGGTCAGACTTTTTACGAATTTTTTAATATTTTAATAAATGTTAAAAAAATAATTTAAAAATTATATATAAAAATACTAATTAAATATATTTATAGTATTAATTTATAATTTTATAATTACTTATTTAAATTAATTTTTATATTTAATAAAATTAAATGATTTAAATATTAAAATTTTTACTATACAATTATTTTATAATATTATAAAATAAATTTTGGTAAGTATTTTTTTTTAAAATACTTTATTTATATTTTTAATATATATTTCTATTTATTTGTTTAATATATATATATAAATAATTAATAATTAACTAGTCTCTAACGAATAGACCAGATTGACAAATATAACTGATCCTAATTTTGCGAACTAGAGCGACATTTAAATTATAAACTGATAGCAATCTTTGGTCGGGTCAGTGTCGGTTCCGGTTTGATTTGAGTCGGTTCAAATTTGTTACTACCCTTATTCATAGTTTGAGAATGCCTGAAAGAAATTGTGAATGCATTTAAAAAAAAATTATACAATGAGGGGATAAGGTGATATTTTGGTTATTTTTTAAAATTACAACTTTTGAAAGTTTATAAATTTAAAATAAACTTATGATGGTTTATTAATTTAAATGTAAAATTTGAAAGACTTTTTTATTAATTAATTATTTTTTCCTTTGAATTATATTATTCAACTGTTTTTATTTTTCATATCTATTTTTAAAGGAAAATTTTCAAAAAGTAGATGAGTGAATTAAAATTTAATTTATATTTGGGATAAATGACATGTACTTTTCTACTTAACCCGTTTAGCCACATATACTTTGCCTACTACCATTTAACCTCTTAACTTGATTTTTTTTCTATTATTCCGCCCTTTCTGATTAAGAATGTGCCGCACGGGCATGACGTGACTTGTCGTGGCAAACCATATGTGTTAAATTTTATAATAATTCATTATGCCTCTTATACTTGTCTTTTTTATCACTTAACCTATTGTAATTTTTTTTTTCACTTGAAGCATTCAACCTAACTTTTTTTTCACTACTTTTCTTTTATTTTGATCGATGCTAAATGTGTATATAACATATCCGACATATTAATTTGCTTATGCATGATGCGAACTTTATCTTGTATAAATTGATTTAATGTAACTAGAAGTAAAGATCAAGTTTATTTAAAAAAAGAGAAGACGAAGCGTAAAGAGTAGAGAAAGGTTTTTAGTAGCCAATATATATATATATATATATATATTTATAAATATATTTATATATATATATATATGTATATTTGTCAAAGGTAGTTTTTTTTAAAAATTTTTTATTATGATGATGGATGAATTTCTTTTATTTATTCGATAATCTGAAGAAAAAAACCCTTCGCACATTCCTTTGGAAATCGATATCACGAAATATTCCATATCAAATAAGATGGTGAAAAATATTTAAAATATATGTGTATAAAAAATCTTAAGTGAATATAAATATCATGGTGAGAGGGTTAAGTGAACAAAAAATTCAAGTGCCAGGGATTAAGTGACAAAAAGGCCAAGTATAACGTGTCAAATGAAAATTCATTATAATAATTAACATGTATGATATGCCACGTGGGTCACCTCATGCGCGTGCGACACACTCATGTTAGAAGGGAAAGGATGATAGGAAAAAACCATGTTGAGTGGGCTAAATGGTACGAGGTAAAATACAAGGGGTTAGATGGGATAAGCAGTCAAGTACAAGGGCTTGATGTCATTTATCCCTTTATATTTATGAGTTAAACAAACTTTATGTTAAAAAAAATAATAAAATTAAAGTTTCAATTTCATAAAATGAGATTTTATTATATTTTTGTTTTCGTCAAGAATTAGTAAGGTCTGTCTTGGAGGTCTTTCACAACCTATGACAGTTGTGGTTCACTATTTGTGACAAACCTTGTTGATCCATGACGATGATGAAAAAGTCATAAAAATTCATTTTGTAAAATTGAAACTTAAAAAAAAAAATTGAAAGATAAAGTTTATATGGCTAATTTATTTAAGGCATAAAGGGCCACAAAAGCCCCCAAACTTGGCATTAACTTTTAATGTAGCCCTTGAACTATGTGTTTGGTCAAATAAGCCCCTCAACTATGGTTTAAAGAGTCAAACAAGCCCCGAAACCATTTCCCCAGTCGGGTCCAAGCGCGTGTTGTACAATCTCGGTCCAATAGACGCTGAGTCAGATATATTAAGCATATTGAATTTCCATGTCGGATATTTTACGACGTTAGGTTACCGTCAATTAGAATTTCAGAAGTTCAAATGTACCCTTAATCTTATTCAGGTGAGATTTATCAACAATACTTTCACATATTCTCTGTCAAACAATCGACTAGGTTTCGATGGGGATTTGACCGAATTTTTGACGGGATTCCAATACGGTTTTGACGGTATCGGTTTCACAATCATCGACAACAAATCCAATATAGAAGTCCTGTAATCCGGGTTTGTTCGTCGCTTCAGTTAGGGTTCTAATAGCGAGGTAACCGGTTCGTCGCTTCAGTTAGGGTTCCAACGGCAAGTCAACAGAACTCTCTTCATCTCCCCAACATCCATTCAAGAAACGAACCCCCTCCTTCAATCAGCCACTGTTGTCACTCATCTCACGCATCTCTCTCAAATTGATCAAGTTAATTTTACCAGAATAATGTGAAAACCTGATCCCCAATTTATGTTTAACAAATGGAACAAACTATCTCCTTGCCACATATCACATTAAACGTCCAGGTGTGCACAGAAATAGGTCAAACACGCTCGGAAAATAAAAGTTGTCATCTCATCCTCCACATTAACTCCAGGGACTTGTTTGACCCTTTAAATCATAGTTGGGGGCTTATTTGACCCAACGTATAGTTCAAGGGTTACATTGAAAGTTAAGACCAAGTTTGGGGGCTTCCGAGGCCCTTATGCCTTTTTTTAATTCAAACTTTAAAATGACTAAAAGTTTTCTCATTTTTAAAATATTTATATTTCTTTTAACCTAACTGAAACTACTCCTTTCATAATAAGATAGTTGTAAAAAAATATGCAATTTTTGAAATATTTCACTTTCAACCTCTAGTTTTCAATAGTTATATAAAAAGAATCTCCATTGTTGAAAAGTTCGGTATTTAAACAAAATATGGCAGCTTTACCATCTGTATGAAGGGATTTTCTAAAATTTACCATGACTCATATTGTAATATTTAAAATAAATGAGGAAGTGCGTCAAAATAGGCTCAAAGTCTGTGACAATCCGTACGGACCGCGGGCTTTTGCGGATCGAAGCGGGCTATTGGGGGACTACACGCTTTAATTAAAAATGAGTTCAATCGATAAAAAAACTGCATTCGAGAGAGAATTAAAATAATTCCACTTTACTTGAATTAAAATATATTAGACTTTTAAAATATAAATTTATAAATATAAATCAAAATAAATAAAATTATTTAAAAATTTAATAAAAACAAGTCCAACACAATTTTTCTTTTTGTTTTGCTTAAGCGAACTTATAAAATTAAGTCCGTCTTTTTAAACGAATATGTTCGGTTTATTCCGTTTATAGTAAAACTCATACGGATTAAAATGGACAGAGCCAAACCTATTTGCATTGATAGTGTTAAAATGAGGAATCAAAATTAAAAAAAAAATGATTCTTGTATAGACAAGCATCAATTTTTACATTGTTATTTAGTTGGAGTGGAGTGTCCTATGTGTTGGTGAAAAGTAAAACTCATCGCTAACAAGCAACCATCTCACTCTCCCACTCTTTTGCTATCCATATCACTCGATGAGAGATAAATCAATCCTCTTTCCATTTGGAAAACAGTGAAAAATTGTCGATGGCTTCTATTGTCGCGTGATGCGATATTGGATAGAGTAAAGTTTTAGTCGCTATTTCTTTTGATGTTACATTTGATATATTTTTTTAAATTTTAATACTTTTGGTTTGCGATATTTTTTATTGGTTAAATTGTTTTTCACCTCCTTATGATTGAGCGGTAACAATGGTTATTTGGGCATCCCGCTTTCTGTTTTTAGTTTAGAGTAATTTTCTTTATGAACCTGTTTTATAGAGTTACTTCTGGATGTATCTTATGTTTTTCTTTATATCAGTGAATATTATACTCGTATATTACTTTCTTTATAGTTGAAGGGTTTTTGTCTCTTCATGAATCGGTTGTTTGAATGGTGGAAGAATGTTTTTTTGCTTTATTTTTTTTTTAAATTTTTTGTAAACTCGTTTAAGTTTTGTATTTACTAAGTGCAACCACTTGGTTTTAATATTTTTGCTAAACCGGTTTCGGATTTATATTTACCTAGGTTTTAGTTCTCGACGATGTTTGAGTTGTGGAGTAAGACTTCCTTTTTGGTCTATTTTTATTTTATATTTATTTGATTGTGTCTTTTGAGTTCGAACTTACTTAGATTGTTGATCATGTTTTGGGCTTGCTTTTTCTGTATTATTTTGTATAGTGTTTGTGTTATTAATGTTGGTTGTATGAATGCAAGAAAATTTGTAAACTATAAATGAAGTCATAATTTTCTTCATGTCTTAGTACAAACTTCCCCATTATAAGTAATAGAAATGAGTTAATTATTACGTGAAATTATCTGACATAATTGTGTTATATTTCTTTGGCATAAAGAAGCTTTATGTTTGTATTAGTATTGTACTATCATGAACATATCGATGGTCAGAAATGATATCAGAGTTAGTTGAATTTTTCCAACAAAATATTGGTGGTCCGGTTTTTGTTGTCTTCCCCCCCTTTACTCTACTTAGTATCATTCATCTCATTTTTCTAATATAAACATTGTGTATCTCTTTCGTAAATTTACTCTCTATGCAACTAGGGCTCTTATTAAGCCTACCTCTGATGGAGCCATTTGGTGGAGCCTAGTAAAAAATTTCAGTGTTCAATTTATGATTTCTACCAATTATCTTTGTATATTATTATTATTATTATTACTATATATAATTTTTATATGTATGGATGAGTGACTTAAATTATTATTTTTAGTTACAATAAAATTAGATGGTTAAATAGACATATACCACTTTATATTCAGTCAAATTAACTTCTATTCATTTCACCAAATTAAGACTAAGAACAAACTATTCTTAGAGTATGTTTGACTTTATATTTTGAATCAGCTGTTAGATTAACATTTCAAATATTAGTAACAGTTATATGTTAGATTTGTGAACCATGTAAATAATATATTATAGGGGTATATTTGTGAATGCACATAGATGCACATAGACACATTCTTGTAACCCTAATTGTATATATATTATATGTGCCGCCAAGGGACATTTACTTTTGAGTCCCAATCAATTGCTCTCTACTTATCTGACATGGTATCAGAGCATAAACATTGATTACAGGGGATTATCGTCTTCTCTTCGATCTTCTACCTTTTCCAATTCTGATTTGGAATAGTTTGTTCTTCTCTATTTTGTTTCTCCATGACTTCTGATGAAGGAGATTATCTCACAGTCAAGTTTGATGGTAGCAACTATGAGATTTGGAGGTTTCATTTTGAGTATTTTATTCAAGGAAATGGGCTTTGGGGTCACATTGATGGGTCGATTCCAAAACCTGCTGTTGCTGGAAAAGAATTAATAGAATGACAAACTAATGATGCGTGAGTTGTTTCGTGGATTTTAAGTTTTGTGGCGATTAACATTAGTTCATCTCTTTGTGGTTTGGACTTGGCAAAGCGAATGTGGGATGCTCTTGCCAAAGTCTATCAACAGAGTAATTTTACTCAAAAATTCCAGATTGAATATGATATTCTTCCAGTACTCATAGGGAGATAAAAATGTTTATGATTACTATGCGGATTTTCTAACCTTGTGGACTGATCTTGAAGTTGCAATTACTTCTGATGTGAAAACCAATTGTTGTGTTCAACATATACAACAATTGTGCAATGAAATAAAAGTTATGCAGTTTCTTATGAAACTCCGGCCGAAATTTAAATCACATAGGGCTAATATTCTGAACCGTGCTGCTCTTCCTGATGTTGTTACTGTCTTGGGTGGATTATTACGAGAAGAAACCCGTTTATTTACACAAGCTTCTTTGGAAAATAGACAATGGGTGGATTCGGTCTTCATTGCTGCTCGCACTAAACCGAAACAAAATCAGCGTGATTGGTCGAAAATTCAATGTCATGAATGTAAAGAGTTTGGTCATATGGTTTCACATTGTAAGAAGAAGAATTTTTGTGTCTACTGTAAAACTTAGGGACATATTGTTCCTGAGTGTCCCGTGAAGAAGTCGAAAGGAGTTTCTTCTTGATTACCTTCAAATGCTTCTCGGGTTTATCATACTTCATCAGCGGCACAAAGTGAGCAGGTTGCTACTCTTTTGGATGTCCTATCAGTAGAAATGAAGAACCTTGTAGAGATCACAGTCAACACTGCTATTTCATCAGCTTTTTCTGCTTTTGGAATTTCTGGTAAGCATTCGTTTCCAAATTCCTTGCCTTGGATTATTGATTCTGCTTATACCAATCATATGATTGGGAATTATCCAAGAGATATGAAATATAAATCTGTTTCTGGAACTCATAAAGTACTTGCTGCTGGTGGTGAAAAATTGGATGTTGTTGGTTATAAAGATTTCAGTCTACCTTTGTCTTCTGCTTCTAATTTGACTTTGCCAAATGTACAATTGGTTCCAAATCTCACTGCAAATCTTGTCTCTGTTGGGCAGTTAGTTGATGATATTGACGATACAGTTATTTCTTTTTTTCGAAATGGATGTCTTATTCAGGACCTTCGCATTGGGGCAGTGAGAAGGAAGGGGCATAGGACGGGTCGATTATTTACTTTGGATGTGCAACATTCTGCTATCAATTCTGGAAGTTCATCTCATTGTCTTTCTGCTGCTTTTGTTTCATCAAGTACTGCTTGTAATAATGTGTGGCATTTATGGCATAAACGTATTGGCCACCCTCATTCTGAGAAAACAAATTTGTTATTTCGTTTTGGATTGTTGAATATAAAACTTCAATCTTTTGCTTCCATTGATAAGTCATGTTCTGTGTGTTCATTACATAAGAGTGTTGTCTTGCCATTTGGATCGAAACATAGTAATACTACTGCTCATTTTGATATTGTGCATATTGATGTTTGGGGACCGGCTCCTAGTTCTTCTCATATGGGGTTTCATTATTTTTTGTTGTTCATTGATGATTATACCCGATATACATAGATTTATTTTCTGCGAAAAAATCTGAGGCTTTTGCTTATTTTAAACTCTTTTGGGCTATGGTTGCTACATAGTTTTCTAAGCATATCAAGATTCTTCGGTCTGATTCTGGGGGAGAATATATTGATGGTGAATTTAAAAAGTTCTTGGATACTAATGGGATTCTATGTCTATACTCTTGTCCTGGAACACCACAGCAGAATGGGATTTCAGAACGGAAAAATGGACATATACTTGCTGTTGTTCGAACAATACTGAGTGATTCACATGTTCCTTTTCATTTTTGGGTGGAAGCTGCGACTACTACTGTTTACCTTATTAATCGTCTTCCTGCCTGTTCTGAATCAGGTTTATCCTTTTGAGGCGTTATATGAGTCACCGGATTATTCAAATCTTCATGTTTTTGGGTGTACATGTTTTGTTCACTTGCCTTCTCATTAAAGAAATAAGCTCTCTTGTCAAGCAACTAAATGTGTTTTTGTGGGATATAGTCCTTTTCATAAAGGTTTTTTGTGTTATGGTCCTACTCTTCGTCGTATTCGGATTTCTAGGAATGTTATTTTCTTCGAGTCTATTCCCTATTATGATTCGCCTAGCTCCGACAATGATTCCTTAGTTAAATTACATGATTTTGATTCAGATATTTCTATCACTACTACAAATATTACTGGCTCATCATCAGGTACCTCTCCACCTCCAGTGAATGATGTTTCTGACTCCTTGCCTGCATTATCAGATATTGATCCAACTGCACCTTCTTTGCGTGTTCTTCACGACCTCGTCAACCACCTTCATGGTTTGCTGATTCAGAATTTAGTTCTTTCTCTATTGTTCTTGAGATTACTCAGATTCCAACAACTTATAAACAGGCAGTTGCCAGTAAGTGTCAGCAAAATGCTATGGATGTTGAATTACAGGCCTTGCTTGAAAATGACACTTGGGAACTGACGTCTCTACCTAAGGATGCCACCGCCGTTGGTAGTAAATGGGTGTATAATATCAAACTAAAATCTGATGGTAGTTTGGATCGGTATAAGGCTCGTTTGGTGGCACAAGGGTACACTCAGGAATATAGGATTGATTATAATGAAACATTTGCTCCTGTTATTCAGATGACTACTATTCGTGCAGTTTTGGCTCTGTCTGCTATACGTCAGTGGCCAATCTTCCAGCTGGATGTAAAGAATGCATTTTTGCATGGTTCTTTAGAGGAGACAATTTATATGAAACCACCTCTGGGTTATCTTACTGAAGGAAATTTAGTTTGCAAATTAAAGAAGTCTTTGTATGATCTGAAACAGGCTCCACGGGCTTGGTTTGCTAATTTTCGTGATGTTATGTTGGGTGCTGGTTTCACCCAGAGTGGGCATGATTCTTCTCTGTTTATTGGGAATCACTGTACGGGTATCACAATTTTTCTTTTGTATGTTGATGACATTCTAATTACTGGAGATTATATTGATGATATTAACAAGTTGAAGCAATTGCTTGAGTAGTCCTTCAAAATGAAGAACTTGGGGACTGTTACTTATTATCTTGGCTTGGAGATTCAAAGTTCATCTTCTGGTTACTTTGTCAATCAAAGGAAGTACACCTAGGATCTTATTCAACTTGCTAATCTTACTGCTTCTAAGGTGATTGACACTCCCATGGAACTTAATGTGAAGTATTCAAAGCATGCTAGTACTTCTTTTTCTAATCCTACTTTGTACAGGTAACTAGTGGGTAGTCTTATTTATCTTACCACAACTCGCCTAGATATTTCTTATGTTGTTCAAGTTGTCTGTCAGTTTGTATCTTCTCCTTGTCAAATACACCTTACAGCTGTTCATTGCATTGTTCGGTATCTGCAGGAAACATTGTCCTGAGGTATTTTCTTTCCTTCTACCTCTTCTCTTCAGCTTAGTGCTTATGCAGATGCCGATTGGTCTGGTTGTCCTGATACTAGACGTTCTACTACGGGATGGTGCATTTTTCTCGGTGATTCTTTTCTTTCTTCGAAATGCAAGAAACAGGCTTCTGTCTCTAAATCATCTACAGAGGCTGAATATCGAGCTATGTCTTCTGCTTGTAGTGAGCTTGTTTGGTTATATGGTTTATTGCAGGATTTGGGAGTTTGTCTTCCTACATCTATACCGTTGCATGCTTATAATCTCAATGCAATTAGACTTGGTACGAATCCAATTTTTCATGAATGAACTAAGCATATAGAGGTTGATTGCCATTTTATTCGTGATCGGCTCCACACTGGTTTCATTGCCTTGCCTCATATCTCTCCGGAGTTTCACCTTGCCGATTTGTTCACTAAGTCTATGACTAAAGCTCGTCATGATTTTCTAGTTAGCAAACTAGTGTTGTCCCTACATCAGTTTGAGGGGGAATGTGAACCATGTAAATAATATATTATAGGGGTATATTTGTGAATGCACATAGATGCACATAGACACATTCTTGTAACCCTAATTGTATATATATTATATGTGCCGCGAAGGGACGTTTACTTTTGAGTCCCAATCAATTGCTCTCTGCTTATCTTACAAGATTACATTCTAGATTAGCTATTAGGTTAGCGGTTATATTGAATGTTTGGTACTAATGTTAGATATTAAATTAGCTATTAGATGTAAAATTACTGAAACTTTATTACGAATATAAAGTAATTCACTTTTAGCGTTTAGGTTGATAGTTATCTCTAATAGCTTTCAAAACTACAACCTTAAACGCTAACCCCGTTCTAAATATTGTTATCTAACATGTATTTTTTTGAAACGTAATTTACACTCTAAATACTATTTGAAATGTTAATTTAAAATATTTTTTAACACACTTAAACTTCAAATGTTTGATCATTTTGTCATGGGAGTAGGGTAGTATATGAGTCAAGTTGATTAAAAAAGAAAGTTATAGCTTCATTCCTAGAAAGTTCGATACATGCTCAAATTTGAAATGAGTTTAAACCTAAACGAACCAAATCGAACAATAATCAAATCCTATTTTTGTTGGATGTTTCGGAGTCACTCCTCGGCTCCCAAATTAGTATGATATTATCCATTTTGAGTCACGGTCAGGCCTCACGGATTTGTTCTTAGCTACTATTAATGATTATGGTAAATGCCCATATGGATATTATTATTTTTTGGTTACATTTTATTAATAATAGATACATTATTATTAGTATTATTATTATTATTATTATTTTATTAGCATGTTATATACTTATAATAATACGTCCTTAGTAATCCTATTATGTAGAACTAGTACAAGTTTGACAGATAATTATGTGATAATTATATGTCTGGTACATAACAGATCAGTAGGTATTTTTTAGAGAACAAATACTGGACACACCCATTACGAAATTATTAAACGGTGACGTCTTTAATAATTCTCGTGATAGTTATGATTATCGAATCCTTATACCTGAGTATTTCACAGCTCCTACGTAATGATTATAATATTTTAATATAGTCAAACGTTATCTTTAATCGAATAACCATAAAAACTATAATTGGATGTTATATATCTTATGCAGTCAGAGTGATTATAGAAGATGTGATTTATTCCTCTCGACAAAGAGAGATCTATTTGACCATTCGATTAAGTGAAACTGAGGAAATATGACAATTCTAAAATGAATTAATAAAGGGTTATTAATGTCATTTGACTTATCGGTTTACTTAGGGATTGAGAAAATGATATTTAGACGAAATATGATTGACGTGTAACATGTCATGTGTCTAAATAAGATATCGTGAAATAAAAAGATTATAACATAAACTATGTATAGTTAAATTATTTGGTTAGTTATAATGTCTTGCTAGGGACCAATTATAACCAGTAGACTTTAATAGTGCATTGGCCCTACGACCAAATAACAACTTGTTGGATCGTACGATCAGATCATAATTGAGTAGGTTAGGTTTAGGGTTTCTAGTCAATTCTGCTATATATGATAGCAGAAAGACTGTCAGAGATTCATTCAAGAGAGAAAAAGATTTTCGAGAAACCCTAAATTCTCTGAAATCCTAGTTTCAGTCGTGTGTGACACAATGGAAGAGAGCGGTTCTAACTGAGCCGCACCTTATACCGGAATCGCGAGAGTGACAGTTTTAATTGAGCAGCATCTTATACCGGAGTCAGCATCTTATACCGGAGTCAGCATCTTATACCGGAGTCCGAAGGGAGGTAATAATAAGGTAAGAATCCGATCCCTCACAAATCCTAGAATCAGAATTAACTGTTCCATTATATGATTTTAACGTTTCCATTCCATTGTATGTGATACATGATATAATTACATAATGATTTTTTCCAACGGATATTACCACCTAAAGGCTATAGTAAGAGAGTTCCATGAATAAAATATTATTCACTTATATTAACAATGTGTCATTGAATTTTATACTAACACATTTTAATTTTTGAGTGTGATTGGAATTTAATTACCAAAAATTTAATGAATTTGGAATCAAAGTTAAATTCAAAACTATACAAATTCGAATTCTAAACTGAAAACTAATGTCTTCCGAGAATGAGGCAGCTGACAACGGCAAAGGATAGCATTTCATCGGAAGACGATAGCTCAAGTGAAGAATCTTTATGATAAATGGTTTACAATAACGTCATTTCTGATGGTTTATACAATGTCTTGTGTGGAAAAGGTAGCACTTGGAGAATTTCAAATTTCAGTAGTTGGTCCCATGAACGACTATCATATTACACCTAATACAACTTCCTAATGTCCTCATTAGTCCAATGCTCCCATTTCTTATCAATTAACCATATCATTAAATCACACCTAACCCCATCCATTTAACCAATACAATATAAATATTGTAAACTTTTCCACTTACCTGAACCCACCTCCCTCCTTCACCCTCCATATATTCATATAGATATTTAAAAATATGCTTGTATGAAAAATTGGCAAGTAAATGTTCCCAACAGTGTATTCATCTCAGCTCTCTTGAATCCAGAAAAGGCTAAAATCGAATATTGAAGAAACTGTAAAAGAAGTCCACCTTACCATGCATCCAAGTCAATAAAGTCGATTATATTTTCCAAATTCTTTATGCCACCACCACCTTCTTCTATATCAACATGGTGTGTTTCCATTGGAAGCCTCGACGAAGAGTAGAGAAGATAACGAAACCCACCAGTGACCTTCTTCGAAGTTTACTGTGCCCGCCATTGACTTCTCATCAATCAGTTATCTGCAAATATGACTGATTTCAGTTATAGACTACTTGATACTATTTAACCCCATCGGCACCATTTTTTCAGTTCCATTTCGTCACTAAATCATTCTATATGTATCACCACCATCTTCATCATAACCTCTCTCTATATCTCCATGACTCCGACCCCACCTTGATGGTCTTCTTCTTCTTCCCAGATGTCTCGTCACGCCCTCCTCTGCCTCCTCTTCTTCATATCTTTCACCGCCTCTGTTTCTGCCAAGCAAAACGTTTCTTGCCCACTTAACTTCAATGTCTTACGTCAGCTCATCGGCTCCAACACTCCCAAAATCGAATTCACCAACAGGTGTAATTTCATTTTACAAGGCCTTCATCTTCTACTCTCCGACTACCTCCAAAGAACCAAGCTTTTCTTGCCTCCGCTCGAGGATTCGGATTCTTGCTGGGCCGATTATCAAACCCTAATTGCGGAATTCATACCCAGGTTTGACATCCGGTCGGGTTGCGGGTTTCAGACTAGCTGGATATCGCAAGGTTGTATGAATATCACCACGCGATCGGATTTTGAGAAAAAGATATCTAGTAATACGACGTTGGATACTGTCGTTTCTAACTGCAACCAGTCGCTGTTAGACGCGTCTCCTTGCGCTGCTTGCACCACTAGTTTGTCTTCTTTGCACGCTTTGTATTTTGACGGTTCCTCCATCGGGAATGTCTCGGACTGTCAGAGTTATCCTATTGTTTACGCGGCGGCCGTCGTCAATCGTTTTGGACCCACCGATGTAGGTACTGCAAAGTGTCTGTTCTCGCTTAATTTTGTTCAGTCTAATAAGGTTGCTGGCAAGAGAACAGTTGTGATTGTTGTGGTTTTGGTAGTTTGTGTTGTTGGGTTGTTGATTATTTTTGGTGGGGTTTGGTTCTTTTGGTGTAAATACAGGAGTTTGAAGAGGAAAAAACAGAGCAGAAGTGTAGTTGATAGAACTGATTTGGATTTGAAGTCTATTAGTGAGAGTACTACATTGGTTAGGTTCACATTTGATGAGATTAGAAAAGCTACCAGGAATTTCTCTAGGGACAATATGGTTGGTAGAGGAGGTTATGGTAATGTTTATAAAGGGCTTTTGCGCGACGGGACTGAGGTTGCTTTCAAGAGGTTCAAGAATTGCTCTGCAGCTGGTGATGCAAGTTTTGCACATGAAGTAGAGGTCATTGCTAGTGTAAGACATGTCAATCTTGTTGCCTTGAGAGGGTATTGTACTGCTACCACTCCTATGGAGGGTCACCAGAGGGTTATTGTGTGTGATTACATGACCAATGGTAGTCTTTACGATCATTTGTTTGGATCGTCTATGGAGGGGAAGCTTAGTTGGCCTATTAGACAGAAGATTGCTGTTGGCACTGCAAGGGGGTTGGCTTATCTGCATTATGGTGCGCAACCAACCATCTTTCACAGAGATATTAAAGGTAGTAATATACTATTGGATGAGAAGTTTGAGCCTAAGGTGGCAGATTTCGGACTAGCGAAGTTCACACCAGAAGGAATGACTCATTTGAGTACTCGGGTAGCTGGGACAATGGGATATGTTGCCCCTGAGTACGCTCTATATGGACAATTAACAGATAGAAGCGATGTGTATAGCTTTGGCGTTGTGCTTCTTGAACTTTTGAGTGGGAGGAAAGCTCTTGTTATGAATGATGATGGTCAGCCTTCTCTGGTGACTGACTGGGCATGGTCATTGGTCAGGGAAGAGAGAGCTCTGGATGTTGTTGAAGACGGCATGCCTGAGATTGATTCTCCACAGGTTCTGGAGAAGTATGTATTGGTTGCTGTACTATGTACTCATCCACAGTTATATGCTAGGCCAACAATGGATCAAGTTGTGAAGATGTTAGAAACAGAGATGTCGGTTCCGTCTATCCCCCAACGGCAGATATCTCTTGTAGCTGAGATGGATGAGATCGAAAGATCAGTGAGCAGTAACGGTTCAGGTCAGCTTTGTAGTCCCACTGGTTTCCAGCCGTTCACTGATAAAAGTAGCCATACAGATTGGAGCATAGTACAATTGCTGTAATGTAAACCAAGTTCATTTTTTATTCTCACTTGGATGGATTGTAAAGATAATTTTACATGATTGAATTCCAATGATAATTTTACATGCTCCTTCAGTTTTTTCTTTATTTTCTCCATCTCTCTCTTCTCCTGCTCCGCCCATTCTCATCTTGTGGGAGGTATCACTATTACTTCCACTTCTCTCAATCCTATTATTTTAGGTAGCCTCCGACTACTCCTTGAGATAGCGTTAATCTTCATCATTGAAATCAGAATTGCAGTCATTATTAATGTTGTCAAAATTTTAATTTTCTCTCTCTGATAATCTTTTTCGCTAGTTCTCTGAACTATTACCCTAATAGACTCTTCTTGATCTTCCAGAGTTTACTCGTTGTTTTAGTTTTGTTTTTCAATGGTGAACTGCCCCGATTATTCCTAAACAATGCTTGCTTCCTATTTGCTAGTCCGGATTTTTTTTCATAGCCACTAGCCATTCTTCCAATGTTGAGGTGGTTGTATTATTTTCCATTATGATTTTCCGACGATTTTATTATGAATTTGCTTTAAACTTTAAGGGGATCCCAAGCTGCTGGGTACAATTGCAGTGGATAGAGAAGTGAGAATATCCTTTAAAAAATGGGATAACTTTTTTTTTTTTTTTTTTTTTTTAAGTTTACATGCCTTGAAGGTTTAGAGTTTTGGATGTATGTTTTAAACGATACATCTAAGTGTGTGTTTGGGAAATATTTTTAATTAGATTTTAAATTAGTGTTTAAATTATTGGATAGCGTTTGAATTCTTTTAAGTGTTTGACATTCAATTATATAATAGTGTTTAGAGTTTCAATTAGATTTTACAATAACGTTTGAAAACGCTATTTCAAATAACGTTTTCACAAAATGCTATTTTAAAAATACCTCATAACCCTTACCATTCCAACATTTTCTCTCCTCTAGTATTTTCAAGAACGACTTGTTTTCTCTGAATTTTTTATTTTTATTCTACCAATATTATTTACATTGATTTTCATTGTTTCGGTAAGTTCAACATTATTCTCTCATTCTTTCTACCAATATTATTTTCATTGATTTTCATTGTTTCGATAAGTTCAACATTATTCTCTCATTCTTTCATCTTTATACATTCTTTAAACATATTACCCAATCTCATACCATGTATATTTTTATTTGTTTCAGATATAGTATTGTTACTAGGTAAACTAGAACTAGAAAAAATCTTATTAAATCGTGCTCTACAAGTATTTTTATTATTGAAATCTTTTAATTGATTTGATATATTTATATTTGTATCTATTTAGGAGTTAAATTTTTATGAATGAATTATTGGTTAGAATAAATTTTAACCAAAACATTAATAGTGATATATGTTTTTGACAAGAAGATTATTGAAAAGATTCACTACCAATACTTATAATTCAATAAAGAAAAATCATTAGTTTGAATAATTATCTTTGTAGAATCGTTTATTTATTTATTTTATTGTTTTTATACATAATACTCTTTGGTAATTTTATATTTTAACAACTAATTTAAAAGTTAAACGTGATGTCAAACATACCTCACAGCTAATTTAAAAGTTAATATAGCAGTTAACCTTTCGGCTAATTGAAAATTTAATTTAAAATCTAACTTAAAATGGGATGGAAAGATACTCTAAATATTTATTTATTTATTTATTTATAAGTCATCATAAATAACAAATCAGTAAAGATAGTAGTATTAAGTTTACTAGTGCTGTTTTAGTGAGTGAGAAATATTTAAAACTTTAAAAAAGTTTTTGTTGGAGCATATTTTGTAACTTCCCAATTATAACTAAACACCACGTTAGTCGAGCCGAGGTGAGTGAGACAGTGGACAGAGCCGAGGTAGAGGAAAGTCAAATATTCATTCGGTTCATTTTGTATTTGTATGAAAACAACATAGCATTTATTAGCTGCACTTTGAAACTGATATTTCAAAATAAGACAACACTCGTAGATTCACTAGCAGCTACCATCCAAGCCAACCTAACCTAACCTAATCAATATAGTAGGCCCTTCAAAATTTTAGTATTCAATTCGTGTGAAACTCAAACCCCTCTTCTGTGCTGTACTTATCACATCTCATCAACAGAGTTCTTGCGCTGTTGATAACTAATCCTCTTGACTTGGAATGGAAATACGAGCAAACATTGAAATGTTAAATATCTCAGAAGAAACTCTTTACCACTGAGGTCCATTTCAGAGTTCAGCCAGTTAATGTCTTATTCAGACATCTAATGATCTGCTTCGGTGTTTTTGGGCAAAAATAGCTGCCTATAACAATGATGAAAACAAGCAATGTCCTACTTGTCTACGCTGCTTTTGTGTAAAAGTCTTGCAGCCCACGTTTTGGCTGAAAATACTGTAAAGTTGTACAGGAAGTGAACAAAATCACCATCTCTTGTGTATGATACAATCATTTGCTATATCGGTAGAGAAGATATATAATATTTCATTGTTTTGCATTTTCGTTTTGATTCTTCTTTTTGCTGTATAGAGATAGAATCTTGGAACTTAAAAGAGAGAGCGAAATGGCTATAAGTGAAGCCGCAGTAGATGAAGTTGATGAAAAGATAAACCAACCACTCATGCAGGAAGAGAGGAATCTACGTAATGAAGAAGAAGGTGAACAAATTAGCAGCAAAAGACATCCATGGATGGTTTATTTCACTACCTTTGTAGCTGTTTGTGGCTCATTTGAATTCGGGTCTTGTGTAAGTACCCATTTCCATCTTTGAATGCTTCTATCGGTATTAACTATAAGAATTTCTTATACCATTGTGCTGGTATATACAGGTAGGTTACTCATCACCTACTCAGGCTGCTATCAGGGAAGATCTCTCATTGTCTCTAGCAGAGGTAATTGAACTTCATATTTTAACCGCTTTAGCTTCATTGTGGGTTCATCAGTTCACATCTGGTTTTGAATGTAATGCAGTATTCAATGTTTGGTTCAATACTTACTTTTGGAGCAATGATTGGGGCGATAACAAGCGGACCTATTGCTGATTATGTTGGTCGAAAAGGAGTAAGCCATGAATTTTCTGATGTTTTGGGATTAAACACTACTTATTCAGGAGAAGTGTAAACCATTTGATGCTCGGTTTTCTTTTTGCAGGCAATGAGAGTTTCAACTGCTTTCTGTGCCGCAGGCTGGATTGCTATATACTTCGCTAAGGTTGGTATAACATGAAATGAGGCTGTAAAACCTCTTCAAGAGTAGTGAAGGCATTTTTGTTGAAATCTGATCATTCTGTTGATTGAAACATATTAAGGGAGCTTTGATTTTGGATATTGGAAGGCTGGCTACAGGATATGGAATGGGAGTGTTCTCCTATGTGGTGCAGTTTCTTCTCCCTATATATGTCCAGCTCACTACTTGATTTGAGCTTCCACATTTTGTTTGTTTTATTGACATCTTCAAATGTCAATTCTTAAATGAATGTCAAGGTACCGGTTCTTATAGCTGAAATTGCGCCCAAGAATCTCCGAGGAGCATTATCAGCTGTTACTCAGGTAAACTGATAAAGATCCTGATAAATCTTTCAAGCTGTGACCCCAAGCTTCTGTGGTGCCTTATTGATGCTCATTATGCTATGCAGGTTATGATAGGTTCTGGAGTATCACTTGCCTTTATAATTGGGACCGTCCTAACATGGAGAGCTTTAGCTCTTACTGGTAATTTTGCTAAAATCATTCATATTTTTGCCTATCCAACTATATACTTAATTGTGCAAACAAAATCCATAACCATACTTTCCTTGATGTGCACACAGGACTAGTCCCATGCACGGTTTTGTTTATTGGCCTCTTCTTCATTCCAGAGTCTCCTAGATGGTTGGTAAGAAGGAACTACTTTACGCCCCAGCAAATCAAACAAAACTAAAAACTTTTATATAGTCTTGACATATTTACAGGCAAAGGTAGGAAAGGAAAAGTAGTTTGAAGCTGCACTGCAGAAACTGCGTGGCAAGGATGCTGATATATCACATGAGGCAGCTGAGATACAGGTTGTGCATCACTCAACTTTATGATTTCGTTCACAGTACTAATTGGAGGAAAACATATCTGAAAAGAGAATGTGTCCTTGTTTGCAGGATTATATTGCAACTTTAGAAAGTCTCCCAAAAGCCAAATTGTTGGACTTATTTCAAAGAAGATATTTGCGCTCTGTCACTGTATGTTACCATCTCAAACTATGATGTTTACAAACAAATTTCCTAAGTTCATTAATTGATCTATTGCCTTTGAGAAGATTGGAGTAGGATTGATGTTCTTCCAACAATTTGGAGGAATTAATGGGGTCTGTTTTTATGTCAGCAGTATTTTTGAATCAGCAGGTAAACTGTTATCTTACACTAACAAACAAGTGGTGATATATTTTCTCTAATTAGATTAGTTGACCGATTTCATCGAAATATCATATCTGTTATGTTTCAGGATTTTCCTCCCGTGTCGGAACCATAATCTATGCCATTCTTCAGGTGTTCAATATACTCAGAAGTTACAATGATTTCTTGGAAATCAAGATTCATCATTTTAGTAAGCTAAGGTTGAAATAATAAATGCTACAGGTTATTATTACTGGTCTTAACACTGTCGTAATAGATAGAGCAGGAAGAAAACCATTAATATATGTAAGATTCTGATCAGATCAAATTGTAATTTCTTTGGTGAAAAAAAAAAAAAAACCCTCTTCATTTTACAAGCAAATTGATTTCTTTCGAACCTAACTGAATTTCAGGTTTCCGCTGTAGGACTAGTCATAGCATGTGTCCTAACAGGAACTTCATTCTTTCTGAAGGTAACTTGTAGAAAATCCTGATAACTTGGTTCAATTTTTTACAATTGCAATACAAATAGTCTTTTCTGAACAACAGGACCACAAATTGGCACTCAAGTCAGTTCCTGCTCTAGCTGTGACAGGAATACTGGTAACCTAACAACCCGTATAATTCATTTCAACATCGCTCAATATGTTAAACAATGGACTGCATATGTTATCTACTGACAATGATGTTTCAATTCAGCTCTATGTATCAGCATTTGCGGCAGGAATGGGCGCGGTTCCTTGGGTTGTAATGTCAGAGGTAACTAAAATGCAAAAGGGTATCTGCACTTTTGATTGCACTAATCTGAAACACATATTTATGTGTTGCAGATATTCCCTATAAATATAAAAGGAGCAGCAGGAAGCCTAGCAACATTAACAAACTGGTTTGGAGCATGGACAGTTTCCTACACTTTCAACTTTCTCATGACCTGGAGCAACTATGGTAACTAATTTTTAGTGAGAAAAAAGTAGAGTTTTTCACATTGACATTGCCGTGTATCTTGGTATAGGTACCTTTATCATTTATGCTGTGATCAATGCATTGAGTATACTGTTTGTGGCGAAGATGGTACCTGAAACAAAGGGTAGAACTCTGGAACAGATTCAAGCGGCTATCAACAGCTAGAATAGACAACTGTTTTACCTGTAATCATCATTGCGAAGTACTCATCTACAAATTTGTAAGTTTGTCAGCATTTAACTCAATAAATTGTAAACTGGGTTTATCAGTCCAAATGCTTATGTTTTTGTATGTGTAATATGATGGACAGAATTTGTAATCAAATAAATATTAAGTAATTGTGTTTAACTACAAATGTAAAAATGTATAAACAAGGAATCATTCTTACAACTTGATTTGCAATTACATCAAAATTATATAGCAATACTTCTGGTCATTCATTTGAAAACTTGCGGCTGCAGAGCAGGAAACTGAAAACTAAACAAAATTAATACATGTGCTTTTCTGGATTATACAACTATATTGGTCATTACTCATTAACCAAGTTTTCTTATTCTACCTAGTAGTATATGACAGTTGGATTACCATATACAAAGCTGGAAATAATTCTCCTTTTCAATCTATTCATGGGCAGAATCACCAGTATTGATAGAAGTTGTATAACGTGTTCCGATCTTTTAAGCATCCAGACAAACGGTTACCTGAGAACTTGCATCAAGAAATGCTGCAATTTCATGATTTCGTATAATCTTAGGCGATTTGTATTGCCCACCTGACGCTCCCTTTTCAATAGCTACTTGCAGTAACTTGTAAAAGCTACCCGGTTTAACAATGGATACTACTAAAGGGCTTACTTTACCCTTTTCCCTCTGCACTTTATATATGCTTCCGAGTCCATCTTCAAGTGACCAACAACATCTCTTAAAACTTTCTGTCAGTTTCTCATCCAGCGAAGGATATCCCTCTTTAAACTCAATAAAGATCTTTAATTTTCTTGGATTCAACTCTAAATCCATAAAAATTGAAAACTCCACAATCTCAGCAGCCATAGATTTTGTAAGAACAGATTGGAAACCTTCCATGGCAGAAATCAAGTCTCTCTCAGTAACAGCCTCAAAATAACTTTTGGGCGCTCTCATCAAAAACTCCACTTCTGGAGCAGAGTTATAGAACCCAACAACTTTTACAATATCACCTATGCGATACCGGTACAGTCCTCTATAAGTTGTCACAACTACTTCATATATCTTCCCCACCTCAACACTAGAAAAATCAGCCGTTTCCTCATCAACAAACTCTCTTTTATCCATATCAAAAGGAAGAAACTCAAAATAAGCTGCAGTTGGAAGCAGGACAAATCTGGTCTTCTCCGGAGGTTGAACAATATCCATGTTAATCCCCACACAACACTCCGAAGCAAAATAGTCTCCTCCTAGAATGGGAACCTCTCCTGCATATTTTTTTAGTTTCGGATAATACTGCCTCATCATCCCAGTAGTATTACTCCTGACAAATCCAACATTAGGCCATAACCTACTCACAATCCCACTCCAATCATTTTCTCCACAAATGGAACGGATTCTTTTAGCCAAATCCGGCTGCGGTCCACCAAGAACCTCAATAACAGAATTCCTCATTGCAGTCTCAGTAATATCAGGACAAGGATACCCATTTTCTATATCTTCACACATTTGCTCCCACTTAGACTCTAACACACGAAATGCCATAATCAAGCCTACAGCATAGGGTGCTGTAATCCCACTAATACTCTCAGAGTTTTTAAGACCGCAAAGGATGTGACAATATATTTGTTGATCCATATCCAATCCAGTAATGACTTCTAGGGGACTAGACTGATAACGAATATGGTCCACCTCCGTAGGACTTCTTTGCAAAACAAAAGCATAGGCAGACATTGCCTGCAATCCACCTTTAGTCATCGTTATATTTCCCGTATATATAAAACTCAAGACCTTGCTATTCTCATCCTTGCGTGGAAACGACCTAGATCAAAGCTCACTTTTACAAGTTAGAAAACTTACATAATAATACAAAGTTACAAAATCAAACTTAAAATGATTGAGATATAAAATGAGACCTTCGAAATATCGCGCCACTGCCTGGGTGAACTATCTGAGAAGCAGCTTTTGAGAGTGCACACTCAAAATAAGGAATCAATTTGGGCTTCATTGAACTAGTCCCAGAACTGCCAGACAATTCTGATTAAATGTCAATAGATTAGAAATTTTTTATTATTTATTTTAATAATTAAAATTAATTATTATTAAATTTAATAGATTATGTTGAATTATTTTTGTTTAAAATAATATATTAAAATTTATCAAATTTAAAATATTAAAATAAGCCAAATAAAAATAGAACCATCCAATCCCACGTCTAACCATAAACAAATAAAGGCTATTTGAACTTGAGACCTGTAAAAGAAGCAAACCAAGGGGTCGACGGATAGGAGAGGCTGATGGTGAAGGAGTCCAGAAGCGAGTTCATTGATGTGATCAGCGTAGTCGTCGTAAATAGAAAGCGGCACCGCCTGCCGATAAGTAGAGGCGTCAATCGGCGCAGTATATCTGGAGAGATGAGGTTGGAGATAACGTACGCCGGATTGACGGTGGAGGATTGAACGAAGCGTGTCGAGCTGGTGAAAGGAGGCGTTCTTCGTGGACTCTTCCAGCTCCATCAGAACTACCTCATCAGTCGTAGCCATTGGAAATGGAGATGAGATCGCGACGCAGCTTGGTGAAAACAAACACCGTTTCAGTGATTGATCGATTGGCTGGCTTGAGCGTGGCCAGCGGTGGGTACAACTTTTGAACAAAATCAGAAATAATTGCGACGTTTGGATTATTTCTCGGACGTGATGAATTACTGCCGCTAATTTTTATTTTTATTTTTTCAATATTATTATTATTATTATTTAAATAATATTAAAAATAAATATTTATATATTATTATTATTATTTTATACTTCCTCCGCTTTTTTTTTTATGTGCTACACTTAAATAGTATTTACTATTCATTCATTAATTTTATTTTTTATATTGTTACTTACGTATAAAGAAAAATATATTCAAGTGGGATCTTGTTTTATTCGTTTTAATGTCTACTTTTTAAATATAAAATTTTTATAATTTTTAGTTGTATATAATTAAAGATATTTACCGTTAAAATTAGGTCTCGAATAGTGTGCAAATAGAAAGTGTAGCACATAAAAAAAAAAAAAAAGCGGAGGAAGTAGTTTGTTTTTTTTTTTTACAATTTATATATTTAATTTTTATATAATAAATATAGACTTTTTTTATCTATATAACCCCAAAAATTAAATTATATACTAATCTGCTCCAACTTTTTGTTTAATTTCCAAAATGCTCCAAATTGCAAAACGTTGGGGTGCGTTTTGCTGGATTGAAGATGGAGGGTGTGTTCCAATTTTTTGCAGCAAAACGTTGGACAGCGTTTTGGTAATTTGCAGCAAAACGCATGACCTCGTTTTGTGCAAAACGCGGGGTGCGTTTTGCTGCATAATTGGGTGGAATTTCGGTGCGGATTTAGCTGTAGATATTTTTGGTATACTAGTTAATGTTTTTTTGTTTGTTATATGAAGTTACATATATATTTTTTTATAACTTTGAATTTAATTTACGTTAGTTGGAAAAAAATTTTAATTTACGTTAGTTGGAAAGGTACATTTGATATGTTCATTTTATTAATTAATATGTTGTATGATTGATTAAATAAAATTTGAGGTGGACTTTAATGAAAGTGGCAAAATGGTTATAATAAGATAATATTTATAATAGGTAACAACAATAAGAAAGTTACAATAAACACAAGATAAACACAAGATTGATATAAGTAGATTTCATAAAATAAACATTAGAAATACCCTAATGTGGTGGCTAACTTATTTATTCAAATAGCGTTCCTTATTTGGACATGTATTGCGAAAATGTCCTTCCTGTCGACATAAACCGCACCTTTTGGTTTGAGATTGCTCTTGCATATCCATTTCAGTTCGGATCCGTAATGTTTTAGGGCGACCTTTCTCTGTTCTTTTTGTTTCCGGATTAGGGATTAAGTTCAGTCCATAGTATGCAGGCCAACTATCTTCGCTGCCAATGTGAGGAAAGTCCATGGCATACGCACTTTTTAGATTTTCAATTTTATACACATCTGCAACATACCCCAATCTAAGTTCTGCGAAGCGATTGCTGCATAAGCATGTTCACATGGGTATCTATGGATTTGAAACATTCCACAAGAACATGTCCAATTATGAAGGTTAACAGTAAGCTGTTTTTGACTCCCACCTGAGGTAGAGGGTAGGTATTGGACAGTTAAGAACTCTTGTGTTCTTCGAGATGACAGCTGGACACGGATATGTCTTGCGAGCTTTTGGTTGTTTGCCTTTATCTTTATTAAATGTCATCTGCACAATTAATAAATAATTGATTAGTAGACTAGTTAATACAAATTATTAATTAACAATTAAATGATTTACCAGAGAAAATTTGTAGAGAGAGAAAATGTGTTTCTAGAGAGAAGGTGAGAAATGAAATGAAAACGACATTGGCGACCCTACCACGAATTTAAAAGCAAAACGCGCCACCCGTATTAACAAAACGCACCCCGCGTTTCGCTGCAATTGTGATGCTGACTCAACATCAAAATTGCAGCAAAACGCACCCCCGCGTTTCGCTGCAATTGTGATGCTGACTCAACATCAAAATTGCAGCAAAACGCACCCCCGCGTTTTGCACAAAACTAGGCCATGCGTTTTGCTGCAAATTACCAAAACGCTGTCCAACGTTTTGTTGCAAAAAATTGGAACACACCCTCCATCTTCAATCCAGCAAAACGTACCCCAACGTTTTGCAATTTGGAGCATTTTGGAAATTAAACAAAAAGTTGGAGCAGATTAGTATATAATTTAATTTTTGGGGTTATATAGATAAAAAAGTCATAAATATATTTTATTTATAATAAAAATTTTATCTTAAAATTAAATAATTTATATTTCAATTAAATTAACTTAAAATATAACTCAATATTATTAAGTTATTACTTAGTTAATTTTTTAAATTATTTTTTTATTCATACATTACAGCAGAGTAGAGTTATATTATGTGCTACCTTCACTATCTATAATTTAGAATTTTTTTAATTTAAATTTATATAATATTAAAATTGTATTTTAAAATAAAAAATGGAATAATATTTTTATATTTTTAAAAATAAAATTTATATTAAAATATGAATGAAAAAATTAAAATTAATATTAATATATATGTTTAAATAGATAAAAAAAAATTAAATTAGAGAATTAATTTATATTATTAAATTAATTAATTATTATATAAATTAAATAATGTAAATATTATTTAAAATAATTTATAATTAATATTAAAAATTAATTAAATAAATTTAAAAAATATTTAATGTAATTTATTAAAATATTAAAAGTAATTTAATAGTATGAATGTTATTGTTGTAATTTGTCCACGACAAATAGGAATCATGATTATTTATGTCTAAAGGCATGAGTTGAAAATTCGAATTCACTGCTATGCCTCTGCATCTCTATACTGTGAGTCGATTAAAACTTTTGGATCTTTGCCCCTCTTAATAGTAGACGACGGTTCAAAAGTTGTCAAAACCAAAACTAAAATAAAAATATTCGACCACTGTTCACAATTTTCCTAAATGAAATTAAATTTACTAAAAAATATGTTTCAAATCTTTTATTACATCTATATATTCCTTTTTGTTAAAAGAAAATATAACATTTGACTTGAGTATGAAAAAGGAGAGTGAAAATCATCATGTGTTCCTCCAACGAAGATTTCTCGTCGAGCTCCGGTGATACAATGAACTTCACTTCACCGTCCTCCCAAGGGAAACACTCTTTATTCTCCACCACGGACGAAAGCAGCACTTCAAGTCCATCACCATCATCATCATCACTATCACCAATATTCTTTATTGGTACTTCTTCTACCGGAGACAACATTCTTCGAAGAACGGAACTCATGCCTCCAGGGACCGCCAGAGGATGTACGGACTGGTACGACGTGTGTACGGAGACTCTAGGATTCGAGTCTATAGCGGAGAAGATGGATGTGGTGAATCTTGAGGCGGAATGCGATATGGAGTCAGCGTCGTCGGGGTGTACTTTACCGGTAAGATCAAAGAGGTCGATGGAACGGACAAGTTATCCGCCAGTTTTATCAACGCTGGACGAGAATGGACGGCCAAGATTCAGTTTGGAGAAGGTGAGGAGTGGAGATGGACGGTTGAAGATCACTATGGTGGAAAGACGTACTCTTCCTTCGATTGTACGGTCATACAGCGACGATGGTAGAGTTGTTATGATGTGGAGCCCCGACGGAAAAGATCGAGACAAAGATTGGAATCGAGAAGGAGAAGAAGATGATGACGATTAGGCATCGGTTTTTTTTTTTTTTTTTCCTAACCTTTTTTGTAACTGAATTTGGCGGGAAAAAGTAGTCGTTAAGTTATGGAAATTGTTATAGGTTCTGTACACAAAAAATTCAAAATTAAAACTACCATTCTATTATTTTGTATTTCTACCTTTTATCTGCTTGCATTATTACATAAAAAAATTATATAATATAATTTTTTTAAGCACTAAATAAATTCTGAAAAATTAAATCAATATTTCACTTTTTAAAAAACTTATGAAATATGTATTAAAATTTTAAACTCTGATTCAATAATTTAATATAAAATTTTAAAATTACTTTTTACTATTATATATATATATAATCATATCGGTATTTAATATTAAGTATTTTAATTAAATTTATATGTATTAATTTATTTATTTATAAACTATTGAAATTTCAATTTTCATCGATCTAATGAAAATATTCTATGTTTTTAGAGGTATTTTTTTTATTTAAGTCTTCAAATTGAAACGGTAGATAATTTAGTTTTAGAAGGAATAAATACCAATTAGACCTATGTACTTAATAAAATTTTACTTAACCCTTATTTATCTCGTTTATCTCAATGTGCCCCTGTGTCCTTTTGGATAAGGTGACTAAAGTGTCAGATATCAATTGTCATTAGTGTTTTAAATCGCATTTAGCCGTCTAAGCAACACCTAGGCGCTAAGCTGTGTTCCATCGCCTAAAAAATCCACTTTAAGTATTTTCACTGTCCACACAAATGTCTGAAACGTCTAGGCACTGATTAGGTCCGCCTGAATACTAGACAACGATTTTTTTACCTCTCAAACAAACGCATAGCTTAGGTGTACTTGTACACTATAGCTAAATATTTTTAATATATATAATTTTATTAGCATAAAATTTTATTTGTTTTATTTTTAAGATATTATTTTCATATAATTATTACTACTATTTATTTTTTTTGTAAATTTTTCTATAATATTTATATATTTATTTTTATAAAATTTTTGACCAATTTCATATAGATTATTTGACTGCTCAGTACAAAATGCCTAATTTCACCTAAGCGTCCGCTTAACCGCCTAGGTGTCAGGCACGTGTGTTATTCATGAATTACCACATCACCGGAAAAAAAACGCACTGAGATAAATTGTGTGGCACAAAGAGTGACCTGAGATAGAACAAGAGTATATAGAGCTAAATGAGATAAATGTTAGTAAGCACAAGGTGTGACCTTAGATAAATCAAGAGTACATAGAGATAAATGAGATAAATGCTAGTAAGGAGGTTAGGTAAAAACATTTGTCAAATACAAGAGATTCAGTTGGTATTCAACCCGTTTTTGAAAAACTTAAATAAGGTTTACTCGAACTAAAAGTTTACATTGCTTCAAATTTAACCATTTTTTAACAATTTTCACATTGAAATCACTTTTACGTCTCGTTACAAGTAACAACAATTATTGACAACAAATATCAACTAGTACTGCAACTAATAATAACCGTTAACCACTGTTACTATTTAACAACTACTATAAAACATAGTCTAAATGCGAGTTTAATAAGTATATTTTTAATTAGGGGTTAACTTTCTGATTGGTAATTTAAAAATTTTAGGTATTCTGGATAGTTTTTGTATTAGTGAATAGCTTTTCAAATAGCGATTTCCATGCAACTATTTGTAGTTATCAAGAAATTATTAATTCAAAAGCTAATTTTCTTTCTCCGTTCGCCATATTACAAAAATAATGTAACTCATCCTACTCTCACTTTCTCCGTACATATATTCTATTACATTGATTTATATCATAAGGAATCGATTTAGATTCTATTCATCATCATTACAGTTTAAACCATGAGGAACCAATTTAAATTCCATATGAGCATATACCATATTTTAAGTAAATTGTCAAGTTTCCACATTTTTAGTGAAAATTCAAAGTGTGGAAAAATCACAGACGTCAAGACGGCAAGAGACCAACTTATTATATAACAATAATCAACAGGTACAACTATAATACCACTTTCTCACTCTCGAACCCAATACATTGATCACAATATTGCATACAATCTCTCTTCATATGACTCTCACATGATAGCAAAGACTAGATCATTCAAGTTCTTCATGGTTTTCGGACACGTCTCAAACCTAACCAACCAGATCTACATTTTTATCTCAATATATCTAATAATAGATACAAGCATCATACTCACACTAGTTAGTCACAAAATAATCCTAAACTATTAAAGTTTTCCAATTTAGAATTCTCTAGAATATATTTTCTAATTAAAATTCATTTTAAGAAATATCATTCTCTATCAACTATAATTCTTCTAAAATAGTACTCGAGTCTTCTCCAAATTACCAAACCCTGCGAATTTCCAATTTTTTCTGAAAATCTCGCATATAAACTTTTTCGTGTCTTCTCCAAAAAAGCATATTTAATAAAATAATAACAATAAAACCAAATTCGATAAACATTGCCTAATAAATTAGTTAATACCGCACATTTTTTTTTCAAATTTTACCCTTAATTTTAATTAATTCGTATTTTAATTTATGAATGTCCTAATTCTATACATGATTAATAATTCCACATATTATATATAAGTTTTAATATATAAATTCTAGAGTTAATAATTCAATCCAATAAATTACATTTAAAATAATTAACAATTCTAACAGGTCAATACATGGTTATGACAATGATATAAAAAAATATTTGATCATGAACATCTCAACCACATAAATAATCAAATACAAAACACCACTCAAATTGTTGTATAAGTATTATTACTTTTTAATAGTATTGTCTCATTAAATAATTTTAATTGTTGTCTCTTAAAATTAAAATTTTAAAACTAAAATTTTAAGATAATTTTGTATTGCGAGTAAAATAAAATAGTTAAATTTTCTACTAAACTCCTTAATTTAAGAGATAGCAATAAATAGAAATTCATATCCACAGTCAAATAAACGTATCTTTATCATGAATATAACACAAGATTTTATTAAATTACTTTTTATAGTGGTTATCTTTTAAATATTAATTTATTTTAAAATAAATTAATATTTATAAAATATATTTCTGTAGAATAAAAAAAATTAAAATTAAATTTAAAAATTACAGTGCGGTATGTTGCGGTATATACCGATGCTTTCATAAACTTAAAAAATATTGGACCCTCTGGAGCCGCTCCTCAACTCCTACATTAGTATGATATTGTCTGCTTTGGAGCAGGACAGAGCTTACACGGATTTGTTCTTGGGTACCACCACCCCAAAAGGCCTCATACTACTGGAGTTCTTTGGATGCTTTATATACAAGTCATTATCCTTTTGTATTACTAATGTGGTATTGAATTTGACACCCCAACAATCCTCCCCTTCAAATCAAGGGTCACATCGCCTCCCCTCGAGGTAGTCCATTGATCCTCCAAACTAAGGATCACCCGCCAGCCTCCCCTCGATATAATTTACCGGCCTCCCCTTGAGATATAATCCACCGATCTGTCAAATCATCTTGTACCGCCGTTACTAAGGGTCACATCGCCTCCCCTCGAGGTAGTCTATTGATCCTCCAAATCAAAGATAACACGCCAGCCTCCCCTCGAGATAATTCACTGGCCCATCGGTCACCGACCTCCCATTGAGATATAATCCACCGATCCGTCAAACCATCTTGTACGGTTGTTACTACCCAACAGGACCCACTGTTTGACCACCATATTTTACAGAAGACTTTCGACGCAAGGTACACGACGAATCTGATCACGGGCTCCATCTCTGAACCAGGTTGTGATACCACTTGTTGGACCCTCCAGAGTCGCTCCTCAACTCCCACATTAGTATGATATTGTTTGTTTTGGGTCAGGGTCGAGTCTACACAGATTTGTTCTTGGGTACCATAACCCCAAAAGGCATCATACTAATGGAGTTTAGGGATGTCAATGGGGCAGGTCGAGGCAAGTCATGAAGATATTGTACCTGCCCTACCTCCCCAAACATGTGACCTGCCCTGCCCTGTGGTGCAGGGCAAGAATTTTGGACCTGCGACCTGCCTTGCGGGGAGCTACACTGCCCTGTCAAGTTTGATGCAATAAAGTAAAAGAGATAAAATAACTACATGAATTCTAATTTCAAAAAATTATACACTCTTATACAATAAAATTAAGTATGATTAGGTCGAGATAATATTTCAAAATTAAAAAAAATAAATGAAAAAATATATTTGATTTTTTAAATAAAACTACTAGAAAATATTATGTTACCTTCTCCTGCCTCAATTCTTTGATCTTCATTCATCTAAAAATAATTGTATCCTGCACAAATAATTCCACAAATTAAAACAATATATATTTTGTGTTTTTAATTTATTTTTAAATTATAAAAAAAAACTATTTTTAAAATTACATACTATTACTCTTCCTTATCATCATCAGAATCATATCAAATCGTAATATGTGTAGGATCTACCACTCCCACCGATTGTCTTATATTTAAAATAATAATAATAATAATGCATATATAAGCATTCAATGTTACAAAAGTTTTAATTTAGAATATGAACTAAGATGACCTTACCATGACAATAAGAATTATTACCTTTCTTTGATAGCCAATCTTGTGCGAACATCAAAACCTCTACAGTTTTTGGGTGAAGTTTACTACGGTGAGCACTAATAATCCTTCCACTAGTACTAAAAGCAGATTCTGAAGCAACTGTGGAAATCGGAACAGCTAAAACATCTCTCGTAATCTGATGCAAAACAAGATACTTACCTTTATTTGTTTTCCACCATGCCAAGATATCAAAATCTGAAGTTCGAGGTAAAGTATCCTCTTCCAAGTAGAGATCCATGTCCGACCTAGAAACTTTTCTTTTCGATGAAGCGAATTGCTCAAAATCAAGATCAGTTGGCCCCAACAAACTATTATCAATCGCTCTCCATAGTTTCTACAATTACCTCCCTTCATTCGTTCCTTTAACTCATATTGCTCAACTAATTGACGAAATAAAACCTTTATTCTCTCTACCTCAAATTCCGCATTTTCACCATAAATCTTATTAAAATAGAATTCCACCAAGACAATTTTATACCTAGGATCAAGAATAGTAACAATCCCCCATGACACCATGGAAAATAGACCCGTATTTGTCAAACTTGGTCATCATTTCAACAGTCATAGACTCAATAATATAAACACCACAACTCATCCATTGACCTAAAGAAAACCTAATCTCACAAATCTTTGGAAAATATAGATTAGCGATTGGATATTTGGTGCTAGGAAAAAGCTCAGTTGTATTATAAAACACCTTTAATCGAGTGCATATATCCCTAATCATATTCCAACTAAGATCTGATGGCATAGATTTATAGTTAGAGTCACGTTGCTTCAAACGGAAGAAAATATCCTTATAATCTAAGGTTGTTTGCAATATTAAATAAGTTGTGTTCCAACGAGTATCACAATCAAGTGAGAGCTTCTTACTAATAGAAATATGAAGTTGATAAACTGTCTCTTCAAACTTCTCCCATCTTTTTGGTGTGTGAGTCCAATACGAAACGTTCTCTCTTATATTCTCGACTGCATTTCCAATGACTTGTAAGTCTTACTTCACTACCAAGTTCAGAATATGTGTCGAACACCGCATATGAATAACATGACCATTTAGCAAAAGAGAGTCTAAGGGTAGCTTGTCCACAATCATCTTCATCATGGAATCATTACTGGAGCAATTATACACTTGATAGTTTATATCTTGTTATCAATGTTCTAGTTAAGTAAGCATTGTACCAAAGTCTCACAAAGAACTTCAGTGGTATGAGGACAAAGCACGTGAATAAAGCTATAAAATAAATAAATAAATAAAACTAAGTAAGTTATAAGACATATAAATAAATAAGCAAAAATTTTAAATCTTCAATGATCAACCATCGTCAAAGGATACTCATGCTCTATAATCGCTATTGGAGTTCTTTGAATGCTTTATATACAAATCATTATTCTATTCTATTATTATGTTTGACACCTAAAGAAAACTGCGATGTGTGACTTCCCTTCCATTTAAGTTTTTTTTTTTTCTTCTATTTATTTATATATTTAATTTATTACCTATATTTGTTTTTCATTTTAATTGAGTTTTTTTATCTAACAATAAATTTTTAAAAAGAAAAAATCTAAAAATCGTTTCAAAAAAAAAAACTCAAACTAAAAATTCAACTTATTCAATCAAGTAGGATTTCGTCAAAAAAAAAAATAAAAAATAATAATAATAATAATAATAATAATATTCATACAGATTTAAGATATTATTATTATTATTATTATTATTAAAAATGAAGCTGATTTCTTTTCTTTTTTTCAATAAATCTTACAAAAATCTTTTCCAATATGAATATAAAATTTTAATTTAATGATCTACATCAACGATTTTAATTATTTTATGTATTTATTTTTGATTTTTATATAATAATAAAATCTTTAAATAATAATTTTAGAGTTACATCCCAAGATAGTAAACTGCACACATAAACATTTTGATGTTAATATACATTCTCATTTTATTAACCAATATAAAATTTTATTTAATTATTAAATTTAATAATATAATAATAACATTTATAATTTTAAATATGTCTATTGATAAAATATTTATTTAAAATTAATATAAAAAGGATGGGCTTATATATTAATATCAAAATTAATTTATTAGTAATTTGTTATCATTCCTACCAGGATGTATTTAATTTTTGTTTAAATATTACAATAAACAGTTTCCAGGGTTCCCAAATATGATTTATCCAATAGGAAAAGATCTATTTCCGCTGCAGTCAAGGTCATGAAGCCTAAAGTACATACAAGTAGTAGTAGTTACCAGTGAAGTACAAAGATTATGAGGTTGACTAAAGTTGTTAATGAACCCTAAAGTAAAGGTCACGATTTCAATGCATGACTGGACCAACTGTTTCTCATAGTCACACAGCACCATGTGTTGAGCACAACTATAACATAATCACTGTATAAAAATACAAAGCATTCTGGATCAAGCAAGCAAGCAGTCAAGTCAAATTGATAGAATCAAACTTCCAATCCGCTAAGTATCCGTTTATCACTCACTATACAAAATTATTAATACTCTCTTATTGCCACATTTGGTTTTGTTTCCTCACAAAACTCTATCTAATAACAAAGTTAATGATTTACAAAACAAAAGTAAAGTAGTATATGTTATCATTTCATCTCATTTCATGAGCTTCTGCTTTCCATATTCCTTTTGAGGTAGAAGAAGCTGCTGTTATCTTCACAACTCTCTGTCTATGTTGCTGTCGTCGTTTGCGCGCATTCGAACTCATTTCCTCTGTGTTCTGTTCTACTTTGGTGATATCTACTTTGACAATATGATGATCTGATGTCCCTTTTGATGACAGCACTGAATATGACCCTGGAACAAACTTGTAAGGCGAATTTGGAGATGCTACTATGTAATCTACTCTTGTTCCGTATTTGCAAGTCCCCTGCACACCTGCATTTATCCAACCAAGCCCATATAATGAAGTTTGTATATTGAAATTGATTTGAACTTGTATTTTGTACCTACTTTGGCCTTTGGCAATCATGACTACAGGCTCATATTCCCCTGCAAAGTCCTTGGCATCAGTGTATTGTTTGTTGTTCAGGAATTTCATCACTTCTACTTTCGGTGTCGGCTTCCCCATCTCTTCGTAGTACTTTAACACGGAAACAAATCGATTAAACATGAAGCTTTTTTCATGGTGTTAAGTTTTAATTAATGTTTATTAATACCTTGACTATATCTGTCCACCTCTCAGCTGAGTAATCCCTTTCGTCAAGAGAGTTAAGTCCTCCGGCCAAGATGTGAGGACCGTCGTTAGATTGGATAATGGAATTAATCTGCTTCATTCGCCAGTTTTCATCAAGATGATCAAGGTGTGTGCATTGGAAGTTGACCTCCCCTGCTTCAGGTACATCAATGGTAGCCTTTAGAACGTTCCTGCTCCATAAGTCAATCACAATCAAGTCATTTGTATATATCTCCAAGTTGATTGATCATTTGTCAAATCATCTTATACTATAGTAAAGATATAAACTCCAGAACCCATTTGCACATTTATTTGACATTTAAGAAACAATATGGAGCAAATTTAGCAGTCAAACCTAGAAAACATATGTAAGTGCACATTTTATAGTATCATTATTGGACTGACAGTAGCATTTAAAAATACTAACTTAGGTGCAAACTTCGAGTCCAATTTACTGCTTCTTCATTATGAGATTCTGACTGTTCCAACAGTAATCTTTAATGTAGAAACTGGATCTAGAGGCAAAATTATAGCATTTACATTTAGTAGTATGAACAGGTGGTGAAATAAAAGTGTTGATAACTTTATGAAAGATATATTCAGATTGAAAAGCATAGAATTATTATTAACTTTGTTAAAAGTTATGACTACCTACCTTTATTCCCAAATAAAATCATGTTTATGGAAGATTGAAGATGACATACCTGAAATCAGAATCATCAAAGATCTTGTGGACTTTGGAATGTTTAATAGGCCATTTGGAGAGAACAGCGTTACCATATTCAGGAGCCCAACTCTCAGCAAAAACATAATTCATCCCCAAAGCAGCAGCTAAATCAGACAGAGGCTTCATACCCTTCTCTTCCTCTGCTTTCACATCTTGCAAAGCCAATATATCAGCATCCAATTCTCTCAACACATCAACCACAGTCCTACTGTTACTTACATAACAACAGCTGACAGTATTCCCAACACTGGCATTGAAACTGACCGTTGATCTCAACGAATTCTTCTCCTTCTCATCCTCTCTGAAACTCATCTGCCGGCTTTTCAAAGATATCTCATTGTCCGGCAAATTTATCGACACTCTTAATTTGGATTTGGCGAACTTCTGTTGCTTGGTGAGATTCATGGGGTGTAAAGGAGAGTGCTTTAATATACTCTTGGGAAAATCCTCCAGAGACTTTCTGGGTGTTGTGAGATATTCATTTGGTGAATTGGTGGTGGTGGTGGGGACTGCAGGAGCCATGGAGAAGAGAGCAGCGTTGAAAGTGGCTACACGTATGGACTTGGAGCCTCCGTTTGGATGGACGGCAGCTGAACTGGTGTTGGGATTTGGAGTTTGTGATTTGGATATGGATGATTTAACGAGTTTTTTGACAATAAGTTTGGGCTCAGAGCGGCGGCGAATGGGCCACCGTAGACGGTTGTAGAGGTGGCGTAGCCTTCTGTTGATGAGTTTGATCATTGTGAGAGTGGTTAGTTGTTAGTAATGGCAAAAGCATGAACTACAGAGGAAGTTGCAGGAATCAAAACACAAATAGTCTCTCTCTTCTCTTTTTTTCTTCTTTCTATTTTTTTCTTTTTAAATAAAAGCAAATTTTTTAGAGTGGCAAAATGAAGAGAGACTTCCACGAAATGGGTTTCAAACACGTGGCAGATAGAGTGACAGAGTGTGTTCTCAACTGCTCCACGTAGCGACGGAGAATTGTAATTTTTTAATGTATTGAAATTATTATCGAAAACAATAATAGAAGAACGGTGAGCAAGGCAAGCAGTTTTACTGGTGAAGCCACGTCACCTAAAACCCGGCGCCTACAACTCCCATGCAGTGTTTATTCAAAGCCAAGACAAGAAGATGTGTTATGTTGTGCCCAGATTCAAAATGTATATCATCCGGACAGAAAAATTAAAATTTTGAAATTTAGAATTTAAATTTATTGGATAGGATAATTAAGAGCAAAACTCTCAGCTAACAAACAAATTTCTATAGATACCAAATATCCAATCTGTTACAAATGGTCCCAAAAGAAATACCTCCAATAAATAAATACAACCACTTTTCAACTGCCAAAGTATCATAGTTCGCATTGTTTAATTAACTCAAAACTGCTCTATAAATTATAAGCGTAACAAGACAAATAAGAAAGTGGGATATCTTTCCATATTATTAATGTCCCATTTCCCTACGGCATCCATCTATTTCATACTATAACTGGTTCCATATAAAATTATTAAACACGTCAAACATGACATAGTGGTATCCACTAATAATATAGTTTCTAAAATAAATATAAAAGATAAAAAATGTTAGGTGAGATATCTGGTTTGTTTTTATAGGAATATTTGACCTATCTTTTAAAAAACAAATTGATAGTACTTGAATCCAGGTATATAGCTGGATTTGCTGGATCGGGAAATATATCCTAAAAGGAGTAGTTATATTTGACATCTCAATGAATTGAATGACAACCTAAGTTATCTGTTTCTTGGTTCATTCGTATTTTTTAAATATATTTTTTATGTTAGGTATCAAAATAAATGATTTAAAGTAAAAGATCGTCGACAGCAGGGTTCGAACCTGCGCGGGCGAAGCCCAACAGATTTCAAGTCTGTCTCCTTAACTACTCGGACATATCGACCTTGCTGTCTATTTTTTATTAAAATAATTATAAATAGGTTTTTCTACAATTTATTGTCTATAAAAATTCATTACAAGAAACTGTCCCAGTATTGTGGAAATTTCTTAGGTGCTGTCTATTCGTATTGCTCTGACAATAAATAATAGATTTCTAAGTTCTACTCTAATCCCTCTTTGTTCATACCGCTCTTGCAATTAATAAATAATCTTGCAAATGTATCACAAGATTAAACCCTAGGTAATGCTTATTGCTATATTAATCAATATGCAACATCCTTAGGTTTTGTTCATACTGTTATTGCTTCTTGTTTTATTAATCACTACTTTCTACCAAGTTGGCATTCAATTGAAAGACCAAGAAAAACCATAAAGCAACCCATCATCACAACCATAATATTTTAAATCCCAGATAGAACATGACAAGCTGCCTCTATTTTCATATCTCATAATCATCAAAGAAACCATTTCCTCTCATATCACTACAAAATTGCAGAACTAGAATCCCCTTGAAGATCAGCAGCCATAATAGCATCTGGCTGTTACATTAATGAACCCAGTTCTTCCAACAAACTCTAATAATTGTAGAAAGCGTCCAACCCTCTTTTTTTTCTTTTTTTCTTTTTTTATATTTTAATCTACTATATCAAATACTAGAAATCAAGAGACATTATCAAATGACAAGAAGACCCGCAACCAATCCGATTGCAGAATTGATCATGCTGAAGTGTGAAGAATTCAAAAAGTTGTATTCGAGTTTGCAAGTAAATTAATGCTTTGAAATGTGAAAATCAGAGTATAATATAGAAGTCAAAATCTACTCATCTGCAGTTTCTGATTCTGATGTGTGATGAGGATAGCTTGACCAGATATCTTCCCATGTTCTGTGCCCGTCAGTAACATCCTTCACAACTGATGCAGCCTCAGCAACATTAACACGGATTTGATCCTTGCTATCCCTCTCTCGGATTGTCACTGAATCCGTTGAATCTACTGTGATTGCAAAGGGCACACCCAGTTCATCTGTTCTTGCATATCTTTTCCCTATTGAGGTACCTGGAGAAGTAAAGAAAAGTAAAAAATTATGAAGGCCTTTAAATTAGATGATATAGCCATGGCTATTTATCCTTTTGCAAACCTGTGATGTCAATCTTGTGTGAGATTCCAGCAACTGTTAACGACTTAGAAATAACTTTGGCAACCTCCTCATATTTTTGATTTTGAACAAGTGGGAAGACTGTGCACTTAATAGGTGCAACAAGTGGAGGAAATCGGAACACATTTAGCTGTTCATCACCGGCTTTACTTGACCTTGTGTAGAAAGAATGCTCATAGAGACTGTATATTATGCGGCCAATACCAAATGATGGTTCAATGACTGATGGCGTAAAAACTCTCTGGTGCTCTTTCTTTTTCTCCTTCGAAATCGAGAGCATGTTCTTCTTAATGGTCACATTTTTCCCAAGAGTGCAAACATAAAACTCCACTTCTCCCTTGGATTCCAATTCGGCTTTCATATCCATGGCTTCTTTTTCATTCATGGCCTGGTGAAGTTACATGTTTATATTAACCTAGTAGTGGTACTAACTTGTAAAATATCAGTAAGAGAAGATCAATGTTCTTGTTTACCTCCAAAGCTTCAACTACATTCTTCTGCTGTCCTTTAAATGCAAGACCAAGCTCTTTTTTTACAGGGGCTATAACCAATTTCTGCAAGTAAAAGCTAAGAATTAATATCCAACAAGGAAAAAACAAAAAATATGACAACAAGACCTGATAACTGACTATAAATAATGCAATAAAAGCAGTACCTCCACTTCCCTAGGTTCTGAAAACTTCTCTTGGGCAACCAAAGCAACACCACTCTTGTCCTGTTAGCACCAGCATTTGATGCTCAATGAGTAAGCAGTAAGCTGATGATAATAGAGTGCCATAAATCTAAACATCATTTTCCACATAGATGGCATAAACAATTATCCCATTATAATATTATATTAATCATGGAACAATCGAATAGCAATCCAGCCAATAAATTTAAATTTACAACTTAAAAACAAAATATAGCAAGCCAATTCTTACTGTGTGGGCCTTCAAGTCATATGCGGATCTATCTGCAATACCAACACACTCAATCCACCCATATGAAGATTCAATCTCAGCATCCCAGCAGTCGGCAGCATAGTGAGCCATTTCATTAGCAAGATGCTGCCTGAAACGCAAGCGATTCTTATCTATACCGAGACGTGTCAGGAAAAGGTATACTCTCCCAATGAAGTAGCCAAGTGTTTGGTTGTTTACAATCCCCTGAAAAAGATAGATTTTGTAATCATCCCCTAGTGAAAAGGATGTCAAAGACCGTACATGGTTTTAAAGAAAATTTAAAAAATACAAATTATATTACAAAAAACCTTAGATACTGCTTCACCAAGAGGAATGATTCTTGCAGAACCACCGGACATTTGTTCTTCCCTTGGGAACATCAAAAACTCCAAATTCACAACATCTGAGTATTTTGGATGGGACTTGTCATCAGGATCAACAAAGTGCTCAATCTCAGCTAGGGTGAATTCTCGGACACGAAGAAGACCTTGGCGAGGAGAAATCTACAGCGGCAATAATTTATCAAATAAGTAGTTCCCAATTTCATACAAACACAGGATAAGTATAAGCAAAATCACACACATAAAATCCAGTTGCAGAGGAAGATCAAACCTCATTTCTAAATGCTTGACCAATTTGAGCAGCAGCAAAAGGCAGCTTGTTCCCATTGTAATAATACAAGTCCTTAAAATTCACAAATATACCTTGTGCAGTCTCAGGACGCATATACCTACACCAGTACTTGCAAATATTAGACAACAACACCGAAACAGAACGAAATGATGCAAATATACAGAAACATGGAAACGTATGAATTTATACAAAACTGACCCAGGTGCTAATCCAGATGGACCAATTGATGTCTGAAACATGAGATTAAATGGGAAGGGATCAGAAAGAGCGTTCTTGGTATCTGGAGCAACAATACCATATTCCTTAATTTTGGCTCCCAGCTCTTCAGCTGAGAGATCATCCAAGAGAGCAAGTATCTTCTTGAATTCAGCAGCCTTATCAGCTGATATAGTAAGGTCTTTCTCCAGTTTGTCCTTGCAAAAATCCTTGAGCAAGTGGTCAGCACGATAACAAGTGCCGGTCTTTTCGTCTTTGACCATAAGATCAGTAAACTTATCAACATGACCAGACGCTTTCAGCACAGCCTCCGGCGTCACACAAGGACAATCAACCTCCAACATATTCTCCTCCAGAACAAAATGCTAACATATACACACACACAAAGGTTCATCATCTCATTTAAAATTCCATCAAATCGTAGTATCGTTGGAAGTATACCTGGCGCCAGAAAGAGAGCACATTTGACTTGACGGCGCAGCCAGGTGGACCGTAATCGTAAAGACCAGCAACGCCTCTGTAAATCTTGAAAGAGGGAATGTAAAACAGACGGCGCTCCAAGGTGTTGACGACGGATAGACGGAATGCCTCTCTGTTAACGGAGCTAGAGCCGCCACTACCACTGACAACACTCTGGAGTTGCTTCTCAATCGAGGCTTTTTCAAGCTTCAATCGGTTAAGCGCTTCGATGGCTGCATCAATTTCAGGCTTCGGAGCCTTGTTGGCCTTGAGGGCCCTGACGGCATTGCCTTGAGATTCAACAGCTGACAGCTTCTCAGCTAGGTTTTGTCGGAGAATTTCCTCGGTTGCGACGGCCATCGACGAAAAGCAGTGGCGTGCTAGCGCGGGGGATACGAGAGGGTGCTTGGTAAAGTTTTTAAATCAGCGTAAAAATTATAAAATAGCGTTCAAAACTACTAGGAATTGTGTAAATAATGTGATGATTATGATTACCTTATAGCAAGTAGTAAATAAATTTAATAGATAATTTATGAGGTATTCTATTCTCTTGAATCATATAGAGCTTTGTCTAAACTAATGGACTGTTTTTATCGTCCATCCCTGTAATCATAAAGCAACCCATAAAAAGTCTTGAAACTTTGAGATCGTACATTTTTATTTGAAGATTACTAACTAATATTTCTGTATGAAGATTATTAACTAATAGTTCTGTATGTTTTCAATTACTTGTACTTGATATGGTTTTGTGTATGCAAAGAGTTATGCGATAGTTTAATTATGTTTTATACCAAATTTAATGATTGGCTTTATTCAATTTTTAAATTCAATCTCTATTGGTGTAAAATACGGTAGAGAATATACTGATATTTTTAAATTCGATTTCTATCGGTGTAATATACTGTCATAATATCTATTTATACAAGTTAGTGTAAGTATAATGTCCGATTTAAATACGTAAGTACGTAATGTTATATTGTTTTGGTCTAAGACAGTGATCTTTCTAAATTAAAACTACGGGTTGAAACGAAAAAGGTCCAAGTTCTGTCATTCGAATTATATCATAACTTAGTTGTGCTTGAGAATCAAACAAACAATATCAAGTCGAAGTCGAAGTGCCTGGAACAATCCTCTGATATTGTTGCTAATCGACCATACAGTATGTCCAATCATAATATATTTTATCATCTTGTATACATATGGTCCACATGAACTAATGCAATAGTTGTATGAATAGGAAGTTGTTAAGGACTGTTTAGAACGATAGACAATTTTATTTGCATAAAAGTAAATATCAAAGATATGATGCGAAATATTACCGATCAATTTGTGAAGGTACTATATTGCTGTTTGCTACGTGTATAATCCACTTTTCGATCTCGATTCCTGCACCTCCGTCGACGTGGCTATAATATGCAGAACATGACAACATACGCGGTACCACATGGGATAAACAACTACACTGATGCACAACTTAAGGTGGATACCTTGTTAAATTGGGATCTAACCGATTATAATCTCTGGCTTTAGGTTTAATAAAATGACCACCCAGTGAGACTCGTATATGTTGGCGGGAAACATTACCTGTGTAGATGACCAACCATCACAAATGTATAAACAAAAATTTTTAAACAAGTAATCAAACGAAATGTAAAGTGGTACAACACATATATATGACAAATCCCTCCATGGTGCTGAAGAACACTCTTTGGTGCATTTTATTCTACATAGTTCTTCCAAGTTTGACTGATTCCAAGATTAGCTAGTCCATTTTCTAAGGTTAGACAGCGACTATAGTGATCATTAATTTGCTAGAAGAAATAACACCCCAACACGCCTCTGTTAACAAGCATAGAATCAACAAATTATTTCTTCATTACTACCAAAAATTGGTGGATGTCATCCGTATCCGTTGAGAATTATTCATATGTCTTTAAAATCCATTTAACCTATTTCTAGAAACTATTAGAGTGTCTGTGAGATAAAGGTTGCACAATGAGATGTAGTTATTTACACATGGGTACATATACCATAAAAATTAGTGTATTAAAATTAGCTACCTTCAGTCGATTCCTCTAACCCGAGCAATGTTCATTAATTGTTCATAAATAGGAGGGTCATTGATGAATTGGCGAGGCTGCTCATCTGCTAATAAAGGGATAACACACCCTACCAACTCCTTAGTATTTTCATCAATTATAGGGACGTAACCCTCCTCCCATGTTTGCGTGATGAGCAGATTTTTTCTACACTTCCCTTTTGCATTTTCTCCGAGAAACACTATATCTTCACATTCTTCTACAGGTGTTGCTCCCGGATTCTCTTTAGGTTCGTCAGAAGTTTCCTTTTCGGTATTTCTAGAAGCATCGTTCTTTTGCTTTCTCTGTCTACCACTCATGGTGACGGGAGTTAAAGTTGCATATGTAGGATTCTTGTTAGATGAAAAATAATATAGAATAATTTCTTTCCCCTCTACAATAGAATAAGTGTGTTTAACATCCCCATTGTGATAATGTTTAGAATTTTGTATAGGCATAGTAATTACATGAGTTGTAGCAGTACACCCTTCCTCTCCATCACCAGTATCAAGTTGCTAAGAGTTATCTTTTTTTAATTCCTTGAGATCACCATAGTTGCTATCTTTTGCAAGAAGTAATTTGTTATGCACAGGACTTGACAACTAATCATCTCCTTCCGTATGTTCACAATCTTGTGGTTTTGCAATGCACTGTTCGTAACACTAAGAAAGCATGTGAATCTAGTTTATTCATTTCAAGAAAAATGGAATACACAAATAATAAATAGGTTAGAATATGTGTAAAAGGACATTTTACTGAAGCAGATAAGTGAGTAGAATTTACCTTTTTTGAAAATTTTCAATGTCTTTTGCATATGCCTCATCGTTGTCTGGATTAAGCCGTAACTCTTCCAATTCGACATTTGTACAGCATAATGTCTCATCAGCCTTCACATCAACTTTATTTAATAATGTATCCCATGGTTTGGGGTCATTTTTAGTGTTGCAGTATTAATATATAAGAAATTAGCAATAAGGTCTTTAGAATGTTAATAGAAATCAACGTACTTTAGAATTTTTAGCATTAGAGATATGAGCCTCTTCAAAATCGCGCTGTGTACCCATAAATAAGGATTCATGAACCAATCAAATGTATTTATTCTCTCATCCATCGATGTAGTTTTTTGGACGGGTAGACTGAAATGTCCCTTCTCTTCAAGAATCTTCGTTCGCCCATCAAACATGTCTAAAATGCTTTTCTGTTCATTCAAAAGCTTGTTTATCCACTTCTTCATCTCCATCTGCTCTTTCGTCCACTGCTTATCTCTCAGTTTCATCCTCAAATTCCTCTGTAGTGGTGCTGTCTCAAACTACTCCAATTCAGTTAGTCTTTAACGAATTGCACCCAATGACACATAACAAATGTAAACAAATTTTCATATAGATCAATATCGTACAAGACCTAACAACCATAACACTAGAAATTTTACAAATATTTATAACTTATGTTATCTAGTCTACAGCCATGACCACATGTCTCACAGTCGATTCTGGTATTATTTACCCCTCTCTTCATTACCAGGAATTAGGTCATCATCTCAAGCTTGCTGCATATACAACCTGTCGCATTCTTCTATAGTAGGATCAAGTGTGCGCAATCCACCTATCTAAAAAAAATGGAAGTATATGTACTCATAATTCAAAATATTTGTAAGAAGCAAAAAATAGTCAAATGAAAAAACCAATAAAGTATTGTCAATTTCCTTTCATCCCTTATCATGCAGCGACCAACATAGTGGCTCTTTTGCTGGGTCTCTCTGTAGTTCAACGACCTTCAGAGCTACCCTAACATGAAGGAAAGCTTTGGCAATCCACCACTTCATATCAACCGAGTTTCAATTAGTTCCACAAAAACACATGAACAACATAAACATGATAGAATTTGAGAACAAAAGAAATTTACCGCAAATGCAAACACCATCACATACATAGTTTTCCCCTTTGAAATGTTATCGAGCAGGTCTCTTGAGATGCATTTTTACAAGTAATACAAAGTTTGTGAAAATAATATGTTGCCCATAGATGCTTATAAAACCTATTAAGGTCGTTAACAAGGTACCAATATTTGTTGGCCATGTGTTTTTCCATTGTTTGACTAGACAAGAAGAAGTGTAAGACTACTATAAGGATCAACCTTTTCACATCTCTACATCCAATTGCGAGATTTAATAAGTTAAGTTCATTATATCCAATGTATTGATGACTCTTTTTCTTTCGCTAATACCTAGATCGTATATTTTCTAGATGCGGTGTAAGGTCATCTATATTCCTATCATCCTACTGAACCTCACCAAATCTTAACCCCATCAACACTCCAAATTCCAGCTGCCGGAACCTATGGGGAGCCCCACCCACGCTAAAACAAATCTCATCCTCACTTTGATTCTCTACAGTAACCTCAAAAGCTAAAAAGCGGACGATTAATTTTCCAAGGAGCTGCTGCTCATGCCTCACCCCATTTTCATCAACAAAGTGATCTATTTTCTCCACCAAACAAAAAAATTGACAAAATGGACCTCAGGAAAAAAATGTCCTAAGATTATATCTATATACAGGTCCATTCAGTAATTCATCTATTACCTTCCAATCACAGTGGTGATTAACCCGTTGTTGGTTTATGATCATTGACTCATCTAATATGTGATGGAAATGGACCTGCCAATGATATTAAAATAAATACATTTCTATATAATTAGTTGGTAATACATAAATATTTGAATGACATATGCAATGAAGTGGAACAAATTTTATAAAAGAATAGCAGGGTAACCTAATATTGGTATTACCCGTTGTTCTTCCATGAACGAGAACTCCAATAAACAGAAATGAGGATGGCGAGAAACTAACCAAATCTGAAGTATGAAAATAATGATAGATGCAGATTACACACAAAACTCAAATATTGTATTAGTAAAAAATGAAAAACAGGGTGATAAGTTAAATTATAACATGTGGGTTGTACTTTTGTTCAAGAGCATAATAAATGGTTGTGTTCTTAACGTTGTAAGATGTGCTTAACTTATAAAGTTGTTGTTCATAGAAAATTAGTGTCTGATGTGTAAAGCTAAACAAATCCAATTGCGTAAGCCTATTTCTTAGTCGAAATCCAATGCCAAATAAACCTATATTCTATTATAGGAAGTATATACACCTATTTTCTTTGGCGATCCAAGGAAAACGAATGGAGACCGAAATTAAGTTTATTTTTATCCATCCATAAAAACCATAGACTCATGTAATAAAAAATCACCAAATTTTTCTACAGAAATACACAAGTGCACGATATGATCTTTATGAAAGAATATTAGTATAGTTTGCATCTGGATGCAGAGACAAATAACAACATTGAAAGGATTTCTAAAAAATCAATGTAAAATTTGAAAGAAGAATGATTTTTACTAAGCTCGTATAACTTAATACCAAAGTGTAAGAGGTGCTTGTAAAAGATGGAAATCACGTGTATGTAGTTGTTTAAGGAGCTTTATATATTCAGAAATCATAATATCAAAGGCTAGCAACATGAAGGTTACTGACATGGGAAAATAACCAATTGAATTGAGGAATTGTTAAAAAATATATATATATAATAGTAAAGAAATATTAGGGATTCAGTATTATAAAATAACAACGGCCAGCGATGAGGAGTTATTAAATGAAAATGAAGGAGGTACCCAATGTAGGAATAACTGCATAGTAGATAGAAAATAATGCATTAACTAATTAGAAGATGAATACATTAGATGGAAGTGTTATATCTACAGAAGTCACTGGGTCAACACTGACAATAGGTATTGCATAAATATGAGCACAACAGTTGCCTATTGCTAGAAGGAAATAATATAGACACGATTGTAATTGTGAATTGTTGTGAAATGTAGTGACAATGACTTAGTGTTTACAGTCAGATATACACTCTCAAACCCTTTACCAATGTAAAACCAAATCATTGAATCTTTAAAGAATTATCTATTTATACTAAAAGAAAAACTATATGACAAATGTAGCAATGATTAAAAAAAAAAAGGTAGTACATGGGTTTAGAAGTTGACAAATTGGTTTTTTACCTTTGAAAAAGAATCTACGCATGTCTATTCTTTGTCGACCGGTAGCTCACCAAAAGCAGTTATTACATAAAAGTTGAACATTGACGAAGACACGTGAAATTAGCTATGATGGTATGACGTACCTTTCATAAAAGTGGTAGAGAAATGACTATGGTCAGTTTGTGTTAGAATTGTAGCAATTCAAACTGGGGTTAGTTTAAATGTATGAGCCTCTGTATTTTCATGTCTATAATTCTGAGCATAAAAATATGGACAAAAATGCTTGCAAAGGCGGAGTTAAAATTACTCAAAAAAAAACTCCAGTGGAAAAATGAAAATGGTAGAAGTATTTATTCAATGCATATAAAAACACAAGTGAATACAACTACAAGAGTAGTGACCTACCAAGCATGTAACAAAGAAAATTGTAGTAGCATTCATAGGATGATTTCAAAACTATTAGGAATAATAACAACTTGATTAATGTGTTTTCTTGAAATTGTCACTTCTATTTCGATCCATTATTAGGTTTTTTTCTGGGCCACAATGGACCACTTGGACCGCTCTGTGGGTCAAACTTCAATTTTTCGAACTACACATCTAATCAAAACTAATCATTCTACGCAAAGCATCTCTCGCAAAGGAAAAAATATTGATAAATAAATTTATTGGTCAAATTAAATTCATATTTTCCCTAGTTAAATCGTAAAATGTTATTTATATATCAGATAATAAGTTTGCGTCACACGGCGTTATTGTTAAATATTTACAAATTAAACTATTTTAAATATAAAATATTTTATTTATTTTTAATGGATGAATTGTTTTAAAAAAATATTAAATTATTTGAATAATTAATTAAATATTAATTAAATTATATTTTAAAATTATTTTTAAGCTATATATATTTAAAAAATGTGTAGAAATAAAATAATTTTTTAATTAAATATTAATTATTATTTTGTAGTTTATAATGAAATATATAAATTTAAAAATATATGAGCTAATTTCCATGTCTATTTGACTTAAAAAAATATCTAAATTCATTGTGTTTCTAGTTGGTAATATATATTTTATTTTTTATTTTAATTTTAATAATTTTATTTGGTATTAATATGTTCGAATTTTTTTTAGAAAATATTAATATATTTTAATAAAAATAAATAAATATTGTTTAAAGTATATTTTTATCATAAAAATATATATTTATAATTTTTTTTATAAATATATTATTTATTTATTTAAATTATAAAATTCACTTAATTATATGACTTTTTTTTATTGTATGATTATATAGATGTAAATAATTGTAAAAAATTAGTCTTATTAATAAGAATGTATATATAATTTATTGTGTTAACGAAATCAGTGCTGATAAAAATTTAAAGTTTGTTTGTTTTATTAGGTATGAATGGAAGAAATTGAAGCATGCTATGTAGAAAAGTTTCAGAACAATTTTATATAGATATAGATTCGATTCCATAATTACATTTCTGAAATTCTGCTACATTTGAATGTGCTGCTCCAAGTACATTACTTACTTGATCGCTGAAAAAACAAACAATTTCATTTACTATACTCAACCCTTATAATTCTATGGGGAGTTAACTAGAACTTGTCTAGTTGCACGTGCATGACTTATCCACACTATCTGATCCCTTACATTCTCATTTCTAACTTGGTACTTGACACTATCTTGAATGAGATAAACACTATATTTTTATACAGTCAATTTCGATAATTTTATAGGATCCTTAACCGTTTTCATCATTGATGAATCGAGTTTAGAAATCGATATACTTGTAGCACAAAACCGTCTTTGAATCAAGTGCTTTAGGAATTCATGTACATCAGTAATTGGAAGTTTGCGGGCTGGTTTGATGGTTTTATTTAATGACTCAGCAATACCAATTGTCATTATTCTCCGTCTTTTCCTTGGACAAAAAGAACAGGCCTACCTTTTAGGGCCAAGTTTGATTAACTCTTCGTGCATTTTTTGGCAGATAATGACAAGAGTTTGCAATAGCGATAAGCACTTTTCTTGTGAGTAAGAGTACACCACCTTCCACAGAACCTCGATAATAAACTTTTATACAAGTTACCTAGGTTACCCTTAAGATGAAAATAACAATTGACATGGGGATTCCGAGAAATAATTCTTCGATGGCCTTATGAATTGTTTTCTCTATCAGTAATGAGGATAAGATCATCCGAGATACCAATGCATCATGTAACTTTTTAAGAAATCATGTCCAACCGGCCACATCCTCTTTATTCGCAAATCCAAATGCAAATGGATATATCATGTTAGACCCTTCTAGACCCATTTGTCGTGTAAATGACACCGCTCAGTTCACCTTTCAATTGTGTTGCATCCATGACAAGCACCAGATGTATATACTTATAAAATCCTTCAATGCATTGCCCCAAGGTAAAGAATGAGTACTTAAAATGTCCATCTCTACCTGTTTGAATTGTAGTGAGAGTGCAAGGATTTGTTACTTTGACCATATGCAGATAAGGAGACAACAACTGCCAAGAGCTACCATACGCAACTTGCTCTGTTCACTGTAATGTTTGTCAGACTTTACTATACAACAAACGCATTGCCCATCGGGCACGAACCTTGCTAATTATTGTAGTATGATTAAATTTAGCATCAGCCTCTCGAGAAGAAAAAATGAACCAATAAGCTTTGCAACCACCGTCCTTCTATTTGCTCTGTCAGGATCACAAAGGCATGTGTATTCGAGATTAAAATATATGACATAGAACAAATAAGAATCACTAGAGCTTTTTCTTGCTCTAAATCAAAATTTGCAACCGTTTTTCATCTCAGTGCACACTACTTCCAATCTTTTTCTATTGGACTGCAAAACAAAGAGAGAAAGCTTATTCTCTAAGACAAATCTCTCTACTGTGAGATTCATATAATCCTTATTGTGAAATAAAGAACCTTGAGCAAGACCGCTTAGTGTATAAGGTGAGGATAGGGCGTATTCTTTGATCTCTTTAAACCTAAAGTTCACCACGCTAGTTAACTCACAAATCCGATTTCTCTCCCCTATTGCACTTGACCATACAACAGGTCCATCAATGTTAGGCTCACCTGCTCTAAAACTATCGCAATTCCCATTACAATCATTCATTGTCGCATCACCTTCGCTTGTAGCACCATTATTGTCGTCGTCGTCCTCATCATCATTATAGAAATTCATCAAATCATTATCAAAAGCATTTAAAATACCCACTTCATTCCACACATATAAATCCTCATCACAAAAGTCGGCATCATCGGGTATTCTATTGACCGTATTTTTTTTTTTTAAGAATTCCTTTCGATAGATGATTTCTATGAATTTTCTCCACATTTTCTACATGAATATATTATGATCTTGAGACATCACATAACCGAAGTTATCTTTGTTTACAATTTCCATCCTCAAATTCACTCCTTTAGGATTTTTCAAAATATTAAATAACCTCAAGTTGTACTTATCCCTATCAATAGATCTTTTTAAATGTGCTTTGTCAATTAAGTGTTCCAACTTAACATCATTATTAAACATGGCAGCACTAGGATTACCCCTATGTAGTCAACACCATCCCAAAAGTCATCATAAATAAACACCACACCAACAGAATCCATATCTTCTAACCATCAACTATAAGAATATATCAAAATCAAGCCAAACACTCTTTATCTCATCCACAATAAATTCATAGTATCCAAAATCATAAATTTAGACCGCATAAAAAAAATGTTAAATTCAACAAAAAAAAAAAAATTAACAACTCTAGACTACATTAACAATAATTATCATGAATCATCATATAAAAAAAAATGATTATGTTATAAACTCGCCTCAAACTTTAATTTGTATTCACGTGAATAGGTTAAGAAAAAAAAATACGACAATAAAAATAGAAAAAGATGAAATTGTGTGGAGCAGAATGGTGGATGAGGTGAGTCTATTTGTATTTTAATTTATTTATAATATTTAAATAGATATAACCGTAACTTTTTAATTTCAAATTTTTTATTTTATAAATATTTTTAATTTTTTAAAATATAAATTATAATATTGTTGAAGTACCAATAACATATATTTTAGGTGAAAATAAAATTAAAAAAAAAATTATGTATAAAATTCAAATTTTAAAACACACAAACTTAAATCAAAATTTACAAAGGCCATTTTTAAAAACTCTCTCTTAAAATATTCTCCCCACAACGAATTTGATAGGGGATTAAAGGGAATGTACATACAGATTGGGTATCCTTTTTCCATTTATTTCACACACGCTATACCTTATACACAATTAATTTCCCAAAAACATAGTTAATGTGTATTTCTCATAAATCTCTAATACATATTCAGAATCACTGAATAAAATATAATGTATTTCTAAATTTTGGCTTATTTAGACTCTAATTTGGCAATATAATAATTCAAAAATTAAACTCAAATATTATAATATATTAAATTATCAACCATGCATTAATTATTTTTTCTTTTTTATCATATTTAATGTATCCATTGAACTTTAATTAAATTATTATATTTCAATTCTTGATTGTGTAACATTATTGTATAAAATAAAATAAAATAAAAAAAAAAAATCTGGAATCCATAGGAGCTATTAGAATACACAATAACAAGTAGAAGATAAAGACGAAGGTAACATACCAACTTGTTGTATTAAATCTGCTGTGATTTTGTATTTCTGGGTTTTTCTACCAGTCAGTGTGTTGGTTTTGATATAGAACGTGTCGGTCATGGTTTATTAATGCAGAGTTTGATAGATAATCAAGTAGAGCGGATCTTCTAAAGACAGATTTATGTAATTGATTCAGGATAAATAGAGCAATCGGATTCATTTTTCTTCTTGAACTGATTTTGAAGGTATGAGTTTCTCTTCAGTTTTTCTTCTCTGTTCTTATTGTCGATTGTTTGCACCGCCTTTCACTGATAATGCACAGATATTTTCTGGATTTTGCAATTCTATATAGAAAATAATAAAATATTAATTTGGTATAGAACACAATATGGGTGACAACAAGAACAAGAGAAAATCAGGTGATGAGTCAGAGAGAAGCCAAATGTTAACGAGGGCATGGGAAAGGAACACACCTCCGAGAGGAGAAGAGTGGGATGACCCAATTGTCCTTCAACTTGAAGAACTATTAGTGTCAGGATTGCATGTGATTTTCAAAGAAGCCGTTGAGTTAATCGTTGAACATGGATATAGCGAAGCAGAGGCACGAAAATGTCTCGCTAGACAAGAACTCTACACAGGGAATGATAACCTCATGTCAAATCTTGTTATAGCCACATTATCCGCTTTGAAAAAAGAGAATTATCTTCCTTCACATGAGATTGATGTGTTTGAAAATCTGCAGCATATGGTCAAGTACACATTGTTGGAAATGGTTCAGACTATTATAGAGGTCAGGCCTTCCTTTTCTGTTCTTGAAGCCCTATGGTGGTTGTTGATTTGTGACTTGAACATTAAACTTGCTTGCACAACTGAAGATCTCGATGAGGAATTGTTAGCTACTAAAACTAACGTTATTTCTTTTGGGGAACAAATCCAATCTATGTCGCTGTGTAAAACCCATGGAAAGGCAGAGATGAAATTTCCAAATATTCCATTTGATGAAGCCTTGGGTAAACACATACCTGAAGATAAGAAGGCGGAGCTGATAGTGAAACTTGTTGAGCGGTTGAATCAAGTGCAGAATCAATCCAATCACTGGACAGATTGGGCGAATGAGAAGGTGATGCAAGCTACGCGTAAGTTGAGCAATGACATGCCTGCTTTGAAAGCGTTGAGGAAAGAAAAGGAGGAACTGGAGAATAGTAAAACGGAAGCTAAGATAATGGAGGAAAACACGGTGAAAAGAGAAACAGAGATGGAAACCGCTCTCAATACTGCGACAGAGCATGTGATGAAATCGGAGTCGATGATCGGGAAGCTGGAATCGGAGCGATTCGCATTGAAGAGACAGATGGAGGCAGCTCAAACGCATGCGGATCTGTCAGCGGCTAGTTGTGGAAAAGCGATTGAGATGGAGAAGAAGACGGCGCAGAGACTTCAAGATCTGTACAAAGAGAAGAACGTTTTGCAAGAGGAGCTTAGGAATCAAAACAAGGAAAAGGCTGAGCTGGAAGTTCAATTAAGCAAATTGGAGAAAAAATTCAACCGAGTTCGGGAAAGATGCGACAAGGAGAGGGCGGAGACGGAGAGGTATTTGGCGGAAGCGGCGGCGATTAGGAAGCAGCGAGAGCGGATGGAAGCGGAAGCGAGAGCGAAGGAGGAGGAGATAATGAGGAAAATTGAGAGCGAGAAGAAGACGCATATGATGAATGTTAAACAGCTTGAAAACCGATTGGCTTTGCTCAAGTATAACGCTGAGTGTTCGACGAGGAGGAGTGAGGTGGATGAAGGAGTGAAGAGAGAGATGGAGTGTGTGATGTGTTTGGAAGAAGAGAAGAGTGTGGTGTTCTTGCCGTGTGCTCATCAAGTGCTGTGTGTAGAATGTAATCGACATCATCAACTGCAAGGCATGAATGATTGTCCTTCTTGCAGGACACCTATCCGACGTCGGATCAATGTCATTCTTCCTCCTTCCCCCAAAACAACTACTACAAGGAAGCCCAAAAACTAGTGCTTTCATTATCTTTATCTAAACTCTGTACTCTTTCTTTTTTTTATTTTATTTTAATTTTTTTCCTGTTTTTTCGTTTATTGCTAAAAATATAATTATTACTATGTAAATTTTTTTTTTAATTTTTTTATCCGAACTCTCCAAACAAAACTAGATTTGAATATTTTTTCACTCTATCGGCTGCTAAAGAAGAGAGACTCATTTGACCTTTTCTTTTATTATCACTTATTTTATTTTGTGCTTTTAGTTAATGTTTTTAACCGATGTAAAAGAAGTCTAGTCGAGTGGGAGTATTAGATGATGTCAGACGTAGAATTCATTAAATTATTTAAAGTTAAATTAGAGGTTGAATGATAATTTAGGTGTTAAAATTGGTTAATTTTTAATTAATAATTTTTTAATTTTATATAATTAACATTTGTTAATTTTACGTAACTAAAAATGGTAGAATATTAGTCACTTTAAAAAAAAATTTGAAGATATTTAATTAAAAATAATATTTATAAATTAAATTTTGATTTATGAGGTATGTTTCTAATTTTATTTTATTTGTTTTAAGAAAGATATCATTTAATCATTTTACCCTTTAAACCTCCACTCGAGATTATATCATGTTTCAGTACTAAATAGACAAGAGAAAAAAAAAATGAAACTAATAAATTTTTATGTGTAAAAATCTCCAAGTACAATATTAACCCTTCAGAATAAACTTTAATTATGTTGTAAACTTTAATTACATTCCCTATAACATATCTCTCATATTTTGAATTTGATTTATATCTCTCATATTTTGAATTTGATTGTAAGACATTAAGGGAAATTGCTAAAAAAAACCTCCTCAAGTTTATGGTTTGTGAAAATTTCAAGAAATGAACTTTTTAAAGTTTAAAATACAATTAGAGGCCTATTTTGAAAAACATACAAAAACAGGCTTTTAAAAGTTTAGTTTTCACTCTATAGGCCGAGTTTCCTAAAATACCTTTGAAACTTTACAATTCACAAATGCTGTGAATTATGCTCACAGTCTGTGAATTACGCTCACAGCTGTGATTGGCCTATGGAGTGAAAATCAAAATTTAGTTTTGTAAACTTTTCAAAAGTGGCCTATAATTGTATAGTAAACTTTTTATGGCCTAGAAATCCAATGGACTCGTTATGTTTTTTGTCGATTTACCACCTAAGTTTTAAAATTATCCAAAATACCTCTTTAACTTTACAAAATTAACTAAAAAAACCTCCCGGTGGATGGAAACCATTGCTTTGAACGGTTGACCGGTTTGACTATGGGAGTAATTTAGTAATTTTAAATAAATAAAAGAAAAAGTATTAAAAAACCTCCTAAGGTTTGATTATTTCACTATTTTACCACCTATGTTCGAAAAATCTGTTTTCTATCTCCTTAACACTTCAAAATTAAATTTTAAAAAATTCCTATTAAATGAAATTAACCATTACTTTAAAAAATAGAAATGGCCATAGTCCGGACTGATAATTTAATTCTTTAAAAATAAAATAGTTTTATAATATGTCATATGATAAATATTAAATTAACAAGTATTATATTTAATTATTTAATTTTTTTACGCCTAATAAATTTAATATATTTTTATTAAATTATATAATATTAATTTTACTACATAATTAAATTAAATCAATATAATAAATAAATATATGCAATTAATTGTATTTTAGTTACTTTATTTATATAATAATATATACATATAGTATATAATAATAAATATTTTTTAGACTAGTTGGGTTTTTAGAGACATAGAGCAAAATCAGATAGGTAAAATCAACCGGCTCAAAAATTTTGGGCGAATTAGAATTATTCGTATAGTGAATGGGTAAATTTTGGTCAAATTTCGATAATTTTCAGTCGGATTAGCCTAGTCTCGAATTTTTTTTCCACCCTTAATTTTAAATATTTGACTCTTTAGGTAGTGCTAGTTTAGTAATTTTCAAAATAAATATATTTTGGTCTAAATTAGTCTTTAAATAGTTGAACTCGTTTAATATGAGTTAAAATAAGTTCTTTTTAAACACGGGTGGTAAATTGGAGAAAAAGACAAACCTTAGGAGGTTTTTTAGCATTTTTAAAAAACATACAGTAAGGTTATTTTGGTCGTTTTGCACTTTTCCATCCATAATCTAACTGAGGAGGTTTTTTAGGTAATTATCAAACGTTTGTGGTAAAATGACTAAAAACCTAAATCTTAGGAGGTTTTTTTGGCAATTTCCCAGACATTAATTATGAAAGTTCGAACTCTTGTGAGGCATGTTAGGTCTTCTCCCGTAAACTTTAAAAATTCAAAGCGTACATAGAAGAGGAAAAAGAAAATCGTAAAAACCTAACTTTGGATGCTGAGACAATATGGAATTCAACCATTTTAGTGTTTGATTTTCCCATCATGTTAAAAAGTACTTCCCCCATTTTTTTTTAATTGCTACACTTTCATATGCACTTGAATAGTAAATAAAAATTGCTACACTTTTATGAAAGTGTTTAATTGCTACACTTTCATATGGAATTCAACTCTTGTGAGGCATGTTAGGTTTTCCATGCTTAACTTTAACGGTAAATATCTTTAATTATACCTAAATAAAAATTATGAGAATTTTATATTTGAAATATAAACGTTAAGACGAAAAAAATAAGATCTCATTTGACTATATTTTTTCTTATAGATAAGCAACAATATATAAATAAAAAAAAAATTATTGATGAATAGTATTTGAATAGTAAGTGTAGTAATTAAAAAATAAACGGAGGAAGTATTAGAAACACAAATACAGTACAAAAATTACACCACAAGTAATTTAATAATACCAAAATAATAAAATAAAAATACTACTCCTATAAAAATTGGAGGAGACTTGCACAGCAATATCCTTAGATATTAGTTGACCGCTCATGATGTTACTTTCAAAAATGGTACTGCCCCAAGGATAGAACCTCCAAACTGACTTTGTAACGTAGAAACCCAGAGCTTGACAAAGAACATAATTTTTTAATTCAGAAAGAAAGAAGAAGGAAATTTTATTTCAAGTAAATTTATTTAATCACTTTTCTCTCATATATATTGAGACACGGGTGGTTAATAAAAATCAAAAGTCATAACTGTTGGATAAGACACAACAGCTAATATTGTCGATTCCGAATAGTCATGAGTTTTTCAAAATTTAAAATAATTCAAAAATAAAAGCTAGGTAACAAGGCCCCAAGGCCCATCTTTAAATAGCCCATATGTGTATAACATTTCCAATATTCTCACAAAAGCCCTTTACTAATGTTACTTGATCACTCCAATATACAAACCATTATATAAACCCTTTTATCTTTTTTTATATAATCACTTCAATATACAAACCATTATATAAACCATTTTATCTTCTTCTATATAAGTAATATGAGATACTTTTATTATATTCAAACACGTATTTCACCACAAAAAGATCATTTGCTAGTTTATAATTAAGACATGTTATTTTTTTTAATTATTTTCATCTCTTTTGTTTTCTTCCTATGATATGAAGGTATCCTTCTTCTTCTTCTCCTTTTTTTTCTCCGTTTTCTGTTTTAAACTAATGTCTTTAATATGCTTGTCGGTAGATTACGAATATTTGTAAATTTGTGGTGGTTGTTTATAGTTTTTGTAAGTGACATTAGAATGTTCAGGCTCCTTATAATTATTTTTTAGAATTTTTAATGGGAGAAGCACATAAAATCAATCATACAAGCAGTTAGGGGTGGGCATAAAACCCGGACCGACTCGGACCGGACCGAAAATTACCGGTCCAAGGTCCAAATGTTCCCGGTTCGGTCCAAAAAATTGGGACCAGTCATATTTATAGGTCCGGTCCCATGCCTCCGGGGACCGGACCGGACGAACCAATTAAAATAGTTTTAAAAAATAAATAAATAAGTATATATTAAAAATATAAATAAAATATTTAAAAAATAAATTTCATATACTTATTTTATAATATTGATATAATTTAATTGAATAGTAAAATTTTAATATTTATTTTAATATTTAATGAATTTAATTATATTAATCTGAATTTATTATGGATAAAAATATTTTAGGTGAACAATTATGATACTATAAATTGACATTATAAATGTAGGTATTTAATTTGTAAAAGATATGATTTATATATAATTTTTTTAAAATTATTGTTTTATATTATAAAAAATAAAAAATTAGTAAAAATCCAACCTGATTGGATCGGACCGGATCAAGACCGAGACCAGTTAGGACCGGACTGATCGTTCCAATACTTTAATCAGTCCGGTCCGGTCAAAATTTTTTGGATCAGTTATATTAACCGGTCCGGTCCGGATCCGACTAAATCCGGACCGGGCCGGACTATGCCCACCCCTACAAGCAGTAGAAATCCTTTCTCCCTAAAGTGAATACGATCTAATTGATCTAAGTAAAGCACACAATCAACCACACTTACACAATCGATCTCCTCAATGAGAGAAGTAAAAATCATGAGACTATAGTCCACTTCTAACCTCCATTATAATAAAAATTATAGATTGTAAAATGTTCCAACATCAAATAAAGAACAAATGATAACAGCAATTATAATAACACCAAGATTAGGATCAAACAATAAGAGAAAGAAAACAAATCGAACCAACACCCATGTTCTGATTAATGTTTCTCTTTATGGAAGCTCCAAATATAATCTCCACCGTTGATATGTTCTCGAAAATATATCAAAATTCATCTCGATCTAACGGCTAATCAAAGAGATAATTCCCCGAAAATATATCAAACTTCATTTCGATCTAACAGGTAATCAAAGAGATAATTCCCTTTGAATATGACTGCACAATGTTGTAATGACAATCCAAAAGTCTCTATTTTCGATGGGTACAACTCCTTACTGAGAACTTCAATTGACGATTCCAACTACCAATCTTCAAAAGAATATATCTATTATATTCACTCCAAATTTGAGCATATCCAACGGTCGGTGTAAGATCGGTCTTCAAAACCATCCAAGAGTATTGAAGAATAACAAACAAAATATGATCGAGAACCATCCCAACAACAGAATGGATGTTAACTTTGGGTGAATTACTTCTTCAAAGTCTCCACGAATTCATTTTAACCTACAAATTATTTTATATTTTAATATCCTTCCTTTTCACCTATAAAAATGTTGTTTATTATTTTAAAATTTTAGATATTAAATCTGTGTTTTAATATTTCTATGTATAAACATGGTATTTAATACTTAGGGTTATTTCCAAAAACACCCCATTTTTTCAAACGTTTCACTTTGAGCACCCGGTTTTGAAAAGTTTGAAAAACCACCCCCAAAACCAAAACTACTAGTGGTTTTGGTATTTTTGTGAGTGGTTTTGGTGTTGTATGAGTGGTTTTGAAATTCTATATATTTTAATTTGGAGATTCAGAAATTCCCTAAAATCAAAATTACTTATACAACACTTAAACTGCTCATAAAAATACCAAAACCACTAGTGGTTTTGATTTTGGGGGTGGTTTTCCAAAAATTTTCAAAATTAGGTGCTCAAAGTGAAACGTTTGAAAAAATGAGGTGTTTTTGAAAATAACCCTTAATACTTATCATAGGTATAAAAATATCAATTAATATTTTATAAAATTAGATATAAAATTTGTCTTCTAAATAGACCATAGTTGGTTATAAAAATAATATTTAATATTATGATGATTAGATATAAAAATAATATTTGATACATGGGATTATCATTATCACGTCCGTAATCTGGGGCTATTCGTCTGCTTAATTTTGAAATTTTTCTTAATTTTTGTTTATTTTCATTTTAAGGGTAAAATAGGCATTTTTGAAAAATGTTTGACTTTTTCGGTTTGACCAAATGATTTGACTAAGTTGACTTTTAGGTTGGTTTTGAAAACAATTGGATAAAAGAGATAGTTTTGTAAATAATTCTAAAATGGGGTTATTTTTAAAACCACATGAAATATATGGGTTGATGGAGATATTTACCACCCATATATATGTGAAAAGAAGCTTTTAGTTTTCATTCTCACCAAACCTAGAAAAGATTGATTTTACGTGTTCTTATCTTTTCTCTCAAACTAAAGTCACCATACGGATTTCAAATCACGGTTTTCAAAGTTTCATTTGGAATTTGGTGTTGATTTCGATTTCTTCATCAAGGTAATGATTTCTACACCTCCTTTTTGTTTTAATTCACAATTAAATTGATTCCTATTAGATTTGGGAATTTTATCTACACTTAGGGTTTGATGATTTGATGATTATTTTCTACAAATTGATTTGGGGATTTTGTTTATAATGGTATGGGTTTTGAAACCTTGTAGTTGATTTGACGATTTGGGCATATTGGGTTTAAATCAATTTTAATTGCTTTTTGGGTATAAACCCTAATAATTGTGAATTGGGGATTTATAATTTATTCTTGATTTAGTATAGACCAAGTTGGGAATCGTCAACCGGAGTAAATTCGGTGGATTTCGGGATTAGCGAATAAGGTTAGTAGCCATGTTTACGCCCTCACTCTTGTTTGATTTGTTTGTTTATTTGTTTGCAAATTGGTTAAACTAAAATAAGTTGAAATCTATGATTGAATACTTAATCTGCTGCATTTGATATAATTTGCTTGGGAATATTGTTGCCCTATTATTTGATCATGTTCGGACATATGAGTTTATGACCATTTTCGTTTGTTATCTGTCTGCTATTTGGAATCTGAATTTTGTAATCTGCTAAAGTCATGTCCTAAGGTTAATACGATAAGACCATCATGCTGTTAGGGAAAACTAGATGTATAAATCGATGCGCAAAAGCGTATATGGCCTTGATTGCCAACCATTTTCTGGATGAGACGACATCATTTTTGGAGCTTGGCTCATTTTTGGATGCGACGACATCATCTCTGGGATCTTTGATCCATCTCTGAGAGTTTAACTCTATCTGTCTGTTTTGTTCCCGATTTTATTATTAGACTAAGGACAGGCCTGGTAAGTTAAACACCTAAACAATTTGGGTAATCTGAAATTCTGCGATAATGATATGTTGCTGCTTCTGGTTATGTGTTGGTTATGTTTTGGTTTGATTCTGGCTGCTACTAGTTGTTTTCTTTTGGGTTCTAACATTGGGTAGTGTATAATATGACTCCTAACTGGCTGTTAGTGCTAGGATTAGACCCAATTGGATAGCTAGATTTTGATTTGGCGAACGACATAACTTGAAATAGGCTTAAAAAGTGCCCAGGGTCCGTAACCGGACTGTTTACCGGATTCACTTAAAACTGGAAAACTGGACGTAGGATGGTCTCTGGACGAACTCCTTACCGAGCTGATTACCGAAATACAATTCGGTCAGCCTGAAGATCATTAGATTCACTCTCTGGACGGATTGCTTACCGAATAAGTTACCGAACTGTAGTTCGGTATGAACCTCCGAAGACTGTTCAACCTCTCTGACCGAACTCTTCACCGAGCTAGGTACCGAATTCGGCATGTCTGAGAGACTTGAAACTCTCTGACCGAGTTTCATACCGGAATAGAAACCGAACTATCACTTAAACTTCCCTTGGAATCGTATAATTGCTCTCTAACCGAATAGCTTACCGGAATGTCTACCGAATTACAATTCGGTAAGTCTAGTATGCTCTTTGACCGTATAACCTGCCGGACTGCTTACCGAACTACTATTCGGTTACGGTCTTCCTTTTGAAAATAATTTGATAACTGTAAAGCCTTTTTCACTCGGTAATTGAAATAATCTGTAATCATTTATCCTAGATCACTTAAAGGGGGATTATTTTGGGATAACTTGATTTGTTAATCAACTTGTTTGTTTTTGTTTGTACCATTGGTTGTTAACTAACTTGCATTTGTGCATGACATACTATCCTGTTTAATAAGATGCATCTGTATGTGTTTGTTGGGCATTGGCTTACTAACCAGACATCGATAGTCTGACCCTTCGTTGTTTCTATTTTTGTTTTGTATGTTTTGAACCCTTTTTGGGAATGGAATTGCTGAGTTCAGACAGTCAGGTGGGATATAAGGATATCACTAGCATCAAGCATTCACATGGCATCCTCTTCAGATTTGGATTTCACATCAGTTTATATTGCTGGATTTATTTATGTTTTAGAATCCGCTGCACATGTTTTGAATTTGTTTTCAGATTAAGTACCCTTGGGATATTTTTATGTAATTGTCTTTCATTTGGAACTTGTAGTTCAACTACAAATTTGGTTTTGGATTTATAAGAACAGTCTTTCAGATTTGAATATGAGTTGCATTTCTTTGTCTATCTGTTATTTGTATGTTCCGTTAGTTGTCTTCCGCATGTGACATCCGGTCTCCACGTTCCCTTTCCGTCGGGCGGGGTTCGGGTGTTACAATCATACATATATATATAGAGAGAGAGAGGAATGTCAATTTGGATTCCATCCCCGGGTTCATGACCCATTCCAACGTGGTCGGATCGGGTTTAAACTCCATTCTACAGAGAGATGGATCAGACTAAAAATAAAAGAGTAGTGAGATTATTTGAATTTGGGTTCAACCAAAATCCACTTCAACCTTGACTTGGTGCAAAATATGTCATATTTATAGTTAACTTTTCCAATGATTGTTGGACTCAAGTGATGATTTTAGTATTGAATTACTTTATTTAGTATTTTTGTGCAGCTTGGGGTCAAATTATATTTTTGAAGCTTTATGCGTGTTGTAGCAATAATTTGTCAAATTAAAGTCCACAAAATCAAAGTTAAAATATTTGAATAATCAGTTTTTCTTATCAAACGATTTGTTTAGTTTATGTTTTTGAGTTTTAAACTTTAAGTTAAGATTTTTTAGATGGAGATTTGATCTTTTTCATTTTTCTAGTTTTAATTTTTAAGTATAAATAAGTGTTTCCAATACGATGTAAGTGAGTTTTGTTTTATTTTTGAGTTCTAAAGTTTATTTAATTTCTCTATTTTAGGTTTGAACGTTTAATTAATAATGATGATAGTTATGATCATAGCTAACTAAGTTATTTTGATCCAGTAAAGTCGATTAGTTTATTTTATGTTGTAAGAATTGTGCTTCATTGATTATATCTACGGTATTCATGATTTCACTATGATTACTTGGTTTAGGTTGAATGTATTTACTTGATTGATTGATTAATTGGGCCTGTTAGTTAATTAATTAGATTGATATCCTACTAGTTAATGGAATTAAATACGTAATTGTTTAATTGATTTTACCCAGGGCCGGCTCTGAGGGGCTGCCGGAGGTGCGACTGCCGGGGGCCCGGCGTGGAGGGGGCCCCCTCAGAGCCGAAGCGAGCATAAAAAAAAATTGTGTTTTAGTTTATGGTTTAAAAGTGAAAAATTAAATTTATTTTATTGTTATTTATTTGATGTTTGTGGAGAATTAGGATTAGGAAAGTTTAGAGATAGTTGAGAATGGGGAGAGTTTAGAGATAGAATCTTTTATAAATTCTATTTACCTTATTTGAAGTTAGAGAATCGAAAAGAAGTGAATTATATAACAAATAAGTTTTCTTCTTCTCCATTTATATATACTAAAAGAAATAGAGTCCTTCACCATTAACGCAGACAAAGTTCTAGTTCAGGCTTCCAGTCTTTCAACAGATGTCGCATGTCGCCGTCATCTTCTCCGATAATTTCTTATTTCCTCCTGTTCCACTCATCTTTTCTCTTTGTTCCTCCTGCTCCACTACTTTTTTCTCTTTAGGCATCGTTTTCTTTTTCTTTTTCTTTTTTTTCTTCAAATTTGGTTGTATTAAATTAGATTTAAATAATTAAAATTTTAATTTGTGATTATATGATATAATAAAATTATAAAATATAGATTTGTTGTTTCTATGTGTTGTACTTGTATAATATTTTTTAAAAATAAATTAAGAATTAAAAATTTTATTTATTCATTAGGAGTTATTTGTATTTGTATTATTTATTTATTTATTAATTTAATTATTTTTAAATTTGAGTGTTTCAAACTTATGCTAATTTGAATTTAAATTTAAGGGTTATTTCCAAAAAACACCAATTTTTTCAAACGTTTGATTTTAAACACCCGGTTTTGAAACTTTTGGAAAACCACCCCAAAAATTAGAAAACAATTAGTGGTTTTGGTTTTTGGAGTGGTTTTGTTGTGGTGGGAGTGGTTTTGAAAAATTATGATCTTTTAATTATTTTAAATTATTTTAATAAATTTATTTTATAATTTCAAATTTTATTATTTACATTTTATGCTCTTAAAAAAATATTTTATAATTTTTAGCAATTTTTTATATTTTTATATTTAATTTTACTATATAAGGACCCAAAATTATGCATTTTAATTATTATACGTTAATATTTAATGAAATAACATATATTTTTTTATTTTTCATAAGTATTAATGTATTATTATAATTTGTATTTTTTATACTATAATTGAATACTAATAATATTATAGGTATTTTTAAAATAAAAAATTTTAAAATAAAAAATAATGTAGATGGGCTTGAAATTCACTAATGAAACTCTATTTTGAATAGATGTGTTTAATTCAATATGATTCTCCATTTTGAAATTTTTATACATAATTGATTAAAGAAAAACAATTTTTTTTCATTAAGTTTATTCATAATTTTCGTTCGGTAGTACAAAATGATTTTATGTAATTACTTAATTTTTGGAAAATAACAAATTACAATTTAAAAATTATTAAATCTACCTCATTTCTACTATAATTGATTAAATTAAAATTTTAATAACAATGTTTTTTTTTAAAAAAAAATCATCAAACAAAAATTATAAATACAACTCAAAATCGTTAAAAATCATTAAATAAAACAAATATGAAATATTTCTCAAAATACACACTTATTAAAAAATATTTAAATTATGTAATATTTGGTTTTATTTGAATAATATTAAAAATATAAATTCAAAAAATTATACAAAAAGAATTTTTCAAAACCACCCTCAAAACTCCAAAACCACTCCAAAAACCAAAACCACTAATTGTTTTCTAAATTTAGGGGTGATTTTCCAAAAGTTTCAAAACCGGGTGTTTAAAATCAAACGTTTGAAAAAATGAGTGTTTTTTTGGAAATAACCCTTAAATTTAAAATATAGTTATTTGTATTGTATTTTATATTATTAATTTGATTGTTATTTTAATATTAAGTAATTATTATATTTTATTTAGTATTATTAATTTTAATTTTTATTTAATTCTTAATTGATGTGTGTTAATATGTATTTATAATTTGTATTGAATGTGCATGTCATAATTTAGGTGTCGTAATGTCGCCTAAGCATTTGTCGGGTGCCCAAAAAAGGAAAAGAAAAAGACAAGAGGAACAATTTATTGAATCACAAAGGGGTGCTTTAGATAAGTTTTTTTCATCTTCTAGCAATACTAATGTCAATGAAGATCAAGAGGAACAACCTAGTCACGCTCAAGAGCATGAAACTAATTTAAATGTAGAAGTTGAGGTCAATGAAGAGGTTGAAAATCCAAATGGTGATGAACAAGAAGATTTTCTTTTATCTATCTTTGATCCTAGAACATGGGATAATCTTGACAATAAGAAAAGAGACATGTTAATTGAAAAAGGTCCAGTGAGAGAATGGAATCTGGAGTTTCCTAAGGATGGTATTGGTAGACATTTTTCATATGCCTTTTATTCCCGAAAGTTAACTAATGGTGAGGTTGTTGATAGAAGGTGGTTGGTTTACTCTAAACATGTGGACTAAGTATATTGCTTTTGTTACAAGTTGTTCAAATCAAATCAAAATAAGTCTTTGTTGGCATCTGATGGAGTGAGGGATTGGAAGCATCTCAATAAGAGACTCAAAGAACATGAGAGCAGTGTTGAGCATTTAACAAACATGAATACATGGAATGAACTTAGGTTGAGGTTGAGCAAAAATAAAACAATTGATGATGCTATGCAGTGGGAGATTGCAAAGGAAAAATAGCGATGGAGACAGGTTTTGGTAAGAATAGTTGCTGCTGTGAAGTTTCTAGCAAAACATTATTTGGCCTTTCGAGGATCAAATGAGAAGTTGTATCAAGTTAGCAATGGTAATTTTCTTGGCATAATTGAAATGATTGCAGAATTTGATCCTGTGATGCAGGAACACATTAGGCGCATCCAAAATAATGAAATTCATCATCCTTGTCTTGGCCATAATATTCAGAATGAGTTAGTTTCTCTTCTTGCTGATGTTGTGAAAAGTTTTATCTTAAGGATCATAAAGGATGCCAAGTATTTCTCTGTTATTTTGGATTGTACCCTCGATGTGAGTCATGAAGAACAAATGACTCTAATCGTGCGTTGTGTCAATATGTCAAGTAACACTCCGAGAGTGGAGGAGTTTTTCATAGAGTTTTTGAAGGTTGATGACACATCAGGCTCAGGACTTTTCAATGTATTGATTGATACATTGGGCTCTCTTGATTTGGAAGTTGCTAATGTGAGAGGTCAAGGTTATGACAATGGTTCTAATATGAAGGGGAAACACCAAGGCGTCCAGAAGCGTTTGCTAGAAATTAACCCCAAAGCATTATATATGCCATGTGCATGTCATAGTTTGAATCTCACTCTTTGTGACATGGCAAAATCTTGCGCACAAGCTCTTTCATTCTTTGGTGTTATACAACGAATATATGCACCATTTTCACGTTCTACTAAAAGATGGAATATTTTGCTTGACAAAGTTCCAAAATTGACTGTGAAACCTTTGTCCAGTACTCGTTGGGAGAGTCGAATAAAGAGTGTGCAACCTATCAGGCATCAAACTCCTTAAATAAGAGCATCTTTACAGGAAGTGGAGAGGGTTTCTACTGATGACCCAGCAGCAGTAAGTGATGCTCAATCTTTAGTCAAAACACTTGAAAGTTTTGAATTTTTGGTGGGTATGGTTATTTGGCATGATATTCTATTCTCTGTGGATATGGTGAGCAAAAAGTTGCAATCTAAGATTGTGTCCATAGATGCTACTCTCAATCAAATTGAAGGGGTCATCTCCTATTTTCAGAAGTATAGAAATGAGAACTTTAATTCTAGCATGGAGATTGCAAAATCCATTGCTTCTGATATGGGTATATAGCTAAAATTTGCGACAAAACGTCAAGGTAAAAGGAAGAAGCATTTTGATGAAATCAATGATCAAGATGAAGATATAGAACTATCAGCTATAGAATCCTTCAAAGTTAATTACTTTCTAGTGATCGTTGACACAACAATTGCTTCATTATCTAGTCGATTCGAACAACTGAAGACATTTGAAAGGGTGTTTGGTTTCTTATTCAACTCAAAAAATCTGAAATCCTTGGATAATAATGATCTACGGAAATGTTGCATTATATTTACAGACGCTTTTTCTCATGATAATGCATGTGATGTTGATCTGGATGATTTTTTCTCTGAATTAAAGGTGTTGCAAGCAACCTTGCCGAATGATTTGATGACAACGCCCGTGATTCTTCAGCTTGTTACAGCCATTAATTGCTATCCAAATATCTCTATTGCCTATCGGATCCTCTTAACTGTACCTGTGACTATAGCCTCAGCTGAAAGAAGTTTCTCAAAATTGAAACTACTGAAGAACTGTTTGAGGTCAACAATGTTGTAGGATAGATTGAACAATATTGCAGAATAGATTGAATGGCTTGGTTATGTGCTGCACTGAGAAAGATGTCTTAGACAATATTGATATTGAGATTGTTCTTAATGATTTTGCATAAAAAAATGCCCGAAGAAACTTTTTTGTGACGCACTAAAACTGGATTAATTTGATGTAACCGGACTAGTTTTATATTATTGCCTTTTTGATTTGTAGTATCAAATTTGTTTATTTCATGAATCGTCATGTTAATTTATAGTATTGAATACTAGTAATCATATCTACTCTATTGATCGTCATATTAAAAATGGAAAAAAAAATTAATTTAAAGGGGCCCACTATATCACATTTGCCCGGGGCCTTCAAAACTATAGAGACGGTACTGATTTTACCTAGGCAGTTAATAGTGTGATGTGTTGCACTATGTGATGTTATGATCATAGATTAATAAATGCGCTTGTTGATTTGCTAGTTATGACCATAGGTCTTTCTAATTTTTATTGCAATCTATGGTTGAATCTGTCAGGCGCTTGTTGGGGTCACTGATAGGTTAGGGCTCATTAGAAAGCACTTTTTCGGTCAGTCTAATAACTAAGGGAAGATTAGGTTGTTAGGAACAATGTCAATGACTATAACTATGGTTATTGAGTATAATTTATCTTTAGTTTTGATGGTCTGCTGGATTTCCTTACTTTATTGATTTATTATTTTAAATATTTAGTATTTTATTTCTTCAACCAACCTTAAAAAATCCTTAAATTATTCTTTAGGTCATAAAAATTTAAATCGATTAAACTGTTCTCTGTGGTTCGACTCTATTTATACTATTTATATTTAATTGCAAGAATTAAATATTTTTTACGCTCCAACACACGTCAAACTCATACCGCTATGTGTATATATATATATATATTAATAAATTAATTATATTATATAGTGAAAATTCTTTCAAATGGATTTTTTAAAGTTCAAAATACAATTATAGGCCTGTTTTGAAAAACATACAAAAACAGACTTTTAAAAGTTTGGTTTTCACTCCATAGGCCAAGTTTCCCAAAATACTCCTGAATCTTTACAATTCATAGATGCTGTGAATTACGCTCACAGTTTGTGGATGGACTATGGAGTTAAAATCAAACTTTAATTTTGCAAACTTTATAAAAGTGGCCTATAATTGTATAGTAAACTTTTTATGATCTATAAAATTTTTTCCCTATTATATAATATTATATATAATCAGACAAAAATTGATATTTTAATACAATCTATCTCTCAATTATTGATGCTATGGGATGAGTTTAAACTAGTTAGGTTCTGTCCCTATTTTTTGGAAGGCCAATTTTTTTACTTGTTGTGAACCCGGCGGGTGTGGTGGGTTGGGATAAAATATTAAATCATTAGAGTGGGTTCGGATTGTCTAAAACATACCTTAACCTGCCCCATTGCAATCCCTAATAAGCATAAATCTAGGCGTAACCTAATCGTAAGTGGATCTTACGAGGTCCATTCTCATCTATGGACTGTGCATTAAGAATTTGATTCACCATGAGAACAAATGCTACAATGTAAGGCTTATAAGTCAATATGATGTAGATTAGTTTTTTAATGAGTTTGATTCAAGAAGTGGACTGGGTCAAGCTGATGAAGAAAAGATTATAATTTTTGTATTAGAGTTTCTTTTCCTTTGTTTAGAGGGTTAAATTTGTTTTGTTTATTTATTTTTATTAGAATTTCTTTTATATTTTAATTAGATTTTTCTTTTATTATTAGATTTATATTTTTAGGTTTTTATTTAGTTTTTCTATATAAATATTAGGAGTGTGAAAAAAATCCAATATGACCCAAATTTTTGAATATTCGATCTGATTTTTATAATTTCAGATTTTAAAATCGGATATCCGGTTTTAAAACCAAATATTCTGATAAGATGGATTGAAATTTTTTTAGTTTCGAATAATTTGAAAAAGAAAATAATACACTAAATTTCCTTTTAATTTTTTTATAAACAATATATTTCATGATTTTTATATACACATAATAATTTTGATTATTATACTACAATCTTATATAATTTGTAATGTTTATTTTAAAACTAAATTTATTTATTTTTAGTAATTTTTTCTTTTAATTTGGACATTAAAAAAATAGATAGAAGAAATTTGGATACCGAATATCCGATTATTTAATCCAAAAAATTGGATACCCGATTAACCGAATTTTTGGTTTTTTGGATCAGAGATGGATCATAATTTTTCTAGATTCGAAATTTCGGATCGAATCGGATATCTAAAAATACACAGCCCTAATAAATATGTTATCCCATTTTTATAATATTTTGACTTTGCCGTGTTTTCGTTAAATTAGGGTTTCTTTACCCTTAGATTAAGGGTTTATCTTTGTCATAATTAGAAATTACTTATTAGAACTCCTAACTAACTCTAAATAGTCTTTATACGAGTCTAAATAGGTTTCCATCCTGCATCACATTAATATATATACACATATAATTACGTGATCCAAAAAATTTATACGAAGTCTAAGTGCCTGTTTGGTTGGACTTGTCTACTAATTGAAAGTACTTTTTTAAATCTAAAAGCACTTTTTTTTTTTTTTTAGTTTTGGTTATTTGGCAGAAATTGAGGGTTTAAAAAAGCAGAAAATCATCTACCGAGAGAAGCACAAATTTGATGCTTCTTCGAGTAGATCTTTTTGAGCTTTTTTAAAAAGATACAAAATATCTTTTATACCCTTATAATATATGATATATAACTCATGAATCCATACTTTATTTTACTTACTTTACATATAAACACTATTATTTTGAGATATATAAAATTATGATAATTTAAAATTTTAAATCTACAATCAAAATTTTTATATGAGTTTGTGAAATCTTTATATAAAATAAATTTGTAAGATTTTGTAAAACTTTATCTTCTATTATTATTATATTTGTAACTTGAATTTTTTTCTTTTTAATTGAGTTTAAAATATATATATAATATTCATATTTGAATTGGTTTCATGTAAAAAAAATAATCGAACAAAAAAATATATAGTAACTAAATGTATTTTTTACATCTAGATATTATTTCATATTTAAATACTCAACTTTTAAGTAATTAAAATTAATAAAAATTTCAATACTCAACTTTTAAGTAATTAAAATTAATAAAAAAAACGCCGTCTGTGGGGATTGAACCCACGACCACGTGGTTAAAAGCCACACGCTCTACCACTGAGCTAAGATGGCTCCACAGGCATATTAATAATGTGGAAAATACTTTAAACACTAGACTTCCAATTACACCATTTATTTTGGAGAAAATTATATAAAATAATTCAAGTAAAATTTGAAATTTCAAAATTAATCTAAAAAAGTTTCAATTATATTTTTTATCCATTCAAAATTTGATTTTGAAAAATAGCCCTTCACGGCTGTAAAAGACCTCTTCATAAACCCCCCTTCACACATTCACATATTAGGGCTTGTTTGGGATGACTTTTAACTTTGGCTTTTACCAGTAGAAGAAGAGAAGTAAAAGCAGAAGCATTTTCAAATACTGTTTGGATGATGAATTTTAGAAGAGCTTTTCTGTCCAGAAGAGCTTTTGAAACTGTTTGGATAAACTGCAACTCAAATTTCTGTTTGTATTATATGACTATTATACCCTTACGAAAGAGCTTTTCAAGATGTTTGGATACTAATAATACTCAAATTTTATATTATATATTTTATTTATAAAAAATTAAATAATTAATAATACTAAATTAATAACATTAATTAATCGTGTAAAAAAAAATTAGTCGAACATATTGTCATTATTTGTACTAAAATTAATTTAAAAGATAATTATTCATGTTCACGAAATTCATCATAATCGTTAGTAATATTAATTTGAACTTCTCAAATCTGTTCAATACCTATAATAATTAATATCTATAAAAAATCTATAAATAAATAAAACATTGCATTATGTAACATATCTAAAACCAAACAACAAGTTTAGGAGAGAGTAGATGAACTAGTACAATTAACAAAAACAAAAATACAAATTGTCAAACTAAATTTGTTTTTATCACTCTTGCATTAATTCCCAAGCTATTCTATCACGAACTATATTCATCTCATTTTCATCTATGGTTACATTCACAAATAATTCTTCATCATTCTGCACATTATTTTGATCTTCATCATCCGAATCATAATCAATATCTTTTATAGCTTCCTTCCTGATAAAATTATGTAAAGCCATTGAAGCCGTAACAATTGCAACTTGTTTGTCAAATGTATAACTAGGCATCAAGTGTAAGATTTTTCATCGAGCTTTTCACACACCAAAAGTTCGTTCGATGACAGTACGTAATGAGGAATGCACATAGTTAAATGTTTCTTTCATACCTCTTGCTTGTCCACTAGCTCGAAATTCAGGAAGATGGTATCGTTATCCTTTATATGGAGCCAAATAACCCTTCATATTTGGGTATCCCGAATCAACCAAGTAGTATTTATCTACAATAAAAAAAATCCAATAGTAAAATAATTTTAGTAAAATAATAATTAAATTAATAAAATTAAAATAATGATAACACAAAATACCATTTGGTGGTTTTGGAAATTTCAGCTCGTTACTTCTTAATGCCTCTAAAAAGATTCGTGTATCATGTGCGGATCCTTCCCATCCGGGCCATACAAATGTGAAAAGCATATCAAATCCACAAACGGCCATAATATTTTGAGTGGGAAATCCTTTTCTACCTATATAAGGAACTTGTTCATCTATAGGGAGTGATGCACGAACATGAGTTCCATCTATTGCTCCAATACAATCCTATTTAAGTGTATATATATATATGTGAACATACATATAAAAAATGCTACATTATTTATCTTGCTAACAAAAGTATATATGTATCTATGAAATTATAAAATTAAAATAAAAATATTTAAAAGTTACCTTAAAATATGGCCAATATTTACGGTTACTCCGGATGTAAGGCGGGACTTGATTAAAATCTTCAGGAGGTTTAATTTCATCCATGGCAAGATTAGTCATCTTCTTGAGTACATTTTCGAATTGTCTACTTACTGTTTCACCTGAATGTTGAAATCTTTCTTGGATCATCCTGTTTCCTTCCCCATATCCTAAAATAATAAAAAAACATACCTACTGTCTCCTCAAGCCTAACTCCTTTAGTTGAAGTTAATCCATAACTTCTTAGTCTATCACACAATTTAACAAATACGTGTTTCTCTATTCGAAATTGCTCAAGACAACGTTGATCATTTCCTTCTAGTATTTCTTTAACGAATTTCCAACCAGTATGGGGAGAATTTCTACAAGGTTCTTTTACCATGAACTTAGCATGATAATGCACAGCTGCTTGTGCCGTTGAAAGCACAAGGTCATCAAACTCCAACTCATATCTTATAATAGCTTCTTCAATATTATCGTCAGAATCTGTATCCATCCTGAACTAGCAATTGTAGAAATAAGAGTTCATAAGTAAATAATTAAGATTGACCAGCAGCATACCTATAAATATGCCAATTAAAATACACAACCCATATCATAAATTGGTAACACATTTCATAGTCTAATTTAAATTAAAATAACATATCATTCATTTATCCCAATACATAAACAAAAAAATATAAAAGTTACAAAAAAGGTTAAGATATTCAAAAGTGACATTTTTCTTTTGCACAATCTATGTTTCAACAAATTAAGATTGTTGATCTTTCAACCATTCTAGTTGATGGTCCGGATCTTCCAAAGCAACAAAAACTCCCTATTCGCCTTATGTGCAAATAAGCGAATACCTAACTTGAATAAAGGAGACATTGGTTCACATTCAGGAAGTATTTTCAACCTATCAATGACCTCTTTAACACTACATCCAGGTGGATCAGTACGCAGGTATGAGCTCCTATTCTTGACACTTTGAGAGAGCTCCTCAAGTTGTTTGACCAATGTAGCACTAGAACTTTTTTTCTTCACTTTTTTGAATTTTTTCCTAGATGGTTGAAGAGAGGTTTCAGTATGATTGTTACCTCTTACTTCATCAGTATCATCTTCATCCAAATCTAAATCATTGTTTCCAACAATATTTTCATTTTCCATGATCACCTCCCTATACAACGGAGGCATGGAACCAGACGTTGGCGCCCATGCCCTAGCTCCAGTTGCTATAACATCTCGAAATAGCTCATCTAACTTGAAAGAATGCTCTAAACCTTTTATTCAAAACTTTGATGCTTCAGGATATTTCTGTTACAAATAGTTAGTATATACAATTAAGATCACACATGGAAGCTAGACTCATAATTAGAATATTAAATGATTGATAGAGATACATACTTGTAGTTTAGTTGTCCACCATTCATCTGAAGCCTCAATGGTTTGTCTTTCGATATCCCAACCAATTCCGGTCTCTCCTCTCACTAACGAGTCCCATAATTGCCATTCTTTTCTTACACTATCCCAATGATTCTTAAGTTGCTTCCTATCATATTGTCTTCCAGTACAACTGTTAAATTTTTCAATGAAATTTTTCCAACTTATTTTACTTAAATGAGTTCCATTCCTATTTCCTACTCGAACTTGTTCTACAGCTAAGTCAACCCAAATTTCATGTGTTTTTGGATCCCGATTTGCTTTTGTTTTTCCTTGTGTTCCATCATTTGCCATCTATACAAATTTAAAATTAAATTTTAAAACTAATCACATACAGTTCTCACAATTAATATCACCAAGCTATCTACATTTTGTCTTACAAAGACAACCAAACACGAAATTCAACACTTCCTATTGTTTTAATTGCATGTACAAATAACAAAGTCATGTGATCAAATAAATAGAAAATCTAAGACATGTGATCAAATATATAGAAAATCTAAGTCATGTGATCAAATACATAGAAAATCTAAGTCATGTGATCAAATACGAACAAATAAAATAAGAAGAAACATAGAAACAAACAAACAACACAATATTCTCAAATTAATCTGCTAAATAACAAAATAACCAAAACCATAGCTATAATTTAAAAAAAAAAAACAAAAAAAAAAAAACAAACCAGCAAAAAGCGTAGCACTCACCACCAAAACGAGAGACAACAATCTGCATCATCAAAACAACACAATTTATCATACCATTAAAAAATTGAAAATTAAAAAAAAAACAGTATAAGAAGGTTTATTGGTCTCATTAGTTTTATCATCCAACCCAAAAAAAAAAAATCAATTATAATAGTTAAAAAAATGAATCTAATCAACATGGTAATATAAACCAGCAGAAATCAAAACACAGCCCCACACAATTTGTAACAATACTGAACAATGAGTTGTGAGATGTAAAGTAGGAGCTTACCTGATTTTCTAACTGTTACGATGAAGAAAAGATAAAGCTTGTCTATGCGGAGTGCGAGAAGAATGTCTCACATATGCGAAGTGCGAGAAGAAGAATAGACGAACAAAAATTTCAGGACATGAATGGAAATTTTAATTTGTTTAGTCTTTCATCAAAGGTTAAAATTGTAATAATAAAAAATTCATTAAAAGTAATTTTGGCTTCCCGGTTTTTTAAGGAAGCTCTTCCAACCAAAGCAACCCCCTTTTAACTTCGTATGGAAGAGCTTCAAAACCCTAAAGCTCTTTTAACAAATTTCACCCAAACAGGCCCAAAAGTGGCTTTTAGGCCCAGGAAGCTATTTTACGGCTTCTAAAAGCCATCCCAAACACCACCTTAGTGTAAAAGATCTTTATAGAAGGGTAAAATGGTCAATTCGGGCTACTTTGAGAAGTGAAAGTTTGAAAAGTTGTTTTTGTGAAGTTTTCGAAATTGGGCTATATAGTGTAAATAAAAATTATAAAAAGACAAAAAAAAAAAAATCCTCCCTTTATTTTGAATGTCCAGCTGAAGTGACTAATTTTAAAATAAATATTGTATATCAAAGCATCTCTAGTGGTGTGTCCATTTATAATTTCTAATCTCGACAATGTGAACAATGTTTTTTTTTAAAAAATAGAGCTATAATGATATGTCTATTTTAAATATCTAACTGATGTGATAAGTTTTAAAATAGACGTATCCATTGGACTTTCTATTTTGAACGATCAAGTAGACATGCTGACTCAACTTTTATATATTATTTTATTAGATTTTTAATATATTTCAATTTTTTTTATTCATATTTATAATTTTAATAGGAGATTAATTTTAATTAAATTTCTATTAAAAATTAAAAAAGAAAAGTGATAGATAGTTATTGTACGACTACTTTTAAACTACATTGTCTATCTATAAAGTTTTTATTATATTACCATTCAGAACTTCTATTTTACACAACCACATACACGACCACGTAATCTCACGTCCATATCCATGTTGCATTAGAGATGCTTTCAGACTTTCTGTTTTAAAGAATTAAGTTCACATGATAACTCACTTTTTTATATTATTTTATTAAATATTTAATGTATTTCAAATTATTACTGTTAATATTCATATTTATAATTTTATTAAAAGATTTAATTATAATTAAAAAAAATATAAACTAAATACATCAATAAAAATTTTGCTGTCTCATCCTCTATTTTTTCTATTTCTTATTATTATATTATGTTATACGCACATTCCATTGAAAGTGCTTTAAATATATATAAATCTGTACTTTATATTTTTAGATTAGGTGAAATATAAAGTACTATTCATATCTGAATACATCGAGCACAAAAAAAAACATTATTTCAACGTTTAAAATCATATTTTTCACGTCAATTACTAAAGTTATCCGTTATTTTTTATAATCAGGATGTAAGGGAATGTCATTTGTAAAAAGTTTTGTCCATGAATAAGTAGTATACTTTTCAATTCATGAAATTTGAATTACAATTTAATTAATTTTATTAAATATAATTTTATATAAAATTTACCCTTGAGAAGGGAGAAAAAATGAGAGAAAGTAAGATGAAATAATGGATTAAGTGGGCTATAACCGTGAATATCTCACACGACACTTCAAAAACCAAAAACAAATATACAAAACACAATTTCACATTTTGTTGTTACATTTTGAGGTTTTTCTTTTATTTTTGTTAATGGAGTCCAGGAGAGATGAGATCAGAAAAGGTGCATGGAAGCAAGAAGAAGATCAAGTATTCTAGTAGTAGATGTTGAAGAGTGGTGCTAGTTTTTATTTACACCAATCGTATGAAATTAAATTCAATCAATACAACACACATATGAGAAGATGATATCAAATAAAGAGCCATCAAAATTTAAAACTCAGTTTGAAAACTTTAGACGAAAAAATTATGGAGTATTAGTTTGTCCAATTGAGGAGTATAAAAATATCACCCCTTTGTTTATTGAGCACAGTTGATGGCATCTTTGAAATCTCATGACCAAAGAAGATCTGATCTACATCATTACATATAATTTTGTAAATAATTCTGATGGGTTGATCAAATTGATATGACAGAAGTATAAGAGGTTGAGAAGGAAAAGAATTTATTTATTTATTTATTTATACTTGTCAATTAATAAATAAAGAGTAGATAATCGGTTCTATATTCGCAGCAACAACTACAATTTAACCATATATTATATATATTCTCAAGTTTGTAAATATAAATTATATATGCGTGGCATTGTTTACTATGATTTAATAATTCACTGTGTATGCATTTCATATATGTATGAGTTATATTCACAAATCCCTAAACAATTATCAAATATGTCTGAAATACAAAAATAAATATATAATTCATATATCAATTAAATAAAGAGTGCGTCCATATCAAAAGTAGAATTCTCATGTTCGAAAAGGTAATATTAATTCAAAATCATACTAAAACTAGTTTCAAACTGCTAACTGTAGATTTTGAATGACTGAAAATGTTGAATTTTTCAAAGTCGCCCTCCTAACTTCCGCATTAGTATGATATTATCCGTTTTAGGGCAGGGCCGAACCCGCACAAATTTGTTTTTGGTACCACCACCCAAAATACCTCATACTAATGTAGTTATCTAGATACTTTATATACAAGTCTTTATCCTCTTATATTACCGATGTGATATTGGGTTTAACACCCCAACAATCCTCCCCTTCAAACCAAGGGCCACATCGCCTCCTCTCGAGTTAGTCCACCGATCCTCCAATCCAAGGATCACATGTCAACCTCCCCTCGAGATAATTCACAGGCCCATTGGTCACCGGCCCCCTTGAGATAATCCACTGATCCGTCAAATCATCTTGTACCACCGTTACTACCCAACGTGATGCGCCGTCTGAACACCATATTATCAGGGAGACTTTCGACACAAGGCACACCACGGATCTTGTCACGGGCTTCATCTCTGAACCAGGCTCTGATACCACTTGCTGGACCCTTCGGAGTCGCTTTCCCAACTGCTACATTAGTATGATATTTTCTGCTTTGGGGCAGGGCCGAGCCCGCACAGATTTGTTCTTGTGTACCACTACCCAAAAGGCCTCATACTAATGGAGTTCTCTAGATGCTTTATATATAAGTATTTATCCTCTTGTATTACCGATGTGGTATTGAGTTTAACACCCCAACAGAAAAAACTGAAATCTTTCATATATCTTTTTCTTTACAGAGCTACTATTTATGCTATATGAAAAAATCTTAAATTTCCTATAGTACTAAAAGCTCAACTACTACAATTTAATTCTAACAGCCAACTACCAACTAACAACTTCTAACACCCCCCCTCAAGCTGGAGAATAAGGATTTCTCGTTCCCAACTTGAACAACAATTCTTGAAAATTAACTCCTTGCAATCCTTTAGTGAAAACATATGTCAATTGTTTGCCGGTTGGAACATATGGAATGCATATTTCTCATTTCTCAAGTTTTTCCTTAATAAAATGTCTATCCATTTCAACATGTCTTGTACGATCGTGTTGAACTGGATTGTGACAAATACTAATTGTAGACTTATTATCACAGTTGACTTTCATAAGCACCTCCATAACAATATGTAGATCATTTAAAATAATCTTCATCCATAAAAGTTGACATACTCCTTCCGCCAATGCCCTAAACTCTGCTTCAGCACTAGATCGAGCGACAACACTTTTTTTTTTTGCTTTTCCATGTCACAAGATTGCTTCCAATAAATTTGCAATATCCTACACAATAAACGTTGAGTTATTGTAATGATCATACACACGATCTTGCTCCAACATAGATTGCAAAATAACAGTATCTTCGGAGCATGACATTTTCACACACCTGTAATGATCTAGTTCCTGCCACAATCATTGCAATATATTTGTATACTCAGTTATAGAGTTGTTATCTTGAGTTATAGTGACAATTCTCCTTCGCAAGTCAAAGATTTGCACTCCGTCTTTTGCCTTTGAATATGTCTGTTGAATAAACTCCCAAATTGCTTTAGGAGTAGGAAGGAACATACATGTGTCACTAATTTAAGGAGTCATAGAATTCCATAACCAAGACATTATCATCGAGTTTGCTTCATTCCAAGCTTCAAAATTTAGATCTTCTTTTGTTGATCCATCTCCAATCAAGTGGTTGATTTTTCCCCTGCTTTTAAGAAAAGTTTGAACAATCTGAGACCATTTGACATAGTTTTTTCTATTAAGCCTGTAGTTGATGTGAACCAACTGTAGCTCACCTCTACTAGATCTAAAGATTTGTTCATCACCATGGTAGATGACCCACTTATTTGATTAGAAGATTTTTTTTCTTCCATTTCACTCAGCAATGAAGGCTGATATTCTACTATTAAGGCAGGAAAAAAAAAGGTATAAGCCCTAGAGCAATGTAAGCTGATACCATGTCAACAGAAGATTTTGAATGACTGCAAAAACTGAAATCTTTTCATATATCTTTTTCTTTACAGAGCTACTATTTATACTATATGAAAAACTATGAAAAACTCTTAAACTTCCTATAGTACTAAAAGCTCAACTACTACAATTTAATTCTAACAGCCAACTACCAACTAATAACTTCTAACATAAACTTATCATTAAACATGCCAAATAGCATATTATAATTTGTTTCGAGTACAACATTTGATAAAAATCTATCAGTTTAACAACAAATCAAACATCAAACTAATGAAAGTCTTGTAAGTAGGGATGAAAGAAACCAACAAACAAAATTGAATATTATCCATCATAATTCAACCTTGATCAACCTACATTATTAATCATCTTGTTAAGAAAATTTGAGGGCAAAATTGAAAGCAAAATGAAATTAAAAAAAATAAAACATCAATTAAATATAAAAAATAAGAGTTAGGATTTAGTTTATGAATCATTTAAATAACAACAAATATGAATATGAACACAATCAGTTAAAAAACATGATGTATCAATACCAAAAGTAAAAAACTCAAGTTGAAAATGACAAGTCAATTCTATATAAGAACAAAACTAATTTCAATCTCCACACTGAACAAACTAAATTGGAGCATATACCATAACTTATTTCGAGTAACACGTTCCACGACTACCAGGATGAAGTTTATAATAGCAACGATAAAGAAATCAATAACGAAGTTAAAAGAAAAATTGATTAGTGTTTACCATTTATCATGTTACAGTAAAACTAAAACCAATCAAATCTGAAAATAAAAATCAAATCTGAAAATAAAATGCTGAAATGATCAATTCAATGTCAGGTCATTTATCATCATTTTCTATAGCTAATTCAATCTCACAATTTCACAACATTCAATAATCATTAAACATGACTCAATTTACTCTTACAATTTAGTAACATTCAACAATCATCAACATTCAAGAATTGAACTATGTTGCCCAAACTAAGTTGGGGAATTAAATCATTCACCATCCTTTATTGTTAATGATTAAACAATATTAACTTCTATTGGGCAAGATTGAACTCTATTGGGACGTAGCGTTGTAATTGTTGTGATGAGCTGAGGTCGACGATGCAAGAGTTAATGGAACTGAAATTGTCGATGGAACTAGAGTCGACAGCGGCATAAGAGGCGATGGAATTGGACTCGAAGACGGAAGCAAGTATAGTTATTGATGGAGAGAAAATAAGATGTCGACAAAAATAAAAAAGTCACGAAAGTTGAGAAAAAAAAATTCTTGAAGAAATGAGAGGAGGAAGAAGAAAGTCAAACAATAAGAACTTTTATTATAATCGATTTGAGTTATAAGGTGAACGTGATTTGAATTTCAAAACTTATGTAGATTATAAGAAGGTAATTATTTATTTATTTTGTTTTCTTAAATATTTTAAATAGAAAACTACCATACAATTTATTAAATTTATTTTTTAAATTCCAAAAATGAATTTTAATAATAATTTTAAACTGAACCAATAAATAAAACTCAAAATTTAAAAATATTTATTCGTAAAAAAAAATCCTTTTATATATGTATATAAACGTAAATATATTATTAATATAAAATTTTGATTGATTATAAATTAAATTTAATTGTTATTTGTTTATTTATTTTAATTTAAAATGGACTATACAAAATAACTACAATAATGAAAAATAATAATAATCAAACTACCTATAAGAACTTAGATAAAAGTAGACTTTCATTAAATTTCAACGTTATCCTGACTTTCATAGAATGTTTAGAGTAGACAATTTGTTTAATTTGAATAAACATTTATAGTAAGAAAATAAATTCAAAAAAATATTGTGGTAAAAAATAATTAATTAAAATAAAATAATAAAAGCATTTCTCAAGAATGTTAAATTGACGTCGAAAATATCAAATCTCATTTTGGGAGAAAGGGTCAAATACGCTGGAGCAAGCGATGACTTCTAATGGCAGTTTAACGTCTAAATCCTCCAGGGTACGACACTTCTACTCACTCAGGATTCATTGGTTTCTTTTTTCCTTTTGTAATCTGAGGGTTCTCTGCTATATACTGTGTTTGGGTGCGAAAATTTTTTTCTGCTTTGTGAAAAAGAAAATATATTTGAGCTCCAATTGCATCTATTAAGTAATTCTAGTGCATTTTCGGGATGTATTCTGTAAGTTGGGGTGTAGACAAATTATTGGGTTAGTGGAATCATGAAAAAACATGTATGCATGTAGGATTTTATCAAGACATGCTGTGTACTAATAGTGTAAAAACACTGGGATTTTTTTTCCTAACCTAGTCCTGAAATTATTATGCAAATAGCCATGATATAGTTATTTTAAGATGTTCACAAGTGTTACTATTGTTTTCTGAAATTTGGTTGTGCCATTTAGTGCTGATTTAAGTGCATTGAGTGTCTGTTAGTAAATATTATATGAAGATGATCTGCAATAAAATGCCTCAATAGTCTATAGATAAGGCACACAGTGGTTGTTCTGAGTCAGGTTGCTCTTAGTTGGTATAGAAAGGCCAGTTTTTTACTCTTGAATTCTAACCTAATATATTTATAAGTCTGGTAAAAAAAAAATATTTTTCTTGTTAAACCAAACCCTAGTAAACTAATGGAATGAGCAAAACTGTATAAGTTTTATGTAGTGTATAAATAATAAAGTTACAAAATGGAGATTTAGTTTTCAACATCAAGTTTTCTTTTTAAAGTTAGGATCATTTAATATTGTTGTTGGGATGAATCACCAAAGCTGACATGTTGTGAGGATGGCTTACCATCTTGAATCAACTTTGCATTTTAAAATAGTGGTTTTCTAGTTTGATCCAACTCTTGGTTACATTATCTGGTTGAAGTTATATAGCTCTGTAACTTTGCATCTGATTTATTTCATTTTCTCTAATGTTGAGTAATCAGCTGTGTTTAGGCCACAGTTACATAGGTATTGGAAATGATTATTTGATTTTTATTTGTTTTGTCACGTCTCATAACAACTTCCTATTTTCTCTGATATTTACTTTTGACGTGGTTAGGAAATTTAAGAGATAGTAGTGAGATATAATTAAAAACATTCAAAATTATGATTATTTTCTGTTGTGCAATGTAGACCCTTTAGTTGGGGTTTTCTCTCATCAAGTATGCTAGAGAAAAAGCAGAACGAATAATTTGTTAAATCTACTCATTAAAAGTTTGATGATTAAATAATATTGTTATGATTGAAATTGAATTCTCAATACAGGGATCATCCTCAAATGTGAAACCCCCCAGATCAATTGATTTATATGCTGCGCAATGTGAAGATTGCTTCAAGTGGAGGATAATTAATTCCTTAGTCGAATACGAGGAAATTAGAAGTGAAATGGAGTATACACCTTTTGTTTGTGGAAGAAAACGAGGTTGTTCCTGCGAAGTTCCTGCTGATATTGATTATGATTCTTCTCGAGTCTGGGTTCTTGATAAACCGGGTGTTCCAAAGACTCCAGAAGGTTTCAAAAGAAGCTTGGTGCTTAGAAGAGATTTTTCTAAAATGGATGCTTATTATATTACCCCTTCTGGGAAGAAGTTGAGAACTCGAAATGAAGTAGCAGCATTTTTGGATGCACATCCCGAGTACGAAAACGTATCCCTTTCTGACTTCACTTTTCAGGTGCCAAAGGTCGCGGATGGAACTATTCCTGAGACTATGAGAAAGGCTACTTTTGATGCTGATAGTAGAAGAAAATTTAAGACCTCAAAAGAGATTTCAGGTGAAAATTGGATGTGAAAGTGATAGTGGCTAAAGGCTTGTCTGAACTTTCTTTTGAGCCATAGTTTATACGTATTATTTCTTCAACTGGATGCTATGCAAGGTACTATCTTATTTATTTTTATTGATAGTAGACATCAATGAAGCTTCAGGTGTTACTATTGCATTTTGATTGAGATGGAGCACCTTCTCTTTTATGTCTGTAGAGAGGTAAAATGTTGTTAAGTAAAACTGCTTCACAAACTTGTTTGCATTGTTTCGATGGCTGGCATTGCAACTTTTTATTTCAGAGATAAATCTCTCTCTTGATTAATATGGTATCATTATGTGCCTGAGGTCAACTTTTATACCTGCCAAAGTGCCTCTACAACTCTCTTTTCATGTCTAAAACATAAGATGAATCTGATTGATGTTTCAAATGTGAGACAGTCATGATTATTTTAATGTTTAGCATCAATGGACCAGTTTTTGTACCTTCTCATTGTATCATCGGAGATTTTTATTTTATTATGTTTTTAATATATATTTTTCTTTTTCTAAATTTAATTAGAATATTAGTTACCACAGCAACTTTAACCTACCGCTGCAGAGTTAACGTCGTATTGTACATTGCTCGGACTAGTCCGAACATCTTTGGTACACACCCACCGCCAAAAATGAAACTTTCAAGGTTGCAGTATGTCGAGAAAATTTCTTGGGGCTGCAAAGGTAGAATCAGTATGATCAATCCAAGCATCAACTTAGTTGAGATTGGGGCATTGGAGAAACATGTGCGGTGACCTGTATATTTTTCACCAGAGTCCAGTAAAAGACCTCTTCAACTTCATATTCACCCTCAGCTCTAGCTGCATATATCCTCACATATAGCTATCAAGCTACATTAAACCATATGTCCACTAATTCAAGACACTAATACACCCCATATATATATATATATATATATATATATATATATATAAATATGATACAAAGATGAGCAGGTATGATGGTTTCATGCCTCTATTGAACAATGTACAACCTGAACCAAAAGACAATGTGCATTTACCTGTCCTAGGGAGGTAAGTTTTCAAAGGAAATTCTCATTCTTAGCTCAGAGTACTGAAGTCTAATAAAATGGCCAACTGCAAACACAGAGGTTATATATAGACCCCAAATGCTGAACTTGCTGAGTGTATCAGTAAGAATAACCCTCTAAATTATTGAGAAGGAAACCAGTAAGACCAGCTACTATATTACAGACATAATAATAGCAATAATAAATAATTAACTAGACCTACGGGCGGTATTTCCTCTCAGACTACGAATTGCCATCGGCCCAGTTAAACCTCCCAACCTTCTGCACAAGGTAAATTAATATCATGGAAGGACCACCTTGCAAGTTCTTCTCCATTTATAACAAAATTCAAACTAACTAAATTCATCTGAAAGATAATAATAGTATTAAGTTCTCTATAAATAATGGTCTGGAGGCTCTGAGAAATTGATTTGACTTATAAAACTGTTAAAGTGTATATTAGCATCCTCTTCACCATATTAACAAGCATGAGAACTTTTTCCAGTAATTTTAGAAGGAAAAAAGTCATTTCTCAAAAAATGGAGCAATTCATTTTGCTTCAGCAAAGACTTAACTGTAATTTGAACACTCTGATTTGCAGACATGTTTATCAAATGAATAATAAAAAAGTAAATATGAATAAATGAATGATGAAGAGCTTAGAGCAAGGGTTGAACATGTAGCTCAACAAGTCTGGCATCACCAGAACCAGTAACATGGAAAGATTCTTGAATAAATGTTATTTATTAAAAAATATCAATAAGAACATTGAGAACATTTTGTCAAGGTTTTCAAACTTATTGCCAACTCCAATAATTTAGCAGTCAGTCAGAAAAAACAAAAGTCAGTGTCTTCAGCAATCTAGTAAAATTGCTGGCAGATTATGCAATTAAGGTGCAGGTAATATTCGCAATCTAATAAACTTACTTCCAGGTTATGCATTCCTGGATTATGCGATTAAGGTGTAGAATTAATGATTATGGAGTTTGCTGTTATGGAGCTCGGTAAATCTGTAGACAAGGAAAAGAGGCAAGCTGACAACAAATGATTATGTAATTTTACGTGCAGGAAATCCTAACTCACTGTTGATATCTGTGTCTGAGTGAAAACAAATGTTACAGGTTTTTCCATCTTACCTTAGTCTTCAAAAACTACATAAACTGTTTATCTGGTTTATATTTTCCGCTTATTAATGAGATACCACATATTGGTACTTTGTGAATTATTGTAGTATTGAAGAAATTTTTGAAATATATTGAATGTGAAGCATATTTATGTGGCTTTCTGATTTGCTCGTCGGTTAAGCTAATTCATTTAAAGATGAACTTTGTTAATTGAAGGCTGAACCCGGTTTATTGATCGGTAGATTTCAATTCACTTGAGATTTTAACCTTCATTTTCATTTCTAACCATACTATTAGAGTTATTTTTTAAAAGAGACGGTTAGTTATATTTCATGAGAGTTTAAACACATGAAATTGAGAGTTTAAATACTACGGGTGAACAAGATTCAAGTAGCAATGGTTGAATTTTAGTACCAAGATTTTTCTGGGAAGAACTACTAAATTTGATATATCAAGATGAAGTTTATTTGAAGTCTTTTGGGCTATAAGAATATGTTGATGATGATAAAAAAGTTCAACCTCTGAGATCAAATATTATCATTGTTTAAATTAAAGATCATGAAGAGACAAAGTAGAAAGACGCGGTAATATGCCTTCATTTGGCTATTGCATATGAGGTTTTTACAACCATTATGCATTTGAAAAATGCCAAATTGATTTGGGCTAAGTTGAAAGGAAGATGTGGTAGAGTGAAAGTTATAAAGCTTTTAACTCTTAGTAGAGAATTTGAAATGCTCAGAATGAAGGAAGAGGAAACTGTAAAGGATTACTCCTCAACGTTGTCTCAGCTGGTGAACCAAATGGGACTCTATGGTGAGAAGATTGATGATGCAAAAGTTGTAAAGAAGATGTTGATAAGTTTACTTAAAAAAAATTGAAGATAAAGTAATTGTCATTGGAGTATCTTATTATTTGAATGATCTTTTTGTCTTTGAACTTTTGAGCAAGTTGTAGGCTTAAGAGTTAAAGGATGTCCATTAAAAATAATAAGCAGGTAGAATGTGTTTTCTTTGTAAAACGAAAAGGGAAGAAAGTTGATAGTAAGGATCAGTGGTCTAACAATAAAATGTTGGAAGATTAACATAAGAAGAATGATGCATGCTGATGCAGGCTCATCAATGGAAGGAGGCAAGTTTCCACCATGTGATACTTGCAAAAGAACAAACCATTTGTCAAAAATTGCAAATTTAAAGACAAGCCTCAATTTCAATGTTTCATGATAAGAAATGGGGTCACAAGGAGAAGTTTTGTAAGGTCAAACAAAGTCAATCTCAGCAGCCTCAACCATCTAAACAAGTAAACTATATTGGTGAAAAATCTCATGCTGGAGATCATTTATTTATGGCTACATAAACTAGCACTACATTGCAATAACAAACACATCATGGTACATAGACAGTGGCTGCAGTTAGCACTGTCAGACGGGCCAGCCCGTGGCCCGTCCGCTCGTACCCGTACGGGTACGGGTTTACACGGTCACGGGATTAAAAAAGCCCGCATTCAGACGGATTAATAATTGAGGCCCGTGTCCGCCCGTGCGGTTCGCGGGCGGGCACGGTTAAAGCCCGTGTTGTCGATATACATAGATATAGATGTAATATTCTGGACTTAGTTAAAATAATTTCTAATCTAAAAATTAATAAAAGAAAATTAATCCACTTGTGTGGTTGTAGAACAGACAAAACAAAGTTAAACCACTCTCTTTGTGGTTGGGAAACACAAAACAAAATAAATACCACTATATTAAAGCCATGAAAAGAAAATCAACTCCGACATCCGTAGTTCCTTTGTAAACCTGTTTCACATGTCGCTAATCCAACACAGGTATAATAATTTATAAATTTCTTCATCAGACATTGCAAAATCATTCATCAAACAATAATTCAAATTTATAATAATTATCTTGACATCCCATTACTTCATCAACAAAATCAATATTACATCATAGAAACATAAAAATTATAAAAATTCCAAATTTTCATATCATTACCCCATAAACTCATTACCCAAAAAAACAAAACATAATAGAAACATAAAAATTATAAAATTCCAAATTTTCATATCATTACCTATAAACTCGTTAATAGAACAAAATATCATAGAAACATAAAAATTATAAAAATTCCAAATTTTCATATCAAGATCCCACCATAATTCACCATATAACAAAACATCACAAAAACATAAAAATAAATCCAAAATTTCATATCCAAACCCAACCAGAATTCACCACATAATCAACTCGTATAATCAAAATTAGGAAATAACTACATACCAAACTATGGAACAAAGGCGAACCGTGCGAGTTGAGAGTTGAGACCAATTATCACCGTGAGTGTTGGAGTACGAGAGAGAGCAACGGTCGCGAACCGAGCGCAAAGACAAAAGTTAGGGTTTTAATTTGTTGTGGGGTAGTCGGTTTGAAAATCTAATTTTAACTTTCGGTGAGTATTCTATTATTTTATTTTTAGTTATAAATATTAATATTCAAAAAATAATTAAAAAATATGGGCTTACCCGCGGGTCACCCGCACCGTACCCGTACGGTTACGGGTTTTAATGAATACGGGTTTAAAAAAAGCCCGTTGTTCACGGGTATAAAATATAGGCTCGTGCCCGTAACGGGCGGACGGGTACGGGCTGCCCCGCGGGTACGGGCCCAATATTGACAGTGCTAGCTGCAGTAATCATTTGGCCATAAATGAGACTAGAGGTGGCAATATGGGTTGTGACACGACGGGTTGACACGAAACGAAAGCGATTATTAAGGGTTAGGGTTGAGTATAATCGTATTGTGTTGATAAACGTGTTGAACTGTTTAACCCGTTTAATAATCGTATCATGTTCGTGTTGGCATAATCGTGTCACGGGTTGACCCGTTTATTGAGAATATATATGTAATTTTAAAAATTGATATTTTATTTATGATTTTTAATGAATAAATTTAATTTTTATTAAAAAAATTCTGTCAATCCATTTAATAATCGGGTTAACGTGTCAATTTCGTGTTGACGTGTCGGATTAGATAATAACTTATTTATTAATCGTGTCATCGTGTTGTATCCGTGTAAACTTATTTCTAATCGTGTCGTGTTCGTATTGAAAGTTCACAACCATTTTAGTAATCGTGTCTTGTTCGTGTTAGGTTAAGTTAAACGGGTTCGTGTTCATGTCAGGGTCAACATGATCGCGAACTCGTTTTGCCAGCTCTAGATATGACTCTTCATTTCTATAACAAAACAGATCACACGAGGGTGAAACTTGGTAATGGTGAAATAGTTCAAGTTAGGGGCACAGGTACAATTCTTATATAAACTATTAAAGGACTTAAATATATTTATGAAAGGTGCAATTTTATGGTGGATGAACCACCACATTTGAAGAAGCTCCATAACATGAGGAATGGAGACAAGCTATGAAAGATGTGATCTCCAAGATTAAGAAGAACAAGATATAACATATTACAACACCAAATTATAGGAAGGTGATTTGAGTTAAATGGATTTTAGGACAAAGTTAAATCGTGATGGCTCTGTCTTTAAACATAAAACAAGATTAGTGATAAAAGAATACTCACAACAGTTGGGAGTAGATTATGGTGAGACTTTGTGCTAGTTGCAAGACTTGACATAGTGAGATTGATCCTTACACTAGCAGCACAATATGAATGAAGAATTTATCACTTGGATGTTAAATTAACCTTCTTAAATGGCATCTTTCAAGAAGAGATTTTTTTTTTTTTTTTTTTTTTATCAATTGATAGATTTTTTATTGTAGGAGAAGAAGATAAAGTGTACAAACTTCATTTAAAGCTTTATACGGATTAAAGCATGCCTTAGAGCCTGGTATGAAAGAATTGACAGCTATTTCATTGAAAATACATTCGGGAGGAGCATCACTAAACCTACTCTTTATGTAAAACAAGGTATTGATTCATGGAGATTGATCATTTCTCTTTAGATTGATAATCTTCTTGTAACATGTGATGATATTCAAGGAGCTGTGAAGTTCAAATAGGCTAAGTTGAAGCATTTGAGGTGAATGACCTTGAGTGAATGAAATAATTTCTTGGAATGAAAGACAGTCATCTTGAAGATGGTATATTTATGTCACATACCAAGTATGCTAAGGAGATATTGAAAAGGTTAAAAATGGATGCTTCATAACCTATTTCAACTCCACTTGTTGTAAATGTGAAGTTGTCCAAAGATAATGAAAGTGAGAAAGTTTATGCAAGTTATCATAGAAGTTTGATTGGAAGACTGTTATACTTGACATCAAACAGACTTGCTCTCATGTTCTCAGCTAGTCTACTATCAAGGTTCATGCACTCTCCAACAAAGTTTCATTTTGTAATATGTAAAAGGGTGTTTAGGTACATTAAAGGTACCTTGAATTATGATATTTGGTATGGTAGAAATGAGGTTAAATTAAAAAAATATGTTGATAGTAATTAGGTAGGTTTTAAAGATGCTTCAAAGAGTACTCCCGGGCTTGTATTCTATTTTGGAAGGGGTCTTTTCTTTTTGGAACTCGACTAAGCTACAATTAATAGAAGCTGAGTATATTGCAGCAACAACAAATTCAAATCAAGCCGCTTGATTTAAGAAAATTTTGAAATATTTTAGAATCCAGATTGAAATGATATTAAGAAAATTTTGTTAAATTGATCGGTCAATATATAAAAATTAATTAAATAATTTATGATTTAATTAAAATTAATTAATTAAATTAAAATAATATTTAAATGATTTTTTAAAATATTAAAGATAATTTAATAATATTAATATAAGTGTGAGAAATAGTAATCTGGGTTATTATTAGAATTTCAGAAAATATAGTAAAATATGGGGTGTTTAAAACAAACGATTGATAAGGAGTGAGAACATCGCTGCTCTGTTTGCTCTCGAATTCCATTCTCACCATCGCTCTCTCTCACTTCAGTTTTCACCAGACCAGAGCATCGATAATTACCATCGTACCATACCAAAGCAAAGCGTCGATATCTCTGACTGTCGTCTACTCCTCTTCGACCGTAGCTCCCAACATTAGGAAAGCAAAGCCCACCGTGACAATCGGCAGTTAGTATTCTGAGAATCGCTGCAAGTGGAGCAATCTTTTTGGTTCCTAATTCCATTAATTGAGCGATTCATTAACCAGTTACTTGTTTTCTTGACAACCAGGCGACGAATTGAATTCAAGAAGATTCTAGTTGCTGCAATTCGAGCTTTTAACGAGAGGTATGTTGCTTTGTTTGCTGTAGCTAGTGATTGCATATCTTTAAATACGTAGATACTAAAAGGGAAGATCACTGTCAGTCCTAAGTAATACATAGATATTGTGTATGAATTTCTGAGATTTTGCATGTTTCTTTGTTGGAATTGAAAAAGAAAATGCATGAAGAGAGCATAAAAGCATAGAGAAATGTAGTTTCAGGCTATCTCTGTCTACATTGAACAGTGGTAGTTTTAAGAGAGACAATAAACCTACTTCATGCTATTTAATGCTATAACAGTAAGAGGGTCCAAAAGTGTAGACTTCAGAGTAAGATATGGCTCTATATGCAATTGCAAGCTTTAATTTTTTATTTTTTATTATGACAATGTAGCAAAAAGAAAAAGAAAAAGAAAGAAAGAAAAGATGTTAGTAATGAAAGCTTGTAAGTATGTCTTTTTTAATGTGTGCTTTGAGATGTTACTCTGTGTTGCTTGTTTTCTTGTGATTTGTACTTGAGGCCTAGATGAGCTTCAAGTGATCTTTGCTTGCAGTAATTTGTGCCAATAGTTTAGGATTGTGATTCTAGTTAAAGATTGGGGGGTGATTTGACACTTCTAGTGATGTGTTTTCAGATTTCTCTTTCTCATATTTATACAAGTGCTTTATATCTCTTCTATCATTTCAACTTACCTATCAACTAATTTAAGATGTATTTTACTTTCCATGACTTAGGTGAACTTATGTATCTCATTGTTAGCTATCGAGATATCAATACCTGTTTTTTCTTACTTATATGATAATCCTTACGTGTTTATTTATTAATTTCTGCGAGTACTCTTTAGCTGTGTAATTTCTTTCTCTTTGCTGGTGCATATGTTTCATTTATTATAAGGTTTGATGCATTGAAGCCATCATTCAACTAAGATTATGGCAAAATTATCATCCATAACTCAACTAGGACTTGAAATTTCTTGTATTGGGTAGTTTGGTTAACATTGTATATAACCTTGATATGGACATGTATCGACTACCTGTGCGTGCTTCCTAGACGATGTATTATAATCCAGTTGTTAGTTAGTTTGCATAGGCTACAATTTTGTCTTCACGATAATTGATTAGATGCAATTAGATGTTTGTTTGAAGGCTTGCCATAACCCCACAAATCTGTGAATGTTATCTGTCTGTGTACATGTACTGACCGTATGATCATGTATCTAGTGGATAACTAGATTGTTGAAATAAATACAATTCTATATATTCTCTCTTCTAATCTATCGACCATACTGATTTGTGTCATTTTTTATATTTCTCAAATAGTTTTAGTTTAGACTGGTTTGGGCCTGTGAACTGGGATGAGATTTTAAGGACCTATCATTGTTCATAATGGGTGATTTGGGTCATTTGGGTCATTTGGGATGAGATTTTAAGGACCTATCATTGTTCATAATGGGTGATTTGGGTCATTTCTATTATTAAGTTACCGTACAAATTGTTTTGAATGATGGACTTGTGAGTATTCTTTTTTGTTGACAAGCATCATAATCTTCACATTTGTACAAATTGTTTTGAATGATGAACTTGTGTGCTTTATTACTTGAATATAGAAGAATCTTCTTCTGCTCAATTGCTGAGTTGATGAGGTTTGAATGGTTGTGCTTTCTGCTGCAGAATTAATGTTTTCATCATTCAAATAGTACATATTGCTCGCTGGAATATTTTGTTTGAGGAAATTGTACGTACTTCTGGGTTCACACTGTCCTTTGAATTCACGGTCCAACCACCATCTGTTGGGAAACACCACATCGCTCTGTCAATTGACATGGCATCTTCTTCTGCTACAGAGTATGCTACCTTCTATGAAAAGGTGAAACGCACCATTTATCTCGATAATCTCTCAACGCATGTCACTGATGTCATCTTGAGATCGGCTATCAGTCAGTTTGGAACGGTTAAGAGTGTTAAATTCATTCCAAACTACAATAACATGAAGATGCAGTATGCCTTGGTAGAGATGGAGAATGCGAAGCAGGTGACAGCTGTTTACTCATCACTCGAGGAATACCCGTTCATGATTGGTGGGATGCCGAGGCCTGTTAGGGCACTCCCTGCTGTCCCTCAGATGTTGGAGGATCGGCCCATGAGAGCTGGTAGGAATCTGCAGATCCGCTGGTTGAAGCGCAGCGATCCGGACTTCGCAGTAGGTCAAAATTTGAAGCAGGCGATCCGAAGACACAACTCTGAAGCTGCATCAGTGATTAAGCTACAAACACAAGAGGACGAGAAGATTTCAAAGCATCAGGAGGAACATCTCAAAGCCAATTACAAGAAATTTGAGCAACTTGATAATATCATGAGCAACAATGGAGCTGCGCCTCGCTTGATGCGGATATATGGTATGCCAATTTGCGATCGTTAGTTCTGCGCGTGCCAGCCTCGCATTTCTATGGTTGAGTCTGTTGATTCAGGAGCAGCTCTCTTGATAAGGAGAACCACCATATATGTATATGGGGGTACATATGAGTAAATATATATATAGATAAAGAGTGAAGATATATGTGCAATTTCCGTGATTAATTACTCTAGTCCTACAGCATTTTAATTACAATGAACTGTTTGTTAAAAGAGTTGCAGTGAAGGAGAAATTAATAGATTTGTGAAGCCAAGTATAGCAAAACAGTTTATGAAAAATTATACTTCTACTAGAGAAAATATAATAGTTCAATTGCATGGAAGATGCAGAAGTTACCCCATTTTCTTAGGCCTTTTCTAACACTATGCTTCATCTTCATCTTCAAATGTGGATGGATATTAATATATTTTTGGTAATTAAAAATTAAAATAATAAAATGAAGATTCAAGAGTGAAAACTCTAATCGAAAAGTTACACTATTCCTGATACACTTCTCACATCCAAATAGCTTTGGTGTTGTGACTCATAGTCATCATTCGTTGTATCAATAGCCATTAGATATGAAAAATACAATAGCCATTGGATATGAAAAAGTGTTTTCAAGCACATCTTCAGTGATCTTTTTCTCATTCGGATTTTTAACACCTACAATTTGTATATTTCGAGGAAAATCGATTTTTCGAAGACATTCTTTCCACAAATTTCTCATATTTAATTTTCTATTTTTTTATGGTATAATATCATTCGGCTTAACAGGTTTATCATATTTCTTACGGATTTCATATGCAGGATTAGTTACTATATATTTCAATTATTAATTGGCACAACTAGTCGAGATGATATAGTACGAGCAGGCACATGGGATTTTGTAACTTTAGCTGCATTTGTGAAATTATCTGACAAGTGGTTAGTAACCATTTGTAAAAACACAATCCTTTGCACATAATTCGCACATTGACCGATACGAGGATCTAAATGATATAGTTTTTATTTTATTTTATTTTATTATTTTTTTTATTATTATTTCATTTGAGTTCTTTATTCATTATGATATGAGTTTTATTTTTTCAAATCGTAGAAATACTTGCTCATCAAAATGACAATTTGAAAATCTTGCAGAAAACATATCTTCCGTTAGGGGTTTTAGATTTCAAATTATAGGTGGCAAAACATAACCAACGAATATTTCTAAACAATGTTTGGGGTCCATTCTCATTCTTTGAGAGAGTTCTATGTGAACATATACAACAAAACCAAAAATCCTCAAATGTGACATATCTAATTTGTTTCTCATTTTAAGTTATAATGTAGAAAACACATGATAAGAAGTGGGTCTTAGGTGTATTAAAGAAGTTGCATGTGATACTGCATAGTCTCATGTAAAATCATTTGGAGCATTTTAATCAATGATTCTGCTGACCCATTTTGGGTATGAATATGCAGTATGAGATGCTTAACACTAATTCCGATTTACATATAATAGTCATCAAATGCCATTGATGTAAATTTCTTAGTATTATCCAAATAAATGATTTAATCGGATATCTGTGAATGGTACTTTTGAGTTAATAAATTGGGCAAGCAGCTAAGCAAATGCTATATTTTGTGTTGATAAACTTACGTGTGTACATCTGACAGATGTATCAATCAACGTAATAAAATATCAAAACGGCCCACTTAGTGAATTAATTGGTTCATCTTTATCCCTTTGAATTCTTTGTAAGAACGATATTTAAAATCTACCATACATGAGGTTGGTTTAATAATCAAATTTCCTTGTGTACAAACTTTACAAAAGTTATCTTTCGATAACCAAAATTTTCTGATCCCTTAACGAGTGTCCACCGAAATTCTAAACAATTCTACTCATAATGGTGGATCCAGGATGACCAAGTCTATCATGCTATAATTGAAAAATCTTTGGATCCATTTACAACTGTGTAAGTTTTAATTGTCGATATAGTTGTCTTATATAAACCAGATGACAGAGTATGAAATTTTTTTAGAATAATTTTTCGTCCAAAAAATAGAGACGTTATATACAAATACTTCATACATTTTTCATTCATAGTCTTAATATGGAAACCATTGCTCCTAATTCTTTGAAACTTAACAAGTTCCTTTTCAAACTGCTCACATATAAAACATTTTAGATGCACATTTTTGTTCCACTTTTCAGCAATTTAATTTCCATATCCCCCAATCATATCAACTGAGCCGAATATTGTATTTGTCCAAGCCTTAAATGAGGATATATTTGTGAAATATTTTTCATCTCTGAGAATAGAGTGGGTGGTTGCACTATCAATCAAATATAAATCACTAACATTTCCATGTTTCTTCATATCATCTATATGTAAACATAACACATATATCAAAAAAATATTTCTATTGATGCTTTTGACTTTTCGTAACGTGCTTATAACCAAAACTCAGTCGGAATAATATTTTCATAAACTCCTTGTTGGGAAAACACGGCTAGCTCTGATACCACTTGTTGAACAAATCAGTGATCCACTGCAGTGGAGACGAGTATTGGTAACCATAAAGTAAAGCAACATACAAAAAGCAAGAAATAGAGATAGAAAATAAGACACAAGGTTTTTACGTGGAAACCCAAAACGGGAAAAGACCACGGCCGTCAGGACGACGAGTGACAAATTCACTATGTAACAATAAAGTAACAGTTACAACCAGAATATCACTCTCTGACTCCCCAATCTAATTACATTGGTTACAGTCTTACATACAATCTCTCCTCATATGGCTCTCACAGGATAACAAGACTCGATTCTGGAACTCAAGATCTCCATGCTTCTCAGGCCCTAATCGGGCACTAAAATTTCTCATATTTACATCAATTCCATTTCCATCACATCTAAAAATTTCTCAATATCCAGATCAATGTTATTAAAATAATTTGATGTATAAAAGTTTGAAATATTTTTCAAAAAATTTCATTTTCCAAAACTAAGATTCGTACTATTCAATTTCACAACTTTTCAACATGGAAAATAATTCATAATTAATTCATTATAAGTTACTCTTTCTCCATATGATTCAAATACAACAACAACTCAATAGAGCTCATAATACAACCAATAACCAATTTCAAATTATGGATTCTCAAATCAAAATCTCATATGTGGCTTTTATAACATTGTCTTTTATAATCATATTTATCCTTTAGCATTTGATAGGATTAACAAATCCACTCTGAATAAATATTTAACTTTGAAACTTTCATGGATGTAATACTTGATAATTTCAATGGTTTGAGATTTTAGCTGATGAGAAATAATATTCTCTCATTTAATTGTATCTTACAAGTCTCTAGCAGGATGATGTATTCTAATATTTGTTTGTTTGTTGAAGTTGTTGTTGCTTCTTATGTGCTCACACAGCTTCCACAGATAAATATATAATCCACAAATAAATATATAATCAAGCAACTGGTCCGAACTTTTTTTTGATATTGTAGATTAACAAGACCTAACTTTCTATAAGATATCAATTTCAATTTCCATATATTCCTACTACTATTTCAACTTTATGAGAATTTTTTTTCATTTTTTAAACATCACTTTAACACTCCAAACACTTATATAAATAAAATCAATATTTCAAATATTTTTTGACATAATTTTAATTATTTTCAAACATCATTTTATTTATTTTCAGATATTATTTCAGCTTATCCCATGATCTCGAAATTAAAATGTCTCGTAAACCAAAAATCCAAATTTATAACTTCCAAAATGGTCCTAATCTAACATATTATCATCATTTTCTAGTATAATATGATGTTATACCATCAAATAAATAAGCCAACCAGAAGAGAAGGAAATAACCGACGAAGTCCGCGTTACCGTGTAAACAAACCACCAAAAACTCTCATTGATTCAAACTAATCCCTTTATAAGCCGAATCATCAATATACAGTGACACGTATTAATACGTGTTTGATTTTGGACGAGATGGTATCCATCCAATCCGTAACAAAATTGACTATAAATTATTTTCTAGTATTAGCTTGGCTTATCTAGTAATTCCTTCACGTGCTTCTTTTCCTAACACCGTGTCGTCAGAGTGAGTTTCGGACCGGAAAATACATCGAATAAAGCCACTGTATCTCGTAACTGGTTTTTGATTTCCAGTACCAACTTTCAATTTCAACCTTTAGCCTAACTCAGCCTCTTCAAAAATGTCAATTATAAAATAATAATAATTGCCGTATTTCCCAACGTTAAAGCCTACCATTTTAGAACGTGCTTATATTGTCAACCTCGACTGAAACCCCAACTGGCTAACAATCACTTGGTCAAAAATCACGGTCCCAACTCTACACTTCAACTTCACACTCGCACAAATAGTACCCTATATATACTTGCCATCCCCTTCTCTGTTTACATTAACATTTTATTTATTATTTAATTTCTGTTTTGTTTATGAAAATGTGGGTAGTGATTTTAAGCCTGTTGAGTGGCTTATTAGTTAATGCAGAGCCACAAGTGCCTTGCTATTTCGTTTTCGGAGATTCATTGTCGGAGAATGGTAACAACAATGCTCGCCTAACACTTGCTAAAGCTAATTATCTTCCTTACGGGATTGATTTTCCCAATGGTCCAACTGGAAGATTTACTAATGGTCGAACTATAGCTGATAGGCTCGGTCGGTGAATATTTCTCTTTTTTATTTATATATTATTTAAAAATGGAATTCTTTGATTTTTAATTAATTTTGTTGTGAATATATAACAGCTGAACTTCTGGGGTTTGAGAAATACATTCCACCTTTTGCAAGTGCAACAGGTCCAGAGATTCTTAAAGGCGTTAATTATGCCTCTGCAGCTGCAGGAATTCGAGACGAAACTGGAAAATCTCTTGTATGTAATTGTTTTTTTATATATACATCTGACCGGAAACAATTGACAAAAGAAAAAAATGAAGAAACTAATACAGTATTAACGTGTTATGGACAGGGTCCAATAATCAGCTTGAATGAGCAATTTAGAAACCATGAAACTACAATATCTAAAATGAGAAGAATGATGGGAAACGAAGCATCGGTTACAAAGCATTTAAACAAGTGCATATACACAGTTAACATAGGCAGCAATGATTATCTACTCAATTATTTCTCTCCGCTTTCTCGAACCAGGAGGTTATATACACCTCAGCAATATGCTATGGTTCTTATACAGCAATATACTCTGCAGTTAAAGGTCATTTTCATTTGTATTGTATTGTTATCATATTTGTTGTTTTAGAACAAAATACGAGTTAGCATTTCTGCATGCAGAGACTGTACAAGTTAGGAGCAAGGAAGGTGGGTGTGTTTGGATTAGGTCCAATTGGTTGTACACCGAGCAGCGTGGCTTTTCATGGCAGATCAAATGGGTCTGAATGTGTTGAATTCATGAACACAGCTGTACAGATATTCAATGCTAGACTCACTCCACTTGTTGATGAGTTCAATTCACGAGGAGCCAACTTTATTTACGTCAACTTGTATCACATTGCTCAAAATCCTCCACCGAGTAAGTATTTACATATATAACAAGCATTTCAGCTGTTGAACAACATTTGAGATCGATTTATTTGGTTTGATGATTTTGCAGATTTTAGGGTTAGAAATGCTCCGTGTTGTAAAGTGGCGTTAAACAATATAGGAAGAGTGTGCATTCCTCTGAGCAGTCCATGTAGGAATAGAGACGAGTACATATATTGGGATGCAGATCATCCGACAGATGCAGCAAATGTGGCGGTTGCTCAATCATCATATCAGTCTCTCCACCCTGCTCAAACTTATCCCTTTGATATCAATCATTTGGCCAATCTTTGATAAGATTCATATTTTTTATTCAGTTAAACTTGCCTCTTCTTTCCTATGTATGTATTTTTCTTTTTTTACTTTCTTTTCTGCAAATTTTGCTAATTGGAATTAATCAATTAATTTATATATCAAAATTTATAAATATTGTACAATATAGAGGTGCTTGTTAATTATTTACCTATGAGTGAATTTGTTCTCCTACCAATGGAATAGATATAGGCAGAGGGAGTACGAGTAGAGTTTATGGAGGGAATGATAAAAAATGGCTGAGTTACAATATTATGGAGAAAAGTAGGAGAGGAAACTGTGAAGGTATATTTAGGAGGTTAATAATAAGTGAAATATAAGATAAAAGAAGTAAGGGTCTGTGTTTAAAATGTGATGAATTGTTTTCTCTTAGTCATTAATAAGATTAATATACTTAAGGCTATAACTTTGATCTAGGAAGAAGATGAGGAGGATTTAGTTGATGAAGAAATAAAAGTAAAAGAAACTGAGGAGGTAGAAGCTAATAGGATAGAGTTCGCCTTAGAATCAATAGTTGGGATCACAACTCCTAAATTAATGAAGTTGTTAGTTGAGATAAATGGGGATAAAGTAATAATACTGGTGGATAATATTGCAACTCATAACTTTATAGCACATGAATTGTTAGAGAAATGTGATTTCCAAAAAGAGGCTACTAATAAGTATTTAATGTCATGGGTAACGGAGAGAAGCTAGAAGGAGAAGGAAGTGTGTAGGAATTATAATACAGGTGCAAGGAATGGAGATATATGGTAACTTTTTTAATACGAAATTGGGAAATATGGATGTTATTTTAGGTGTCCAATGGCTGAGGTCCCTTGGAGATGTTGTCATTAATTACAACCAGATGACCATGAAGATTGGGAAATGTGGGTAGCGAAAGATCATCCCGGGGATCCGAATCTGAATCGGACCATCGTGATCATGCTGAATTATGGAAAACAACGACCGTTAATGATCATGTCTTTGCTACAAATATCTTTGCAAAAATCAAATCTAAAAGAGTAGCAAATGGTACTAAGTAAAGAAATATAGGAGGTCTTGGATGAAGATCACAAGGTTTTTAACAAACCTGATTTTCTACCACCTATTAGAGGTATGGAGCACTCTATTAGACTCAAAGAATGAACTGATCCAATACAAGTTAGGCCATATAAGTACCCTAAGTTCTAGAAAGATGAGATGAAAAGTTAGTGAATGAGATTATGGAATTAGGAATATACAATCAAGCCTATCTCCATATGCGAATCTTGTGTTTCTGGTTAAAAAGATGGATGGGGCTAGGGATGGCAATGGGTCGGGTTTGGGCAGATCATGACAGATCTAAACCTGAATCCATTAAGAAATAGTTAACCCAAACCCTACCCAAATCCATGATGGGTCAAGCGGGTTCAGTCCGGGTACGACCCGCAGGTATGGGCAAACCCATGAGTTGATCCACGAAGATATTTCTTTTTATTTTTTTATTTTTTTTATTTTATAACTCACTTTTCGTAATTAATAATTAACTCATTTTATCTCTGATCAATTAAAACAAGATAAATTACATTTTCAAACTAAGTTAACTAAAGTCTGTAATAATTTTCAATAATAAAAATTTCTAAACAAATACTTCCTCTGTGTTTTTTTAGTGGTTACATTTGCATAGTAGCCACTATTCATCCATAATCTTGTTTCGGATGTTGTTATTTATGTACAAAGAAAAATATAGTCAAGTGAGATTTTGTTTTATTCGTCTTAATGTCTACTTTCTAAATATAAAATTATTATAATTTTTTGTTTTATATCATTAAAGATATTTACCGTTAAAATTAAGTATCGAAAAGCGTGTAAATAGGAAGTGCAATGAGTAAAAGAAAAAATAGAGGTAGTATAATTCAAACAATATTAACTCAATTTAACTATATTATAATAATAATTTAAAATCATAACAACTCTCAATAAAATTTATCTTAATAAAGTGATAAATATATATATATATATATATAAATTCAGCATTAATAATTGCAATCTAAATAGAAATAAAAATAAATATTTGAAAATACTATATTTTTTAAATTATAATTTAATTTTTAAATTAATTTATATATATATATATATATTTAGCGCGCTCGGGTACATGATCCACACCCTATCCAAACCCATCATGGGTCTTTAATCCCAACCTAAACTCGACCCTTTTATCCATGAATCCAAACCCATCATGGGTTCATGGATCAGATACCCACATGTTCGTGGGTTCATGCGTCAAATTATCATCCCTAATGGGGGTTGGTGATTTTGTGTAGATTATAAGGTCCCCAACAAGGTAACTATAAGTGTCAAGTTTCCAATACTGGTTATAGAAAAATTATTATATGAATTACATGGGTCAACTATCTTTTTGAAGATTGATCTTAAGGTCGGTTATCACTAAATAAAGATGATAGAAGAAGATGTAAAGATGACGACATTTAGGACTCTTTAAGGGCACTATCAGTTTCTGATTATGCATTTTGGGTTGACAAATGCACTAGAAACATTTCACTCCTTAATGAATACCATATTCAAATCTTATTTGAGAAGATTTATTTTGGTATTCTTTTATGATATTTTAATTTACAACAGCAATTTGGAGCAGCACGCTGAGCATTTATAGGACTATTTATAGGTAATAACAGATTACCAACTATTTGTTAATAAAAAGAAATGTACTTTTGGAAGAAATAGGTTGGAATATCTTGGACATAATATTTCAACAGAATGTGTTGCAGGAGAGAAATCAAAGGTGGACTCTATGGTCCAATGACCTACCCCTAAAAATTTGAAAGAGTTGTCGAGATTTTTAGGGTTAACAAGATATTATAGGCGATTTGTGAAAGGGTATGGATATATCGTTGGACCCCTAATCAAGCTGCTAAAGAAGAATGAATTTAAATGGTCTAATAAAGTGGAGGCTACATTTCAGAGATTAAAAACAGTAATAAGTTCTACATCTATCTTAGCCCTTCCAAATTATGATAAGTCCTTTTACTTAGAAACGGATACATCAGGTTATGGGATTGGGGTTGTCTTAATGTAGGAAGTGAGGCCAATATCATGTTTTAGTCCAGCGATATCAACCAACAAAAAAGAATGTTCGACATGTAAGAGAATTGAGGGCCATAGTTTTGGTTGTAACAAGAATGAGGAGTTATCTATTGAGGCATAAGTTTTATATCCGAATAGATTAAAAGCCTCTTAAATACCTACTGGAGCAACGAGAAGATCATCCAGACTACTAGAAGTGGGTTTTTAAATTAATGGGGTACAACTTTGAGATTAAAGACAAACTAGGAAAATAAAATGTGGTGGTTGATGTGTTATCTACACTACAAGTTACTAGAGAGATATGGACATTAACTACCATTAGAATAATTGATATGCCTGTTTTACACAAAGAGATTCAATCAGCTAAAGAGTTGCAGAACCTGACTAAGGCAATTCTGAATGATCTTGGTTACAACCCCTATATAGTAGAGCAAAGACTTCACTCTATAGAACCAGGCTGGTAATACCTAAAGCCTCTAAACTCATACATGCTCTAATTAGAGAATGCCATGATTGATGTACAAAGGGACATGAAGACCCATCAAATACCTACAAAAGGATCTTTTGACAAGTTTGTAGGAAAGGAATGAAGCGAAATATCTATAGATATGTGGTAGCTTTCCTGATTTGTCAAAGAAACAAGTACTTGGCATTATCAGCAGTTGGTCTATTGTAACTATTTCCTATTCTTCAATAGATTGGGATGAGTTAACTATGTATTTTATTGAAGGATTACCAAAATCACAAGGATTCAATTCCATACTGGTAGTCGTAGATCGTTTGAGCAAATATAGGCATTTCATTGCTCTTAAATATTCGTATATGACTTAGTGCATGTTTGTTTTTCCTTACTTAACACTTGATGCCACTTAATTTCATTAAATTTAGGCATAAAATGTTTTAAATTAAGTGACAATAAGTGTTAAGTTAGAAAAACAAACATATACTTAGTCAATGGCTGAATTATTCATTAGAGAAGTGGTTCATCCTAATGGTTTTTTCATCTTTATAGTGTCAAACTGAGACAAGATCTTCATGGGTATATTTTGGAAGCAATTGTTCAAGGCGCAGGGTACCTAACTGAAGTTTAATAGTGCTTACCATTCTTAAACAAATTGAGCAATTGAGGTTATAAACAGATCACCTGAGACGTATTTAAGGTGTTTTGCATGAGATCATCCAAGGCAATAGATTAAATGGTTAGGGTGGGCTGAATTCCGTTACAACACATCCCACTAAAGTACACTGGACACCACCCCATTCAAAGTCCTCTATGGTAGAAATCCACCCCCAATAGTGAGATTTGAGTAAAGATTTCTACCAATTGAGTCTATCGACATGATGTTGAAGGAAAAGGATATCTACTTGGCCAAAATCCAGCAACATTTAATGTGCACACAATCCATTATGAAGCAACATGCAAATAAGAAAATAAGGGCTATAGAGTTTGAAGTTGGTAGTTGGGTTTGGCTCAAATTAGCTCTATCTAAGTATTCAATGGTGGATTGGAGAATGAATGAGAAATTGGCACCCATTTCAAGTAGTGAAAAGGATAGGGCAGGTTGTCAATTACAACTTGCAGAAAGAGCCCGGATTCATCCTGTATTTCACTTCTTTTGGTTCAAGCCTGTGGGTGGTGAAGTTCAAACAACACTAGTGTTGCCAGCTCAAGGGGAAACATAAAATGGAATGGAAATTCTTTAAGAGGAGATTAAAGAAGTACGACTCAGAAAAGATGACCAATAACTAGAATTTTTAATTAAGTGGAAGGGTATGATGGAAGAAAAATCAACTTAGAGAACACTTAAGGATATAAAGATTTGATTTCTTAATTTCCACCTCGAGGACAAGGTGAAAGGGATGGAGGGGAGTGTTGTTAAGCCTACTACTAATAAAGTTTATCAGTCGATATCAAGAATAATTCTTTATGAATCTATAAAGAAAAGTTTATTGATGTTAATTGTTTACCAACAGTGATAGAATTTTCGGCTGGCAAGCACTCGGCAATTGGTTAAAATGGGAGCTAGTTTGCGGTTATGAACGATTAATGGTTCAATCTTTTCTGATATTTAATTAATATGTTATAGTATGATAAAATTCTAGTTATTCTAATAGAGACTGTGGATATGCTTAAGTTCGGCCGCTATGATCATTTTAAATTAGGTATAATTGTGCTGAGTTTTGTTTTTTTTAGATCATTTGGTCTTTCAGTTTTTCTAATATATAGTTTTGTAACCCATTGTTTGGCAAGAAATGTCTTTAGAGTTAATGATCGTCATCCCGCCTATGTGTATTATTGTGGTTTTATAGCATGATTTTTTTTCTTGTTTAATGAATTATTTTCCTTTAATTTGAAAATAAATAAAATAAAGACAAATAAAAAAAATAAAAAAAAAAATTGGAAAGAAGGAAAAGAAAAATAAATAAGAAGGATTTAGGGTGTTATATGCCCTTTTCCCCATGTAAACGACGTCGTGCAAGCAACAGCAAAGGGCGGGAAGCGGTAGAGAGAGAGAGGGCCTCCCACATCTTATCCATCTGCATCCACCGAGTGTTCTTGTTTGAAGAAACGATGAACACTTGGGTTTCAACATGTCAACACACAATTCACATCTCCAAACTTCCTAATTCCAAGCTCTGCAACTACAGTGGTATCTGCAATCGCAGGTTTAGACGTCTTGGCTTCAAAATACAGGCAAATGCAAACGAAGTAGACAACACTCAGACGGTACAAGAACCACAAGACGTTTCTGAGCCCAAACAATCAGCCAACACCTCTTTTACTTCTCCTCCACTCGATAAAGACATTAAAAAGGTGTGTCTCTCTCATCTGAAGTGACCAATTATTAGAGTACCCAATTGCTGTAGCAATTTCATTTACTTGGTTCTTGATGAGTTTTGATTATATACAACAGGTTGTTCAGAAGACAGCTGCAACTTTTGCACCAAGGGCTTCCACAGCTTCCAGAAACCCTGCTGTACCCGGAACTGCTTTATACACTGTTTTTGAGGTTCAAGGTTATGTCTGTTTGTTGCTAGGTGGAGCTCTTTCTTTCAATCTTATATTCCCATCTAATGAGCCTGACATTTGGAGACTAATGGGGATGTGGTCTATTTGGATGTTCAGTAAGTTGTTGTGGATTTGCAGTTATGTTATGTTATACAATTGTATTGAAAAGTTATAGTGCTTTTTGCTTACAGCTATTCCTTCCCTCCGTGCTCGCGACTGCTCAAAGAATGAGAAAGAAGCACTTAACTATCTGTTTCTACTCGTCCCGTTATTGAATGTTATAATCCCCTTCTTCTGGAAATCATTTGCTGTTGTTTGGTCTGCTGACACTGTAGCTTTCTTTGCTATGTATGCATGGAAGGTATTCTCTCTTAATTCAGAATATATGAAATCAGATTGTGATTCTAACTACACATTTTCATGTACTGATCTGCACCTTTCTTTTCAAAGCTTGGATGGCTACAGAAGACAGAGTAGGAGAGCAGAGCTACCACAATCCCTTTCCATTGTCCATCAATGCATCATTAAGCCAGAAAGATGAAGACTGCAAGAAGAAAGTGGCGGTTGTATTGCGAAGAAGATAGACTTGCATATATAACAACAAATTGAAAGTAAATTTATATTTTAGGTTCTATGACTATCTTCTTTTACTGGAGTGGAAAAAAGTGCATGTATACATAGAGCTAAGACTGCTGGAAAAACTTGTTATTCATGTACTTGGTTCTGGGCTTACAATAATCTACTTGTACAAATTACATGGCATGCATGGTGCTGGATTCTATCCAAAGAAAACAAATACTTCTGCAATCTTATTCAGCTTTACTGTATAAATTAACTAAACATGTGATTCTGAAGCTACTTGCTTTGCTACACCTTCCAAAAGCAAAAATAAAATAAGTCCAAATAAGTGATTTTACTAGAGTAGAAATTACCTTCGACTGCATTTCACTGAAACAAACATAACTTACAATCACAAATAATTAAGATGTTTTATTTCACATAATTTTGCCAGCCGAAGCAAAAATTTGTAGTTAATGGCATTAACAAGACTTACAAACTCTACCAGTATGGCTAATGTATCAGGGAAATCAAGGGGCTTTTCAACCCAAAACACCACCACAGGAGTAGCCTCAAGTGCATTCAAATGTCTTCCACGAGGGTCTAATCAACCTTTTAGACATTACCACCCTTTTTAGGATATGAAGATCCAATTCATAAACCAGCCATGATTCTCATATCCAAACTCATCATTTTATACATACTCATCTTCATCGCTATATTCCTCGTACTCAGAACCTGACTCATCTTCACTCCTAGGTTCCATCAAGGAATTCATGTCAAATGATGACATTGTTTCCATCTCCTCCATGTCAATAGTGTCATAGTCCATTCGTTCCTCAAACTTCTCGGCAGAGCAGTTGAGAAGCCAGGACAGAGAACATTTTAAACCCTTCTTTGCAATCATCCTGTGTCTTGGTTTTATTGTTGACTCCAGACCATATGTAAAGAATGCTGGGAAAGCCACAAGATCATCCAGTGGTCTTTGCATCTCCCTTTGGAAGTAATCAAAACTGAGTTTCATGATATCAATGTTCAAAACTAGCACTTGGGGACACCCCACAACCATCTTCCTCACTTGATCTAAATGGAATCCACAATCCTTTAGGAAGTTCACATGTTTTCTAATAGCAGAATCAGTGACACTAACAACCTGAGGCATCTTCTCAATAATGCTTCCGAACTCCTCCAAACTGGAATCAATAATAGATTCAAATAAATTATGTAGACCAACGAGCTTTGGTTTTAGCTCTATTCCTATAATTTCAGGATATTGAGCCACCACGGAAGCAAGTGCTTCTCTTCTAACATTAAACTCAAGAAGGAATTGAACATTTGGCTTCACCCTCTCCTTTAATCCAAATCCCAGCATGTGTGGTCGTTTTTCTATCAATTTAGCTATAGCTAGTCTAGGAATACCCAAGTCTTCGAGATAATCTACAAAAGGTTTGATCACTCGGCCAACTCGCATCCCTAATATCTCAGGATATCTAGTCAAAACTCCCCCAATTTCTCTTCTTGCCACTCCTATTCCAACCAAATAAGCCACTGATGTGCTCATGGTTCCCTCAAGCTTAAATCCCAACACTTCTGGATATCTCTCAAGAACTCGAGGAATGTCATTCACTTTAATATCTATTCCTTGAAGATACTTGACCACGGGAGCAAGGTCGACAACAACACTAGCATGCAGGACTTGGGGGTATCTTCTCAAAAACTGTGTGAAAGTGGACTTCCTTACACCCAATTTTCCAAGGTAGTCAAGCACAGGGATCATATTCTTTTTCACGCTGCAACCAAGAACCAAAGGGTAGTTGTTGATGTCGTCAATTGTTAGCCCTAAACTATGAAGAAAATCCACACGCTCCTTCATAACCTCAGCTGTCACTGGAAGTTCTAACCCATCAAGCTCATCAGGAACAATACCAATCCCCCTCAAGAAATCATAAACCTTAGCACGATTTGCCATTCTTTCATTCTTCATCTCAAGTAAACTAGGACGAGGATACAAGGACGTGGACTTTCCTTGTTTAGTCTTTGGCTTAGATGTAGACTTAACAGAACTTGGCACATTACTCCTATAGGCAACTGAACATTGGAACTTGGAAATCAACTGATAACTCTTAACATTGTTACTCGTAATCCTGATAGCTGATGAAGAAATTAGCTGGGATTTGCAAAATGCAAAATCAGGTAACTCTGTATGTAAAAGCAGGAAATTGGATTTTCTAATGCCAATATAACTGCCAATCTTCATATTACCAGAGCTAATCATATAACAGAATCTGCATAGAATCATATGGATAATTTTCTTATCAGTGACCAGTAAAGTGTCTTATCCACAAACATAACATAACAAATGGGCAAAGCTACAGGTCAATATGAGGAACAAGAGTAATTTAAAACGACAACAAGCTGCGCAACAAGAAAATTTTAAGAACAAGAAAGAAAATGCGGAATATAGCAGTAGTTGAGCTCCATAACCAGTAGCACTAAACCCTAAACCCAACAAAAGTAGTAGATGAAACAGAAACGCAGTAGAAGAGTAACAAATGACGAATTAAAGTGAGAAACATGTAATTGTAAGTGATTAATTAAACAAAGAAAAGAAATTGACCTGTTCGAGCGCGGCCCCAACTCAGGGGACTTGAGTTGGATATCAAATGGCTAATGGCTAAGGTTTCTGTTAGTGTATGTGTACATGCGTCTTCTCTTCTGGTTCTTGTGTAAATTTACTTTCAAAAATGAACGGAGTATATATTTGTAAAAATAATATATATATATATATATATATATATATATATATATATATTCTCCTTGATTTCACAACTTCCTTTTAAAAAAAAAAAAAAAAAAAAAATACCATATTGCTATTTTTCACATTTTACTATTTTTATATGGAAATTTTCATTTTATTTTACATGTTAAAATATTTCAACTGAAGTATTGAACTTTGCAATTCCGTCTAAGTGAATAATATAGTTAGTTTCATGCCTCCATAGAGAAGAAGGATTCAGTGTAAAAATTTCGCCAAACTTTTTATGAATTTTCTAAATAATCAATATATCGTTGGGATATGGTTATTTAGACACACGCTATATTGGCATTCAGGTGTAGTATTAAATGAGTAAGGGGTTTTATCTCATTGTGTTATGGATGGGTATGGGTAAAGAAGTTAGTCCCACCACAACAGTGTTCGGATGTGGCGCATAATAGGAAATGACTATCATATTATGGACGAATGCAACTAAAAAACCATTCCAAGGAAATCGCTTTAGGTTAGGGAGTTGGAACATTGGCACATTGATAAGAAAGTCTATTAAGCTTATTGATACCTTGAAAGGAATAAATGTTGGTATAGCATGTTTGCAGGAAACCAAATGGAAAGGCAATAAAGTTAGAGATATGTAATTCAGGATATAAGTTATGGTATTGCGGTTTGGATAACAACACAAATGGTGTGGGCATTATTGTTGAGTTTAAGCTTAAAGACAATGTGGTGAAAGTGAAGAAAAGATGGATAGAATTATCTTGATTCGACTTATGCTGGGATAATACAATTAATGTTATAAGTGCTTATTCCCATCAAGTAAGTCTAAATGGGGCAACCACTGATAAGTTTCAAAGGAGATGGATGAGCTAATGCAAGGAATATCAAATGATCAACAAATTTTTATTGAAAGAGACCTTAATGAGCATGTGACCTAGAATAGAAACGATTAAGATTATTTAGACTCTGTCAAGAGTGTAGGTAACTAAATTTTTTTAGCTGGGACGATAAAAAGATAAAGACTGTTTAGTCATCGTCAGGATTTTTATTCAATAATGGGTGATAATGACGAAGATAAATCCCTGATCCAAGTGGAAGAAACCCTAATTCGAGGGAAAATATGACAAAGCCAAAATATAATTAATCTGGAAAAAATCATCTTCCAATGTCCCAAAAGAACATATTTATAATCCTAAATATAAATAAATAGTAATACAAACCTAATTAAAATATAAAAGAAACACAAATAATAAATAAATAAATAATACAAATTTAGTCCTCTAAATAAAGCAAAAGAAACCGTAATACATAGTTATACCTCTTTCTTCATCAACTTGACCCAGTCCAATTCTTTAATGAACCCCACTGAAAACCGATCCGCGTCATTCTCTTCCAGTTGTAAAGAACTTGCCTTCAATTTCTCTGCTTTGCCATCACATCTTAATTGTCATCTATGGTTAAACCTTGACTCTGATGCCAAATGATGTAGAACGGAAACGATTAAGATTATTTAGACTTCGTCAAGAGTGTAGGTAGCTAATTTTATTTGGCTAGGACGATAAAAAGATAAATATTATTTAAACTCTATTAGGAGTTTTATTCAGTAACTTCAGATTATAACGAAGATAAACCCCTAATCCAAATGGAAGAAACCCTAATCCAAGGGAAAATATGGCAAAGTTGAAATATTATTAATATGGGAAAAATGATTTTTCAATGTCCCAGAAGAACATGTTTATAATAGAAAAATCAATTAGGAAACTAAAAATATAAACCTAATAATAATAGGAAACCTAATTAAAATATAAAAGAAACCCTAATTAAAATAAATAAATGATACAAATTTAACCCTCTAAATAAAAGAAAAGAAACCCTAATACAGAGCTATAACCTTTTCTTTATCGACTTGATCCAGTCCACTTCTTCAATGGACCTCACTAAAAACTAGTCCTTATCACCATGTTAGTAAATGCAGTGAAGGTTGTTGTGGAGTTCTTGGTAAGTTTGGAACCAGGAATGAGGAGGGAAAAACATCTTGGATTTTACAGTTGCGTATGACCTAGTTTTGACAAATATTTGCTTTGAAAAGAGAAAATCTCACTTAATTACTTTTAAGAATGGATGTACTCAAAGTTAGATAAATTCCATACTTACTCGTAGAAGGGATAAGAGTAAGTGTAAGGATTGCATGGTCATTCCGGAGGTGAGCATTGACAGCCCAAGATCTGAGTGTGTTGTTAGAGGACCAAAAGTAAATGGGAGAGTGGAAAAATATTCGTTAAACCAATAATCAGATGGTAAAAGCTAAGAGATCTTACCCATAACAGATTTAAAGAAGAGTTGTTAAAGGAGGATGTTTAGAGTTTAGAGGTTAATGTAGAGGACTTATGACAAGTGTTAGGAAATTTCCGGTTCTATCCCAATTTCTTCCTAGTTCCTAATTCGATTCAACCAAAACAATCAGCCCAAACATAAACACAATATTTAACGTGGTTCGATAAATTTCCAAATCCACGGAAAGATAACAACTTTACTATAAGAAATAAGAATTACAAGTCATTCAGACAACACTCTCTCTCCACACAAAATTGCTTTCTTTCTCAACCAGAATCTCTTTTAGGCGAACAACTCCACCATGGCGAGACAACCCAAATCAAAATTTCCTTAATGGCGGACAACCCAATTCAAAATCTCCTTAATGGCGAGACAACCTCAAATCAAAATATCCTTAATGGCGAGACAGCCTCAAATCAAAATCTCTTTAATGGCGAGACAACCCAACTCGAAATCTCCTTAATGGCGAGACCCCAACCCCAATGATCATTACCCCCACGTGTATGACCCAAATTTAATGATCAACACCCCAAAGGGACGGGATTGTTTCTTCTTCACGAGACAGCTCTATTTATAGTAATCATCAAATATACTTTTCTAATTTGTTTCCTTTCCAACTAAGGAATACAATCAACCAAATTAGGAAAACTAAATATTTCCAAATCAAATTATCAACACAATTAGGAAATAGATCCAAGCTCAAAATAGGAAAACCTCCCTAAAAGGAAATCCTTGTGATTCAAGGCAATCCTAACAAATCTCCACCTTGACTTGAATCACCTCAAAATTTTGAACATTTTTCCTTCGATCAGTATCAATCAAATTCTGTCACCATCATCCAATTCATTCTCAATCAAATCTAAATTATTTTTTTCTCCACCTCGAATGAGAAACAACCAAATTCGAAATTTCAAATCCAGATGTTTTCAGCTCTTGATCTTAATCTCATGCTTTACCATACTTCCAAAACGCAATATCCCTATTCTGTTCAACCTCGCTCCTTCTAGAAATCTCTAAAACCGATCTCCACCGTTCATATTTAATATCCATGTGTCTTCTACAACATATCCAAAATTCAGCCTGATCCAACGGTTCAAAAGAGAGATATTCATTGTTCAATCTGACTGAGCATGACAGATCAGCAAAAGCTATGAATCCAATTATTGATGTCATATCTCTTTACTGCAATCTTTAATCCACAATCCGAACGGTCAAACTTTAGACCTATATGTGTAGAAGATTTGAATCAAATTTGAGCATCATCCAACGTTCGGTTAAGGAGAAATCTCCAATTCTTCCAAGTTGTCAAGAAAATTCTGCTGATAAAAATATTCACTCAATTTATCTCACCGATCTACATCATAGATACTAATTCAAAACGAGGTGTTCACTTCAAACTTGATCTTCAAACAAACCTCCATCAAAGCTCTGATACCAGTTTGTTAGGAAATTTCCGGTTCTACCCCAATTTCTTCCTAGTTTCTAATTCGATTCAACCAAAACAATCAGCCCAAACACAAACACAATATTTAACGTGGTTCGACAAATTGCCTAATCCACAGAAAGATAACAACTTTACTATGAGAAATAAGAATTACAAGTCATTCAGACAACACTCTCTCTCCACACAAAATTGTTTTCTTTCTCAACCAGAATCTCTTTTAGGCGAACAACTCCACCATGGCGAGACAACCCAAATCAAAATCTCCTTAATGACGAGACAGCCTCAAATCAAAATCTCCTTAATAGCAAGACAGCCTCAAATCAAAATTTCTTTAATGGCGAGACAACCTCAAATCAAAATCTCTTTAATGGCGAGACAACCCAACTCGAAATCTCCTTAATGGCGAGACCCCAACCTTAACTCGAAATCTCCTTAATAGCGAGACCCCAACCTCAATACTCGAAATCTCCTTAATGGCGAGACCCCAACCCCAATGATCATTACCCCCACGGGTATGACCCAAATCCAATGATCACCACCCCAAAGGGACGGGATTATTTCTTCTTCACGAGACAGCTCTATTTATAGTAATCACCAAATATACTTTTCTAATTTGTTTCCTATCCAACTAAGGAATACAATCAACCAAATTAGGAAAACCAAATCTTTCCAAATCAAAGGATCAAACAATTAGGAAATAGATCCAAACTCAAAATAGGAAAACCTTCCTAAAAGGAAATCCTTGTGATTCAAGGCAATCCTAACAACAAGAAATGAAAAGACTTATTAAGAAAGGGATAAGTAAGGTCCTTGAAGTATCTAAAGGGTCGAGGCCTTGACCGTAAGATACATGGTGGAATGAGAAGATACAGGATTATTAAGGCTAAAAGAAAGTGGTATGAAAGAATACCAACTGCGTCAGATAATGTGGCATTTGAGGAATGTAAGAGCGTTAATAAAGAGGCAAAAAAGTTTGTTAGTTTATGGACCTTAAAGAACTCGAGTTTTAAGAATGTATTACACCGTAAATTCAATAATGTAAAAAATTTCTCCATCCATTTCTATTTGATTGACATAGTATATATAGTGAGTAGGTAATACATAATATTGGCACATTAAATGACAATAATGATCATTATTGTCATTAATTCCCCTCATCATTAATACTCGTTACAACATTTAAAAAGACTCATTTATCATTCATTTCCATTATAAAATTCAAATAAACCCGCTTAACCCCTAGTCGCTCCGCTCGTTTTGCTGGGTGGAGCCTTCTTCGAGCGTCGCAGACCTAAGGGCTAGGTTCCTGGAACTTTACTTCGCACTTCTTTGAACTAGGTTTTTCACCTTATTCCTTCTAGATTTGTCTGAATCCTTGATTTCCTATTAGCATCCATTAGGAATCGGTCACTTTGAGCGTTCCACGCTTTCTTCCTTGTTTTGCTCGTTTCCTCATAATCAATATGTTGTTGAGCTTGGGGCTTTAACTAGTGTCATGGACCGTTACGTTGGCTTCAACAGAGGCATGGACTAGGGTTGACAATGGATCGGATAGGACCGGATCAACCCAGCCTTATGCTTGATTCGTGAATATAAAGTTTTATCCAAATTCGATTTAAGATCGAACAAATGGTAGTTTCCTAACCCCAAACTCGAACGGATCGCTTACTGACCCACCTGAACTATGTGATCTGAATACACATTAGATATAATATATTTATTTATATAAAAATAATAGTTTACACCTAATAATATTTGTAATGCACAATTTACTTATAAATATACGAAAATATGTATAAGTTATATAATAATATTGTTTACTGAATTGATAAATTAATTTTAAACTTTATATGAATACTCCACTAAATCTATTTAACTTATTAAATTGACAATAAACTTAACAATATTTTTTTTTCTATTGTTACATATAACACAAGAGATTAAGATTTTCAATAAATATTTAATAATTATGTAAATAATAGTTTAAATTTATAATTTTTGCAAACGAAATGGATCGTAACACGTAAATTATAATAATAATATTATTATTTATTTAAAGAATAATTTACCTTTAAATTCTATATTAAAATGATGGATAAATATAACTAATTAAATAGATATTCAACTTAACAAAATTTAATATTTTATATAGAACAACGTAAAAAAAAAAAATAATAAATAATAGTTTAAACTCAACCATATTTATAAACACAATCTATCTCCAATTTATTTAAGTTTATAAAATTTTAAAAGTTCAAATTTTAAAATTGAACCAAATTAACCAATATAGCTCACAACTTTACCCATATGTAAAGTGTACGTCACCAATCTTAACTGATCGCTTCACATCCTGGTGAAACCGTGGGGTGCGTCTATAAAGTTATATTGATCCATTTAATTAATTTTTAAATTTCACTTTAAAATATTTATAAATTTAAAATAAAATTTAAATAATTTATTAACTTAATTTAAAGTTTTAAATAATTAAAAGTAAAATTACTTTTAATATTATTTATTAAATAAATAAATAAACTATTTTTTTTCAAAACTCCATTTTTTTCAATATAACTAATAAAGTAAATGTAAGAACAAATAGAATTAATTTTTTTTTCATTACAATTACATATATTTATTTTATTATTATTAAAATAATTATTTAATTTTATATATAATTGAATTAATAGGATAAACAAACCGGATTGTCTTTTTCACTTCTATTCACACTGAAATAAAAATTTCCAACTTCAAATCCGATAAGGAATACCGAATGAAATCGAATTTAAATCGAATTGATTTAGTTTTATTTTTTAATTTTATTTAATAAATTTAGCCCGAATTGATTCTATAATATTTTAAGTATGTAAATAGAATATTATATACTGTAAATTGGATGACAATTTGATGGAACGCAGCACGTGTATTATCAGTGACAAATAAAAATGGGACTTACTGCCTTTTTTTTTTTAATAAATTGAGGGGATATTATGTGTCCGTCCAACAACTAGCTGACTGACGTGGTAGTATGGCGCATACACAAGTTTCTCACTGCATCCGAGAACCCGTCGAAGGTACTAGAAAACAATCTGGGTCTGCATAAACCAACACAAGCGAAACAATTGGATACCACAAAAAATCAAGAAAAAATCAACGTTATTAGAACAATGGAGAGATACTGTTCCATTTTCATCACTATTACTATTCTTCTATTCGTCACAGCTACTGAAGCTTCTCAATGCTCAATACAAGGTTGAATTTTTATCTTCTTTTCTCCTTCGAAACCTTCACCTCCTAATCAGTATCTTTGATTGATGCAGGATTGCCATTGGTGAGGAATATTAGTGAACTTCCTCAAGATAACTATGGAAGGGGAGGGTTGTCTCACATGACTGTGGCTGGCGCAGTTGCTCATGGGTTTAAAGAGGTCTGGATTTGTATTTTGTTAATCATTTATTTGTATGAAAGTGAATGGTTAATGCTGCTGGATAATGTCTTATGTATTGGCAATTGTATAGCTTGAAGAGGTGTTATAAGCTGGAATGCTTGCTGGTTTTGTTGTGTATTGGTTGTCTTTAATTTTAGGTTTCTGTAGTTCCTCATGATCTTATCACGTGCTGTTATGCAATTCTAAACATTGGCATATTGTATGGGTTTTACTTTTGAATAGGTTCATTTTAGATTCCACATACTGTTTTATATCTTGGGAGATTTCTCAGGTTGAGGTATGGCTTCAGACATTCGCCCCAGGATCACGAACACCCATCCATAGGCATTCTTGTGAAGAAGTATTTGTTGTCCTGAAGGGGAGTGGAACCTTGTACATTGCTTCGAGTTCACAAAAGTACCCTGGAAAACCACAGGAACACTTTATCTTTACAAATAGCACATTTCATATACCTGTTAACGATGCTCACCAGGTAAATTGCCCCAGGTTTATCACTTTTAGATGGTTAATTTTGTGCATATTTGGTATAATATGAATGGTTATCAAGATAATGATGTATTAAATGAGGGCACCATGTTAGGCAAAATCCTAAGTTAATTTGCTTAATGTGATGTGTGGACATGGGCTTGACATACTCATTTTCTATATCCTGGTTGAGAGCCAACTTAAAATGATCCACATTTTCAAGGTTTATATTTGCTTTGTGCTTCTTTTCAGTAACTAAATATGGATAACTAGTTGATCACCTTCAACATTTCGACTCTAGACCTTTAGCTTTCAAGTAGTTTGTGAACCATAATATTTTTTTAGCACATGTTGGAGGTTTTTCCATTACTCATATATTTTTCCTAAATCATCTGAAAGGAATTATAGATGGTTAGATGTTTGCACATTCATATATATATAAATATATAGTGTTTGAAGTAGTTTGCTTATTGCAATAGGTAGGGTTTACAGCAGTGAATAAAAGGGATGTGAAAACATGATCAAGAGATGAGTAAATGAGTATTATAGGATGTTAGAGTTACCATATCCGATCAATTTCTGAAAGTTACAGTTTAAATACTTGGTATATTCAAGCTGCAACTTTCTCTATGATTTACATTAAAAAAGCAGTTAGTTATATCTTCTCTATGCTTACAAATCATAAAGTTTTAGTGTTATGCTGCCAGATCAATTTGTTTGAGAGAGGGACAGATAAACTGGAAGCTGTAGTTCATGTAGAGCTTGCAGAATTGTCTAGTGTCATTATTAGTTTGTCAGGATGATTATTTAACTCTTGTTTCAAATCTGTTCTCCAAATATGTTAGAATGCTATTCTTTTTGTCCTACTAACAAGTTTTAACTACTATCGAATTAGTAATTACTATAATTGTGTATGATACTTACTGTCACTGCAGGTATGGAATAGCAATGAGCATGAAGATCTGCAAGTGCTTGTTATAATATCCCGTCCACCTGTCAAAATGTAAGTAACATGTCTGCAACAATAATACCTTTCTTTATATGATGTTTTAATACTTACCTATCTGTCTAAGTTTTCCTGTTTTTGTAATGAAATATTTTACCTCCAAACTTATGGATGTGCTTTCAAGATTTCAATATCTAGGTTGGAACTTAATAATCATCAGCACTTCCCCTTAATATTCATTTAGATTCAAATTCTTGGGAGTTATGAACTTGTAAAACAAGTGCAAGGAAGAAACTCCATTTACTAATCAGGGTTGTGAAGTAACTGGCCAACACAATTAGAGGCTAAAATAATTGTTTGCTGGTGCATGTAGTCTGAAATATTTAAGCCCTTATCTAACTTGGCTTTGAGCTTGGTTTAAGAAATTAGCTTGAGCTGAGCTTAGTTAACACAGAACTCTGAGAGGCGTACCCTTCAGTTTTTTCATGAGATTCATATATTTTCCTTCCTGTGAAAACTTTGGCCTAAGCTATAGAGTATGAGCTCTTAACAAGTCCTTTGCTGAAGCCTTTTTGATTTGTCTGCAATCCTAAGTTTCAGCGTATTCAGTTTATTAAACATTAAACTTGTATTAGTTTATTGATGTTATCTTGTTAAAACCCCAGATCAAAGTTTCCATCTTTTAAGTTGATCATTTCAGTTTTCCGACATTCCGAGCCCTTTATACTCTTGAATTTCCATTTTCATTTTTTTTTTCTTTTCATTATTATGTTCATCATCTTCTTGTGCTTACTGATTGTAAAATTGCATTTGGGTTCCTGTCTCAGATTCATATATGATGACTGGTTCATGCCTCACACTGCTGCAAAGTTGAAGTTCCCTTTCCTCTGGGATGAACAATGCTTCAATGAACCCGTGAAAGATGAGCTTTGATAAGTGAAACAGTATCCCCAAATTTGATCAAGTGTAGGTGTAGGCTATAACAACCTTCCTGTATAACGAGTGATTAGTGATAAGAAATTGGATTTGCAAAGAGTCAATGAAACTCGTAAGCTGGTGAATTGTAGGATATTGTTCAAATGCTGCATCAGTTTATTTTGTGATCTCACACTTTTATCTTTTCTCGCTGTTTACACTACTGCACAGTCCACACTTGGAACCCCTCCATAAAGAGGTTAATGTAACAGTAATACACTTGCACGTATATCCCTGGGGGTAATCAATCAACATAAAAACTTTTACATTCAAATTGTTAACATGATCCAGCAACCCCAACGTTCACTTTCATATTCAAACCAACAAATTCAAGAAGACCATCCCATACAATACAAACAATAAAACTATAGCCTTGTATGAACTAGATAAATGTACCCACTAGTTAATTTCTGGATGCCAGAACTGAATGAGTGGTTTTCTTAAAAATAACAGAACTATCGCTTCCTTTTTGCAGATGCGCTTCGCCGTTCAGCTTCACTTTCTGCAACTGAAACATAGAATTCAGATCCAAGCATCTCATGAATGTCAATATTCATTGTGTTGCTCAAGTTGACTGTTTCCATGATGAATTCCATAGTTAAACTGAAGCCTAAAGCAGATAACACGCGGATAGCATTTGCAATTCTGCAAATGTTCCATCTTGTTTCAAGATTAGTGAAACTTTTGACTGGTTGATCAAGGTCCATAGCATTTTGATCTGCATTTCCAATCTGTTGCTCAGAACCATTTGCTTCATCCATGGCTGTTTTGTCTCTAACTTCAACATGTTCTCCAACCCAGATGAACCCATTAGATCCCATTATCAGGTCAATTCCATACTCTTCCAGATGGTGGAAGTGTTGTTTTCGTCTCTTCACCAGATAGGGATCAACTGTTAGCAACTGACCCTTCTCAAGCTGTAGGCAGATCAATCACATTAATATCATATACAGCACAAGAATGGAAAAATATAACAATGAAATTTATGAAAAAAAAAAAAAAAAAAAACAATTGTCACGTGTTATACCAGCAAAATAACATATATAGCCTGTCATTGCATGAATAGTAATCCTACCCATGACGACTCAGATGTCCATATGGTAAAGGTTCCTTTTCAAGTTTTTGCAAGTAAATGATCTCACCATACAATACAAGGCACAAAAGAATTGGAAGCTCTAGTCATGCACTGTGGGCAGACATATTGTATGTATTGAAGTGGTAAGAGAAGGCATTTTCCATGGACAAACATTTAGCCCTTTTTCTCCATTGACATATGCATAATTCCTTGCATAGAAATTGTACTCAACATTGACTAAATGTCCCACAAGAAATTTGATAATAGAACAGACCTTTCCATATTTCTGATTTCTTGCTTGTAATTGTAAACTGCCATCATTCTGAGAACTTCTAACTTCAGCCTGAAAAACCATTTGAAAGTACCATTTGAGTATTTAGCTGTCTTCTTTCAAGATAATATAACACAGAAAATTTTTTCACTCACACAAACAAGATCATTTTCTGTAAAAATACTGCGCATGTTGAGTTCATCCACTGCAGTCCGTCGCCTCTGGCAATCATTGTATAAAGTTGTATCAACTCAAGGCTAGATTCAATTTATCATTAGTAATCAATGGAAGACATACACCATGCTTCATATAAACGTAAAAAAAAAAATTCAAAATATTAGAATATTAGAGTCTAAGAAATTAATCAATGCTTTCCAGGGGGTGTATATTTAATCATTAACATAATAGACAACTAAATTACAGCTCAAATAAATCCTTTACACCTTGACCAAATCAGTACAGTAATCTTACTTCTTTTTTTGTTTGGCCATCAGAAAAGCAAAGACATGATAATTTTACTAAATGACCAACTCATTTCCAATTTTCCTATAACTGCACAAATTCTTGAAAACCAAGAAACTAAAGTAGACTGCATCGCATATAGAAGTTTATCTCCTAACGTGCTAAATCAAATTACCAAGAAACTAAAGTAGACTGCAACATACAGAAGTTTAAGAGAAGTTTATCTCTTAACGTGCTAAATCAAATAACAGGTCTAGTCTCGGGCTTTAAAATACAAATGTGAACACCTGAATTCCATCGGGCAAGTTCATTGAGGAAAGCATCAAAGTAGCATCTTGGGTGTAATTTACTTCCAATTTCCATCGTTTTTGAGCAACCTAAACAAACAATACACGCTTAAATATCAAATACCAAGCTCCAATAATAACCAAATACACAACAGAAATGAAAAGATGTAATAATAGACATCCAATCCAGTCAGGGACTATATATCACTTCCAAACATTCTATTGTGTCCACTACAAAAGTTACAAATCCAGTTCAACTTTCACCTCGATAACACGTCCTATAACGATGTCTCCAGTCTCGGGCTTGTATCTATTTAACATAAGCAGCATATTATCTACAGTCACTTCCATAAACTGATAGATTGATTATTCTTCACTTAAAATAACAACAGAAAGACCTAATTAGGCTACCTGGACCGCAAGCCGCGTACATAGATTAACTTGTTGATACGTTCGACGACACCACAAACAGTGGCGACCAACTCTCCCTTTCTGTCCGAGGTTCCATGTCCCCTGTATTTTCGTTTCAAGATAGATAAACAGTCCAATTCAAAAATGACAACTGGAAGTTAAAAAGAAGAAAATATGAGTTTGTACTTGAGAATGCCTTCTTCGTAAATGGGGATGGAATCGGCGACTGTGACGGTGGAATTGGCGTTGGACTTAGAAGAGAGAGTGTCGAGCTTTTCAAGAGCGGTTTGAAGTCTAACCTTCTGCGTTTGATTCAGAGAGAGCTGTAAATTTCTCATCACTCCGGCACAATTGAGATGGCCGATTATTTGATAGGCTTAATCAAAAACCCTGAACCCTAACGATGGAGGGTGCTGCTATTGCTCTTTGCTTTTTAAAAATTGTTATGAAATTTTAACAATAAAGTAATACTCTTAATAATTATTTATTTTATTTAAGAAATCAATTACTTCTTTTTTTTTTTTTTTTTTTTTTTTTTTTTTTTTTTTTTTTTATTTACTCCACTTTCCGTTCGCACATTATTCGAAAACTATGCAAGTGTAGCAGATAAAAAAAAAAAAAGAGGAAGTATATTATACCCAAAATCAATTATACACCCCTAAAATGTATATATCGTACACCAGTTTTACAAGTTTAATTTGAGATAAATATATTTAATTATATATCTAATTTTATATTTAAAAAATAGGTATTAAAATAAAAAAAAAATTAATATTTTATCTTATTATAAATAAAATTGACGAATAAATTGTAATTACTAAAAAAATTTGAAGAAATATTTATTTATTTATTCTAAAATTTATTTAATATAAGTAAAGTGAATGACCTAAAATGTAGTAAGAGGGAGATGACCATCCAAAAATAAATTTTTATTTAAAGGGAATAAGGATGTACAATCTGTAAATTGATTCTAAATTTTATAATAATTTGAATACTTTTTTATTTTGAAATAAATCGAAAAGGCAATGAAGAAATGAGAAAATTTGTTTCAAAATGAAAAGTCAAGAATTTTGTTTAATTTCAAATTAAATTTTTAGAAATAAATTTTGAAACAAAAATTGGACTTGTAAAGATAAAACTTGATTCAATTGAAAGCTAAACTCAAAATTATTTCTAAAATTGAAAAAAATAGTGTTTATGAGTTAAAATGTTTATTGTTGTTTTTATCCAAATGACGACTTTGCCCTACTTTGAGGGAAAAATACGAATTTTTAAAATGAATGGTGGTTAGAGACTTTAAACATGAAAATAATTTTTTTTTTGAAAAAGTACGAAAGTGTTAGAAATGGGTTTCAGTGAAAACACTCCACCACTCATCCAACACACACCACTCACTTTTTTCTCCCCCTCATCCTTCATTTACGTTTTTGCTTTCTTCTCCTTTGACAAACCCTAACTTTTAATCCTTCATTTATCACTTTAAACTCCATCAAACAACCACATTTATTTCATCAACAATCTTCACAAAGGTCATTGATTACTATTTAGGTGTCTTGAAAGCTTAGTTCATCAAAGGTAAAACATCTCTCTCGACTCTTTTGAAATCCGAAAATGGTGATATGTTATTAGTTCTAAATTGGATTTGGGATGTTTTTAAGTTGATTTCAAGAGTTAATCTTATGCTCTTAGCTTCCATTAGTGTTGGTGTAAAAATCCTAATTTTCTATTTTTGGATGAAACCCTTATTTTGTGAAATGGTATTGAGTAATGTTTAAATTGATAGATTGATTATCTTAGGTTGTTAGTAGATGATTTTGGATTAATTCTGATCTATTTTGAAAGACCCTAATCTCACGATTATGATAAATTTCCATAATAACAATGTTATGTGATGATTGAATGTGTTGAGACATTATGATGATGTTTGTATGGTGTAACATGATTGTAGTTTATTAGACATGTTTTGGTATTGCCTAAGAACAAGCAAGAACCCAGGAGTAGAATGCTTTTAGTTTGTTGATCAACGGATGTGAATTTTGTATTTTCATTTTTAGTCATTACAATAGATTATTATTAATTGATGCTTAAAATGCATGTTTAATTGTAAATGCCATAAAATTGGATTAATAAGTTAATCACCTAAATTCGGTGTAATGAGCATTATTGTCATGTTAGGGCGTTAGAACATGTATATGATGCATGTAGCATCATGTTAGGCACTGCCATTGGGATAATGTAGTTTAGGTGGAATAGGTTCAGATTACTTGTGTTTGATGAAAATATAGTAGATACTTAAATTCCGCAATACAATTTTATTTGATTAGCTAGATTGCATTAATTATGATGTGAATTGCTTTATGATGATTGATGATATGGACTAATTGGTGTTATTATTTATAATGGCTTCATTAAATGAATATCGACAGTGTTACCCTTTAAAAGGCTTGTATAATTGGAAATATAGATGAAATGAAAATATTAATGCTATGTAAACTTGTTGATGGCATAACAAGTAACTTGGAAGGTCAATTGAATGATAGAAATGTCTGGCTTGATTACATGACATTTTTACCCTTAAAACAGGGTTTAGAAATGATGATAAATAATGAAACTTGGTAATTGAACCAAAATGTCTTTAAACTAACTAGAAGATAGGATGAAATACATGCTTAGGTATTAGAAGTAATTTGACTCATGATAGAATTTTCATGGTTTAAATAGGCACAGATAGTCTACTTTACTGGGTGACGGCTCTGCTTGTTCACGACTTTACCCTACTTAGGACATTGTGTTCATAGAGGAAGATGATCCACCTACGGATCTAAAGCAACCTTGTGGTGCTTGGAGGTTCGACTTAGAACTTCGTTTTATTACAAGCTTGCCCAGCTTGGGACATTGCGTTTATATAGGGCTTTGGTCCATATTGAATTGGGACTTCAGTCTATCTTGAATCTCGTTTTCAAATCTATAGTTGTTTTTGAAAATGGTAAATAAAACTTGATAAAGTACTTGGAAATGATCTTAATATTGAACTTGAAAATATTATTGATGATGGACTTGGTAATTGTCTTGAATTTGAGCTTGATGATATCGTGATATTGAAAAATACACTTAATAATGGAATTGTCATAGTGTCAATATTGACATTAAAATTGGAACGAACATACTTAGTAAGTAAAGATGGCTAATTATCATAATTGAATAAGTATATCTAGGTACATGATCTTTGCATATATCTCCCCACCCTTACTTATTTCATAATTGGACTCATGTAAATAATGAGAATTTTTGGTTAAAGAAGAAATATCATGTGCTTGATCTTGATGAATTTTAAATGTTCTTTTATTTGGCACATCCTTAATCCAACCTCTTTTATACATCATGCTTAATGTATATTGATGTTTTATAAATGGATTGATTAAATACCCTATTGGCATGCTAATTTGGATTTGTGATATCATGATATTAATTGCTTAATTAACTGATTAAAAGTTGCTTGATATAACTTGAAAATGTTAGAAATTGATAAGTATTGATGATAGAAACTCATGATAAATACATCGGACTTGTATTGTCATGTTGCTGCTGCAACCAGTTGGCCAAGTAGGCCATTTGTTCCATTTCATTCCCCCAAATGGTTGGGTTGATCTTGGATTGGATTATTTGTATGTATTACTTGACATGCATAGATGATATGTTTGAAATTCGTTGCATTCCTATGTCGTTTGGTTACTTTTCGAAACTGAGCGAAATGAGCTGGTTATCTAGTAATTCGTCTATGCCCATATAAAATTGATTTTTAAAACTGTGCAACTTACTGCCCACGGGTTGCCAGAATTAATTATGCACTCCAAAATAAATTTTATGCTACTTGCTGGGTGACTTAAATGTTCCAAGTAAATCACTTGTATAAGAAGTGGCTGAATTTTTTACTTTCTACATTTTATTTCGAATGTGTCTGTGAAGTCTCAAAATGGAGTCTAATGATCATAACACCCTTACGTTGCATTTGGTTCCAGTGATCCTGCGGGAGACAGAAGACAATACAGAAATTTGGAGACGAAACGATACAACAATTGGGGACAGTAGAGCGTTTGGTTGCAGCGGACAAAATTGAAAGTTTGTATCCGTCTCCAGAATAAAACAGTGTTTGGTTAGGGAGACAAAATTGAAAAAAGTGTTAAAAAGACCAAATTACCCCAAATTTTAATATACTCCCAACATTGGCGATGCAATGTGATTTTCTTCTTGTTACACATCTAGAATTGATTAAGGTGATGGGGTATTTTTGACTTTCCAGTTTCCGTCTCTGTCTCCAAAAATTGTACCTCAATTTGAAGGAGTACAAAAATTTTATGTCTTGTACACTAGAGAAGAATACAAAATGGAATTAAGACGGATAACAAACACGTTCGGAAACAGAGACCTATGTGTTTGTACTTCGTCTCCTCTAGTTGGGACATGAACCAAACACATCCTTAAAGATCAATTGTAATGAACATAATTGGGTTTACTTGTGGAATAAGTAACCCCTTATGAATATACATATGAGTTTTATATAATGTAGTGTTGATCGAACTTTGACTTTTCATTTTTGAAACCGTTTAAACCCAATATTTTTTTAAATAACCCTTGTACCCCTCATGTCTAATCTTACCAAACATATTTCTAATAAATCTGACTTGCAGAAAGTGTCGCGCGTCGTTACTTGCGGGGAAAAGTAATCTCTTTTATTGCATCCTTTCATGAGAGATAAATGGACTAAATTAAAAAATCAATTCATTTAATGTTTAATGCATGCACATGCATTTGTGATTGATAGATATGCTATGCTTGCTTGATTTCTAGGGTCTTAGCTGACTTAGAGGGTCCAATAGTTGCATAAGCTTGTTCAATTGTGCCCATAACATTTTTAAGTTTTCAACCTTTGAAAAACATTTAATTTTTGGAAACTAAGTATTCATGATTTAATAACTCTTTTGAATTGTCTTAAAAATCTTATGAAACATTTGAGTGATGTCTTCCCTCAATAAATCTATCCTTTTGACAAATGGGTTTTGATAAACAAAATGCTTTTTGGTAGTAAGTTAAAAGGGCTAATGCAAAGTCCTAAACTTTTGAGGATGCTCCTAAAGATTTCTGCCCTTTTGAAACCATTCGTTCAAATTGTTTTTACTTCCAATTTTTTTTACTATTACAAAAACCATTTGACATCGAATTTTTTTTTTCTAGCTACCAAACTTGACTTTTCCGAAAGTTAAGTTGAGATTGAACGCTGTTTTGAGGAACATAATTTGAAATGTATTTTTAAATGCTTAAAGCTTACAACCCTGAAATTATGTAACATTGCCTATCGATTCATTGCCTCTTGTCAAAGAAATATCTTATGTTTTGTCCAAAATAACAGAAGTGTTACGTAAGCTCAAGGTTTCATTATGTTAGGTGTTTAAACTAAGCGATGTTTGGCACTTGATTGTCTTGCTTACTTGATTGACTTGATTTTTGATTGATTGTCAATTGATTAATCATCTTGATTGATTGATTATTGCCTATTCAATTGTCTTAATCGATTTATGAAACTCAATTATTAATCACGTGAGAATCACATGAGAAATGTGATTAACCTTGAAAATTGGAAAATCATGTGATAGTGAAATTCTATCACCTAGTGCAAGTGCACACTTAAGTTATCAAGTAATACAAAAAGTCGATCCACAGGGATTGGTTTGTTAGAAGTGAAAATTGATCAATTGAGTTCAACTAAGTGTAGAGTCACAAATTAATTTAATTTGATGATAACGAATTGATTATTCTAAGATTTTGTCTAACTAGAATGGGTGTGGGTTAGAAAGGTTCTTATCCCCTTCACTATTGCAACTATGTCATCCGGAAAATGTCAATTATGAACAACTAATCTCAAGGTTAAGTACTACTAAGTATTGTCCCACTAGTAGTTTAACTACTCTCTTACCCCACTTATATCACCTAAGTGCAAGAATAGTTCCGCGGATTTCCCTATCATTAATTTTCTAATTCACATACCTTATTTCTAGGCATACATTCATTAAAGCAAATGAACCCAAATTTAGCATTAACTACTTTTTCAAGCTAGTTCCCACCATTAATTCATGCAAGAGTTGATCAAGCACTCACAAGCATTAAGAACAAGTTCATATGAATTGAACATTAATATCATTCATTCATCAAGAAAGGATAACAATAGTCACAATAGTTAAGGTTCAAAGAACCTCACAATGTCTTTAGCTACTCATGATACCACTAACACAATGTATACCCAAGTAAATCATAAGAAAGTTAAGGAACAACTAAACCAGCTATAGAAGATGAAATTTTGCCATCGGAGTTGAAAACCGCTGGAAAAATTGAAGCTTTTCTCCTCTTTGTGTCATTTGGTTGGTGGAAATCTTTTCCTCTTCTCTAGCTCAAGACTTTCCAATTTCAAGCGTCTATTCTCCAGACCCAACTCTTCTTCAAAAACCCTACAAGTTTCTTTTTATACCTTATATTTTTCTCTTAAAAAAATGCCCTCCAAGAAAGTCAAAATTTGTCAAATTTTGCACTAGGGCACCCTGGTCGGCGGCTTGGTAAAGGTTACCAGGGCCCAGCTAGGGCGCGATGTCTCTTTGTCTTCCTAGGAGGCGTGGCAAAGATAGTCAGGGTGCGGATCAGGGCGTGAGATTGCTTGCGGTACCAATTTCTGCGGTATGGTTGGCGGCTTAGTTGATTATGTCAGAGTGCGGACCAGGGTAATTTAAGGGTCTCGGTACCAGTTTTGGTGCCCTAGTCAAAGTTCTGGCGGCCTGGTCATCTTAAGCCAGGGCGCAGACTAGGACAGGGAGATGATACGGTACCACTTTTGGTGCCCTGGTCAATGCTTTAGCGCCCTGGTCCTCGTTACCAGGGCGCACTTGATGGTCTTTTTCGGTCTTCTGATTTTCTCCTTTCTTGTTCTCCTTGTACCCCTTTGATACCTTTGAAAATCTTTGCTTGAATGTATGGTCTTTTATCAAGTTTGCTCACCATTTTGACTTCTTGGCCATGGATCCTGAAATAATCATTAATTAGATTGTCATAGCCCCTGATTCAAGCAAAAATTTAGTAAAATAGAGTTTAAACTTTCATATAATATAGCAACTATCATCATGAACATAACATGATTATGTGACATAACATGTTATGATTATTGCACCTAGCATGAATGTTTACTAGGAATCGCTTGTGCTTGACTTCTATGTGTTAAGGTGAGTTTAGCGATGCTCATAATAGAAATGCATTGTGTATGGAAGTATTGCATATCAACGGAAAGGTAAGAGCATTTGCTTGTGCTTATTTTGGGACATGGAATGCGAACTAGGTATGTGTCTGACCCTTCTTTTCTTCATTTTCCTTTTTCGCAAAAATTTTGTTTACAGGTTTGACCGAGTAAGGCATATGGTTCGTAAGGCTTTCATGGTGGAGTCCCTTTGATTATGTAAATACACATACATGTATTTGAAAATTTTATCTTGTTTGTAAATAAACTTATGATGAAATTGTAAAATGGTTGTAAATGAACAATTTTATTTGATTAAAGTCTAGATAGGTATTATTTATTTGATTTATAATCCAAAATTTGCATTTGAGAAATCAATATTGTAACGTCCAAAAATCGAGCTGAATTTTTTTCATTATTATTTTAAATACTTAAAAGTGTTTATTGAATTAGATTTCAATTTAAATTCCAAGTGGGGATAAATAAGAGTAAATTAAAACTTGAACATAAGGAATTATTGGCACTAGATTTAATTGGAAATCAGAGTCAAAATTATTTTCTAACTCGGAAAAACTGTATTTTTGTGTTAAGATATAATATTATATTAATAATAGTTTAAAAATTAAAATTAGTAAAAATATAAATAAAAATTTATTATTTTTTACATTATATATAAAAAAAATAACCGGTTTGCAGGCCAATTTAATCTCGTCCATGGGAATTCAGACTTTATAAAAACTGGATTTTAGAGTTGGCTATCAAAATAAACCTACAATTTTAGAAAATTAGACCATCCGCAACGTAGGGACTCTCCACGGTCTCTAATCTGACAACGGCGCCTATACTGTCTCTTTAAGTTGGAGTAGCTTCTACTTTAAAAACAACTCTCTCTTTTGAGAGACTATTTTTGATAAACTTCAACAAACGAATGATTCACACTTGAAAATGTGAGATGACAGAGAGTACGTGGAGATAGAAAAGATAAATATGTTAAGTGTGGAGTCTGTCTTTTATTATTTTATTTTTCTCTTTTATATTGGGCTCAGATTGTGTCGGACCAGTTAGAATATAAATAGATCTCTTGTAATTGTAAACCCTATGTACTCAGAAAAGAGAGTAGAAACCCTAATACTAGTGCGACGTGGAGTAGGCAGTTTTGGCCAAACCACAGAAAATCCGTGTGTTCTTTACTCATCAGAATTCTAGCTTTCTATCTTGCCTACAATATTTCCTAACAAGTGGTATCAAAGCCTCAGTTCGAAGCAATGGCAGAAGATGGGAAAGTTAAGATTGGTAAGTTCGATGGAACAGATTATGGATTTTGGAAGATGCAAATCGAAGATTATTTGTATCAGAAAAAGTTACATCAACCTCTCAAGAAAGATAAGCCAGAAGGTATGTCAGACGTAGTCTGGAAACTTCTGGATCGCAAGCCTTAGGCATGGTCAGATTGACGTTGACGAGGAATGTTACATACAATATTTTCAACGAGGAGACTACTTACGGACTGATTGAGGCATTATCAAATATGTATGAGAAGCCTTCTGCTTCTAATAAGGTATATTTGATTCGTCAGTTGGTGAATACCAGGATGAAAGAAGGAGGGTCGGTCACTAATCATGTGAACGAATTTAATTCTATTATATCAAGATTAGATTCGGTAAAGATTAAATTTGATGATGAAGTTCAGGCGCTACTCCTATTGTCATCCTTTCCAGATAGTTCGACAGCAACGTTTACAACAATAAGCAGTTCATTAGGAACAAATACTCTCAGTTTTAAAGGAATTCGGGATTTGATTCTCAGTGAAGATACACGAAAACGTAATGTTGCAAAGTCATCGGGATCAGGTTCTGCGTTGTATACTGAAAGTAGAGGCAGAAAGTCTCAGGGAGGTCAGAACCAAAAAGGTAGACCTAAATCGAAAAAGAGAAGTGACTCGACAAGTGGTAAGGAATGGCGTAAAGATATTGTAGATTGGAATTGCAACAAGACTGGTCACTTCAGAAATCAGTGTAGAAATCCGAAAGACAGAAGAGAGAATGATTCGATGAACGCAGCGACAGAAGATTCTGATGCACTTGCTTGCTGTGTAGAATGTCCAATAGAATCTTGGATTATAGATTCGGGTGCGTCGTTTCACTCAACTCCGTGCAAGGAATTACTGCACAACTTTGTTCCGGGAAGGCTTGGAAAGGTTCATCTTGCTGATGATGAACCATTATTCATCGAAGGGAAAGGTGATGTGAACTTGAAGACTCCTAAAGGTATGTTATGGAAACTAACAGATGTTAGGTTTGTTCCTGGACTCAAGAGAAATTTGATTCAGTAGGCCAATTGGATGCAGATGGTTATCATACAACTTTTGCAAATGGGCAATGGATGGTCTCAATGGGTAATCTGATTTTAGCTGGAGGACAGAAGGTTGGAACCTTGTATGTTAAAGAAAAATCAAATTCTTTAAATACTGTCAACAATGGTGTCAGTCCTTCAAATTTGTGGCACCATAGACTTGGACACATGAGCGAGAAGAGCATGAAACAATTAGCAACAAATGGCAAGATTCCAGAGTTGAAGACAGTTGATCTCAGTTTCTGCAAACCTTGTGTATTGGGAAAGCAAAAGAGAGTGACTTTCACAAAGGTTGCCAAGACACCACAGGCTAGAAAACTTGAACTATTACATATAGATGTGTATGGTCCTACATCCGTGGAGTCAATTGCAGGAGCTCGTTATTATGTCACCTTTATTGATAATGCGACAAGAAAGGTATGGGTTTATTTTCGGAAAAATAAATCTGATGTGTTTTCTACTTTCAAAAGATGGAAAACTAAGGTTGAGAACCAGACTGATTTGAAAATCAAATGTTTGAAATCTGACAATGGTGGAGAGTATAATAGTCGTGAGTTCAAAGACCATTGTGTAGAGAATGGTATTAGAATGATCAAAACTATTCAAGAGACACCGCAGCAGAATGGTGTAGCAGAGCGGATGAACAGAACTCTTAATGAAAGGGTGAGAAGTATGAGACTACATGCAGGGCTGCCAAAGAAATTTTGGGCAGAAGCCTTTAATACAGCAACATATCTCATAAATTGTGGACCTTTAGTTCCATTAGAGTTCAAGATTCTTGAAAAGGTTTGGTGAGGAAAAGAGGTGAATCTTTCACACTTGAAAACTTTTGGCTGCGTTTCATATGTGCGAGTTATAGATTCTGACAGAGATAAACTTGACTCAAAATCGAAAAAGTGTTATTTTATCGGCTACGGTTCTGATGACATGGGTTATCGCTTCTGGGATGATGATAGCAGAAGGGTTTTCAAAAGTAGAGATATTATTTTTCATGAGGACATCTTATACAAAGACAAGTTTATGGCAAATTCTGAGGCTACAATGAAATAAACTGAGAAAAGAGAAGAAGCAGTGTTGGAAGATATTACTGAAGATGATATTGGTGCAAACAAAGATACACCAATAAATCCGCCTACACCTACAGTTGTATTGAGGAGGTATGGTAGAGAGCGAAAACAAGTGGATATGTATTCTCCATCCAAGTTTTATTTGCTTTTGACATAACATGGTGAACCAGAATGTTACTCAGAGGCAATACAGACGGATGATTCTAAGCAGTGGGAGGATGCAATGTAAGAAGAGATGTCTTCTCTTGAAAAGAACAAGACTTGGTCATTGACTAAGTTACCGGTAGGAAAGAAGGCGTTTTAGAATAAATGGGTATATAGAGCCAAGGAAGAACCTAATGGAAGCAAGCGATACAAAGCAAGATTAGTAGTAAAATATTTTCAGTAAAAGAAGGGTATTGACTACAACGAGATTTTCTCTCCTGTAGTAAGAATGACTACTATTAGATTGGTTTTGGGGCTTGTAGCTGTAGAGGATTTACATCTAGAGCAATTAGATGTAAAGACTGCATTCTTATATGGAGATCTTGACGAGGATATCTATATGAAGCAACCAGAGGGTTTTCAGATTACTGGTAGAGAAGACATGGTTTGCAAGTTGCAGAAAAGCTAATATAGTTTGAAACAAGCTTCCAGGCAGTGGTACTTGAAATTTGATGGTTTTATGATTAACAATGGTTACAAGAGATGTGAGATGGATCATTGTTATTATATCAAGTCTTTTGCAAACTCCTACATAATTTTGTTACTTTATGTTGATGACATGTTAGTTGCAGGATCTGACATGATAGAAATCAACAAGTTAAAGTATCAATTGTCTGATGTTTTTGAGATGAAAGATTTAGGTGCTACACAGCAGATTCTTGGGATGAGGATTACCAGAAACAAGTCAGAAGGTACTTTGAAGTTGTTCCAAACGAAGTATGTTCAAAAGATAATTGACAGGTTTAATCTTCAGGATGCTACAGTTCAGACCACCCCTTTGGGAAGTCACTTTAAACTTTCAAAGGAGTTATCACCAAAAACAGATAAAGATAGAGATTACATGAGCAGAGTTTCTTATGCATCAGCAGTTGGTAGTTTGATGTATGCGGTGGTATGTACGAGACTAGACATTACTCATGCAGTGGGAGTTGTGAGTCGGTTTATGTCAAATCCAGGAAAAGAGTATTGGGAAGCAGTAAAGTGGCTTTTCTGTTACTTGAAAGGCACTGTAGATAGAGGACTTTGTTTCAGACGTACAAATACTATCATAGAAGGCTTTACTGATGCAGATTTAGGAGGCTACTTGGATGGGAGAAAAAGTACTACAGGGTATATTTTTACTCTAGGTGGTACAACTATTAGCTAGATGTTTCGACTTCAGAAAAGTGTTACGCTCTCCACTACTGAAGCTGAGTACATGGCTATTTCAGAAGCTAGCAAGGAGATGATTTGGTTGAAAAAATTCATGGCAGAATTAGGGAAGGAGCAGATTCAAAGTGCACTCTACAATGATAGTCAGAGTGCAATCAATCTTGCAGAGAATCTAGTGTTTCATGCCAAGACGAAGCATATTCAACTAAGATATCATTATATTCGCGAGCTGATTGTTGATGAGGTGTTAACTTTGGTAAAGATAGCAGGGGATGACAACCCAGCAGATATGTTTACTAAGGTGGTTACCAAAGAGAAGTTGAAGCATTGCATAGCTTCCGCTGGCCTTCAGAGCTGATCGCAGAGAAGGCTACTGCACTAGTGAAGGAAAAGAAGGGTCTACTAGATTTACAAAAGTGAGAAAAATAGTGATGTCAGCCTCCAAGTGGGAGATTGTAAAGTGTGGAGTCTATCTTTTATTATTTTATTTTTCTCTTTTATATTGGACTCAGATTGTGTCGGGCCAGTTAAAATATAAATAGATCGCTTGTAATTGTAAACCCTATGTACTCAGAAAAGAGAGTAGAAACCCTAATACTAGTGCGACGTAGAGTAGACAGTTTTGGCCAAACCACAGAAATCCGTGTGTTCTTTACTCATCAGAATTCTAGTTTTCTATCTTGCCTACAATATTTCCCAACAAAATGTAGACTGACATATTTGGCTTTTAAAAAAAAAGGTTTTGTTATGTCTTTTTTTATATATATATTTTATTTTTTAAAATATTTTATTATATATAGTCGTTGGAAAAAAATAGTCATTGGGTATATTATTTTTATTTTTTAATTCTTATTTTATTTCTATATAAACTAATTTAACCTTTTATTTTTACAACACTTGCAATCATTTATTCTATTTCTCAATTCCAACATCTAAAATTCAAACTTTCTTCAAATATTTAATTCTGAATTTTATTTGTAAAATCCTAATTTGTCTCTAAATCCAGATTCTCAATTTTTTGAAACATCAAATTCTCAAACACGTACACCTACTGGGCATCATAATTTTTTAAATCAATTTCAATCCAATAATTTTGGATTTTATTTGCAAAATCCAAAATTTACACCAAGATTCCAATTTCATGTATCCTACCGGTTTTATGGATCCACATGCCTCACAAGTTATTAGAGGATCGAGTTCAACTTCTGGAAATGCTTCTGAAAAATCACCACGAGTGGCTCCAAATTCATCATTCAATCAAGTTCTTAACGACAATTATGGTAATATCAACTTAAATGAAGACAACATTCAAGTTGAAAAAAATGGTCACAGTAACACCAAATGGACGTGGGAGGAATATTAGTTGCTCATTAGTGGTTGACTGAAAGTTAGTAAGGATGCTTCTATTGGTATTGATCAAAATCAAAATAAATTTTGAGATCGAATTCTTGAATATTATAGGGAAACAACTTGAATTTCTTGAAGAAAAACACAAATTACTTGACACAGCGAGGGTACAAAATTAACGAGGAAGTAACCAATTTTCAAGGATTTTACTCTCAAGCAGATCATCGTCGCCCCAGTGGAAAGATGATATACTAGAGTTGGCACACAAGTTGTTTTTTGAAAAATATGAGGAAAAATTTATAATGGAACTCCATTGGAATTTACTGAAAAAGGGAAGTGAATAAAGAAATGTTCATATTGATGGTGGGAGTTCAAAGAGAACAAAGATAACTACTTCTGAGACATATATAACATCCTCCAATCCGCCAACAGACATAGATTCAGAAGTGAAATTCGAAGTTTGTCCACAAAGTAGAAAGCAATAAAGAGAAAGAATAAAGTGAAATCAGAAGGTAAAATTATTACTTTTATTATTGATATTGAAAAAGCTGGTGATATGCTACTTACCTGTCAAACAAAAGCAACTATGATGAATGATTTAAAAACCAGGATGAAAAAAGAGTCTGTAATAGTGTAAGAAAGGCTGGAAACGGATAAGAAAAATGAAAAAAAAAAAAAAACATCTTGAAATGAAAAAAGAGAAAATCAAGATGGAAAAAAAGTCATGTACAGTAAAAAAAAATGAATATTATCGATCACTTTTGGAAAAATATAAGTCCGAAATGTTTCCACGAAAACTTGTTGTTTATGAAAAATTACTTCTGCTAAAGTTAGACTAGAAAAAATAATTTTATTATTTAATTAAGTTTGTAATTTATTGTTATTTATTTTGTGCTTTTTATTAAGTTTTTAATATTAACTAAATTATTTTATCTTAATATTCTTGTTTAATGTCTAAATAATTTTTTTTTATTTGATTAGGGCTGTATGCCATATTCTATGTGAATAATAAATCTTAAAATTAATTTATCAAAATTAATATTTAAGAAACAATTACCATAGTTAAATTTAATGGGTTTATATATGGAGTGTTATTTATATTGTTGAATTGTGTGGTAAAGTGTTGCAACTACAGATACTCTACTACAGCGTATGACATTATATTGTGTAGAGATGTGTTGTTGTGTAACTTATTATTTATATCTATAAAATAGCCTCCTAATTTTGAAAAACATTATATATGTAATTAGAATATGAATGATAAATAGAAATACTTTGTTTGAAGTGTCATACTCAATTAATTTTATTTTTATTTTAATTAAAATATTTTATTTTTTACTTTCATTTTGTTATAATATTTACTTTAAAATTCTATTTAATTTAATTATGTTAAATTATTATTAGTATTATATTTTAGGTTTAAAAAATTATTATATAATATAGTCATTATACTATAACCATTAAAACAATAACCATTGTTAATATAACCATTGGAAAAGTAGTTATTGAAAATATAGTCGTAGTAAATATAGTCGTTAAAAAGTAGCTGTTTAAAAATAGACGTTGCATACAGTCATTGTAAATTTCATTCTTCCTTATATACGTGTGTGTATTGCATGCCATTTTACACTCACCTAATAAAAATCACTTATCTTTTCAAAATCCTCTAATCTTCTCCTACATATTGTAATAGTGGCCAAAAATTCTGTCAATCAAATATTTCTACTGATCTCTTGGATTTCTTAAAAGACTTGTTAGTTGACGATAATGAGGAATGCTATCTAATGCTACTAAAGAAAATGAAGGATGAAATTTATGGAGAAAACTCATCATTAAGAAAATTGTAAGAAGATAATTATCAGAGACTGCGAAGTTGGAAACCAATGCCTTATGAATGACTACTTTGTTGAGAATCCAGTATAACCTCCAAAGATATTTCGACAAAGATTTCGTATGCAACAACATGTGTTCCTCTATATTGTCGAATGCCTCCCAAGTATTGATGTTTATTTCCAACAGAGTTATGATGCTTTAGGCAGATAAGGCTTGTCTCTGCTACAAAAATGCACGGCAGCTATGCGCATGTTATCATATGGAGTGGCAGCTAATGCTATTGACGACTATGTCTAAATTGACGAAAGCACTGCAAATGAATGTTTACAAAAATTTGTTGAAGGTGTAATCTCAATTTTTAAACCCCAATACCTACGTAGACCTAACGCATATAATGTAAACTGTTTACTATAAATAAGGGAGACTCGAGATTTTCCTGGTATGATGGGTAGCATTGATTGCATGCACTGAAAGTGGAAAAACTGCTTGAAATCTTGGCAAGGTATATTCACAAGTGGTCATCATGGATCTCCAAGTTTAATACTTGAAGCAGTGGCATTGCCAGATCTCTTGATATGACATGCATTTTTGGGAGTGGTTAGATCAAACAACAACATCAATGTTTTAGACCGATCACCCGTGTTTGATGATGTGTTGGAAGATCATGCTCCGAATGTAAATTATGTTATCGGTGGAAACAATTATTCAATGGGCTATTATTTAACAAAGACAATTGTTTGCAAAATATCAAGAATCAGCCAGAAAGGATGTGGAGCGTGCATTTAGAGTCCTACAATCTTGATTCGCTATTATTCGTGGTATTGCATGTTCATAGTCTAAAGAGATTCTTGGAAAGGTCATGAGAGCTTGTATCATATTGCACAATATGATTGTAGAGGATGGAAGAGACACATATGCTATTAACTATGATCTAACTAAATGCATATGATGATTTGTCAAATGACTTACCAACACCACAATTAAAGGAAGACATTTTTGCTCCGTATGAGAAATATATATGAAATAATATTCGACTTCGAGATAAGAAAAACATTGTCAACTTCAAACGGATTCGGGGATCATATCTGACAATTCGATCATATTCACTAAATATTTTTAATTATTATACATTTTTTATTGGGAATTTTTTTTATAGGTCATAAAAAATTTACTATACAATTATAGGTTACTTTTGAAAAGTTTACAAAACTAAAGTTTGATTTTCACTCCATAGGTCATTCACAGCTGTGATCGTAATTCACAGACTGTGAGCGTAAATCACAGCATCTGCGAATTGTAAAGTTTTAGGGGTATTTTGGGAAACTTAGCCTATAGAGTGAAAACTAAACTTTTAAAAGTCTGTTTTTGTATGTTTTTCAAAACAGACCTATAATTGTATTTTGAACTTTAAAAAGACTATTTCAAAGAATTTTCACTTTTTTTATTTAGTCAAGTAATTTTTTTATCGTTATTTAATATTTGCTATTTGTAATTTTTTATTTGTGAACTATATTTGCACTATTTAAGTTGTATTTTATTTTATATTTTTATTTAAGTTATTTTAATTAATACATATATTTTATTGTCATTTATAATTTATTATTTAAATTAAATTATTTTTAAATTAATATTTAATATATTTTTTAAAAATTAATAATATAAATTATGATATATTAAAATATAATATTAATTTAATATTAAATTATATTAAAATGAATGCTTAAAAATCCAAATGGAAGAGATTTTGTATTATAATAAAACAATATATTGTATGAGAATAAATCTTTTTGGGATGCCCACATTGCTCCACACGAGAGACTGTATGTAATGATAGACTTGTATATGGTCTTATTCCGCGTCGAGTGGGATGAATGCAACTGTAGAAGCAGCGTGTCATGCGTCCATTGGAGCTGAGCAAATGGTGGGGCCGATTACTGCACCCTTTGTAGTCACCACCACGTATAACTTTTTTGTCAGAAGTTGAAATGGAAGAAAGTACGGCAGCTAAAGCAGCGGCGACACGCCTCCACAAACTCCTGAACGGTGAGTTGGGGCACGGCTTCGAGGCCTTCACACTCCCCAATATTCAAATCCTCGAGGTCCGACCTGGCTTCTTCCGCTGCTGCTTCACCATCCAAACCACCATCACGGTAAAATTAAATTAAAAAAAAAAAAATCAAATCAAATCAAATCAAATCCCTACTACTCTTCTCGTCTCTCGCAATTTCAGTTTAATAATCTCTGCTCAAATTACAATCGAAGGATAAAGATGGAAATTGGCAAACGGGAGCAGTGGCGACATTGATCGACACTATCGGCGCCATGGCCGTCTACTCTCTTACTGGTCATTTTCACGTCTCAGTTGACTTCAGCATCTCCTTCTATTCCGCCGCTAAAATACAAGTACCTCCTTCTTCTTGTTCTTCGTCTTCTTTTTAATTATCGTTGAGCAGATTTATAGCGAAATTGAATTTGATAGGATGTGGTAGAGATTGAGGCAAAGGTTATAGGATACAGAGGAGAACTTCCATGTGTGTTAGTGGAGATCAAAAGGAAAGAGGATGGTCAACTAGTCGCTGTAGGTAGACAATGGATGTTTAATAAGGATAGAACTAGTTCAGTAAAGAGTAAGCTTTGATGATATTTCATTCATAGCTACTGGATTTTTGTGCGTATCCAAGTTATTGAAGCTTCAATTCGTTTTTGTGTTCTTGAAATTTTCAAGCAATTATCTCTAACAAGATGGTTCGGTTGGTTGTTACCATCAATTGTGGGTTGATACTACTAATTTTTCTTATTTTTGTGTTTTGGATTTGAATTTGGTGTTGGTCTCGTTGTGTAAGTTTATAACAGAGGAACTGTATTAGTGTCGTGATCAAGAATGGGAGTACTGAAAATGTGAGCAGAGCTGAAATTGTTGGTATAACTGGTCACTTGCAGGATCAGTCAACAGCCGAACAATTTGGTGATTTCTTACTATGGTGGCGATCCTCCCATTGAATGTAGAGAGGCTGCAGTTTCAACTTCTTAGGATGTGTTTGGATGACGGCACATGCTTTCAGAATGTATAGTTCTCTTAAGTTTTGTTATATATTATACTGATATGCAATAATGTATGAATTGATGTAGGGTATTATTATAAAACCTTAAAATATTATTTTTGTTATTTTACAATTTGTATTGCATTTCAAATATTTCATTAAAAATAAATTTTTAATTTTTTCGTATCTAAAAAACAACTAAATTAGCAATTTTATTTTTTTATCACTCATCCATGAAGTTGTGTAGAATTAGTTTTGAAAATCAAGCATTTTTTTTTTTCAAATTTAAAATTTTATTTTTTTAAATTTATTTACATAATTTTTATTTTTTTAAAATTTTGGGTCTATTTAAAATTTTCTTAGGGTCCGGACCGCCAAATTAACAATACAATTGCAATTTATAATTTATGAACAATTTTAAAAGCCAATCAATTTATACTATATTTTTGTAGAAAATGAATAAAGACGTTATTTTATCAAACATAAGAGATTGAGGCACTCACTACGGTCTCGGATAGGCAAGGATTCTACGCCGGTTTTATTTGGTATCAAAGCACCGGTTTTATTTGGTATCAAAGCACCGGTTCTTAAATACTTCTGTTGTGTACTTGTTTGCATTGAAAGTTAGAAATTGTTTGCATTGATTTCAAATTATGACACTGCATTCATTTCTAAAAATTGTGAGAATCATTGAAATTAGATATATGAAAGTTAAAGGTCAAATGCGCGATGGATTGTCAATAAGGGAAAGAAAAGAGATAGGGAAAGTAAGTTCTTTCAAACCATGTATGATTGAACGATCAATGATGATTTTATTGATAGTTTGATTTCCGTGGGTTGCGAAGTTGCTTGTTCACCTTGGTTAGGAGATAATTATTGTGTTTTGGACCATACCAATTGAGTGGCACATAGTTTTTTTGGTTATAGATGGTTTTGTTATGTTTTTATTTGCCGAGTGCGAACATGGTGACAACTTGATCCTCCCTAAACTTTCATTGCTCTTATGAGAATATATACACTCTTGGCCATTGTTTTGGGTATGTCATCTGGGATAATGTGTCTACATGAATCTTTTATGAAAATAATTTTCAAAGAAGCGATTTGAACTCGAACTTGTAAGTGTCCTCCGAGTATGGATGCCTTGGATACACCTACTTATCCGTGTTATTTTGATTTGAAACTCATTTCTTTCGTTCCTCATGCTAACCATGATGTCAAGGAAATTTCATTGGTGGTCCAAGAAAGTTGAGTGTGAACAATACCTTATTAATCAAAAAAATTTTGAGGGGAAAATTTTCTTAAGGGGGATAGGGTTGTAATGTCTGCAAATTGGACCAAAAGTTTCAAGTCAATTTGAAAAGTTTGCATATTTTATTTTCAAAAATTTCACGACAGAATAAATCAAAAATAATATTAGGGTAGTGATGAGATTAGGAAAAATTATTTTGAGACAAAAAAGCATAGATCGAAAATCTTTTTTAATTTGAAATTAAATATAAAAAATTAGCTTTAAAACCAAAAATTGATCTTTAATGGTAAAACATGATTCAATTGGAAGCTTAGAGTCCATTTAAATTAAGAATTGAGAAAAATATTGATTTTGGGTCAAAACGTCCATTTTTAGTAAAATTACCAATTCACCCTTATTGAGAGGAAAAATCCAAATTTTAAAACCGATGCCTATTTTGGATGAAATTTTTCAAAATAAATTTTTACAAATAAATTGAAGTTGCGGAATCGGGTTTAAGAATGTGGGCTCAATCGAATTTTAAACCCAACTTGTTAGTCCTGAAACCCACCCCACTTAAAAGTTACTATTCACGTATCTTCAACCTTTCACTCTCTCAGTCTACTAACAAACAACTCTCCCTACTAAAAACAAGGGTTATTCCCATTTTACTACCACAGGTTTGCTATATTAGCATGTTTCATTCTTAGCGAAAAAAAAAACACTTTTTAGAATATTCAGTTTATTTTATTGTTCATCCATTATTGAATGAATTAACTAGGGGCATTTTGATAATTTCAAAAGAACATTTAAAAAAATAAAAAATATTTTTTAAAATAAAAATTACAGAAATATTTATGGTTACTGTTCATCCAATGACAGATGAACAGTAACATAGACATAAAATGTTGACAAGTGTTTTTTCAGGCTAAAAATGAAACTGTGGAATTTTTTTTGGCTAATATTAAAAATCTGCAGTGGTAAAATGAAAATATCCCTAAAAACAAAATACGTATGTTCCATGTCCAAAACCCTATCTACACCACCATCAAACCACCAAGAATCTATTTATATTGCTCCAAACAATCCCATTCAAGCTTCTTTAATCATTCTTGGGCATTATAATAGTTTGAAAGCTCTTTGAGACGATATAAAGTCTCTTACTTCTTCATTTATAGGTTTTAGTTCTTGAATGCTTTTATAATGTTTTTGGAGTAATTTTGAACTATTATCATGTATCCTTAGCTTTCTATTGAGTGAAAATGTTTTTTTTTTTTCTCTAATATCTCTACAGTAGTGATTTTGGTTTTGATACACTTGCTTCTGATGGAAAATATATATATATATTTTTTAAATTTCAATGATGTCCATTATAGTTTCTAAATTATCACATTTAATAAATTATGTCTCTAATGCCTATTTTGTCAAAATCCCTTACTTAAATAAATGGGGTCTTCTGTTCTTAAATATTGAAAATGGTTAATTGATGATCCTAGGCGGTTACTAAATAATTTTGGTTTAATTCTAACCTATTTGTAAATTCTCTATTCTCATTAGTATATTAATGCCCTTAATAGAATTATGGTGTGATAATTGAGTTCTGTTAGAATACTGCGTTGATGATTGTATTTGTATTAGTGTTGTAGTATGGTAAATATGTCTTGGTATTGACTTATGACAAGTGGAAACCCTCACGAGAGTGGTTTTATAGCTTATGTATTGGTAGAGACTTAAATTCTTCAATGCATTCTTACTTGAATGTCATGATCGTGTCTATTGTGACGAATGAATTGATTTTTATTGATGATTATTGAAGCGAATTTTTGTGTTATATATATAAAAGACTTGAAAAGGTGATAATTGGTAATTGATAATTAATTGGACGATTGGTCCTATTATGGTAATAAATTTGGCGTATTGGAAATATGATGACTCGAATGAATGGCCTATTGGAAACAATGTACTTTGAGTAATAAAAACATAGTTTTAAAACTAATTTCCCTTAGACTTGCTTTAGAAGATAGAAGGTAAGACTTGCCTAGGGAATTAGAAGTACTTTAACACGAATATACTGTGTTTCTTGGCGCGGAAGCCATATTAGAACTTCGATCTAAATCGGGTCTTCAGTCTATATTGCATTGAAACTGCGGTTTATATTGGGACAAGGGTCTATATTGAATCCCTTGTTCTATTTTATGATTTTTTTTTGGCATTGGTTAATAAACTTGAATATTGTTATTGGTAAAATATTGTAAATTGATCTCGAGATGAGAATTGATAATGTTCTTGATATGGACATTAAACATTGTCATTGATATTTTTATTGAAATTGAAATTGATATGATTAAATTATGATAAATGATTGACAACCTTGAATAGATGTTGTTGGATAACATGTGTAATGGTGCAACCTTGGTGTGTGCTTCACCACTCCCAAATTGTTCATAAGTGGATTGTTACAACCATGCGATAATGGTGTTAATATGGCCTAATTGTAAGTTAACTAATTCACATCTATAAGTCATAATGGATTAATGTGACTAATGTTAATGTTTGGACTTAACTTGAAAAATAAGAGTAACGATATATATTGTGCATGATCTTGATATAATTTAGAGTGTTTGATTTGTGAGCCAACCCTTAGTCCAACCCCTTTTATGAGTCATGTCTGATGCATATTGACGTCTTGTAAGAGTATTGGTTCCCCATTGATATGTTAATTTGGAATTGTGATATCATGAGTTAAATGGGTTAATCCACTTGTAAAAGTTATTTGTGATAACTTGAAAATATTGAGAATTGATAAGTATTTATGATACTAAGTCATGGTAGAAATATTGAACTTGCATTTGTCTTGTTGCAACCGCTGCAATAAGTTGGCCAAATAGGCAACTTTTTCAGTTTTGTTTGCCCAAATGGTTGGTTCGATTGACTAATGGATTATCTGTATATGTTGTATGCATTGTATGATATGCATAGATGACATATTTAAAGTTTGGTTGCGCTTCGATGTCATTTGGTCGGGTTTTAAAATTGAGCAAATTGTTTAGACAACAATTGGGGGTTATCAGCCCAAAATAGAGTCTAAACAGGGTTAAAGCAATTTTTGAATTAGCAAAGGGATTTTTTTGTCATTTCTTCATCGTGTATTCACCATTGCTTTTGTTAAAGTGATTTTCAAATTGACGAAGGTATCATTTCATCATCTCTATGTCATTTGCTCGTCATTGCATTTTGTAAACTTGGTTTTCAAAATTGTTGAAGGGACCATTTTCATTTGCTCGCCATTGCATTTTGTTCACTTGATTTTCAAAATTGGCTAAGGGATCCTGTGACATCTCTTCATCATTTGCTCGCATCGCATTCTGTAAACTTGATTTTTAAAATTGGCAAAGGGATCCTTCGAAAACTCTTCACATTGCATTATGTTGACTTGGTTTTCAAATTGGTGAAGTGATCTTTTTATAACTCCTCACCATGTCTTCGTCATTGCATGTTGTCAAATTGGTTTTCAAATTGGCAAAGGGAATATTTGTCATCTCTTCGTCATTGGTTTGCTTTTGTATTCTGTGATTTGATTTCAAGAGTTTTCAAATCAGACATTTCAATAATTGCTCTTCATTGGTTCGTCATTGGCGACTGTTATTGATTACGAGATCGTCAGTGAGTCTATTCGACATTAGTTCGAGCTTGCTTCTTCATTACTTTCCTCATGCTTATGTCTTCTTGAACCACCTTTCTTTCTATATACTGAAGTCTTCTTGAACCATCTTTCCTTTCTATTCTCTACTTGTGGAAAAGGGTAATTTTTAAGCATTAGAGCATCTCCAGTGGAATGTGAATTGATTGGTTTGCACATCCACGTGGACATTTTGGATTTTTTATTTAAAAATCCACTCCAATGGCAATGTGAATTTATAATGTGTTGGTGACGTGACAGAAAAAATAATAGAGGGTGTGGAGTAGAGCTTCTATTTTCCACGTCCTACTTGACGGTGTCAATTAGCAAATTTAATATTTTAAAATTGTAATTACCATATTTCTATTTAAATTATAAATTAAAAGGGAAATAGAAGCTTAATTGTAATGGATTATAAATTAGGGAAATCCGAATAAACAATAACCATTGCGGGCGATTTTTAATTTCTTTTCTCTAGAAATATTATTTTTGACACATCATCATCTACACCCTCTATTTACTATGCCACATTTGCCTCAATTTACTGAACCACTGGAGATGCTCTTAACCTCTTCCTTCTTAATGGTTTAAATAATATTTCAAGGACTTTAACCTTCTTTAAATGTACGAAACATTCTATTTTTAGGAATCAGATTTCTTAAGTTAAAAACTTTTTATCTCTAAAACCTTTTTAATCATTCAAGTGAGTATAATTATTTCACTAGTGAACTTATCTATTTTTGACCATGCCAAAAGTAATTTTGATATCGAATATCATTTTAACAAATGTGTCATTAATGATATTTGGAAGTACTAGAGTTTTATTACATAAGAACCTTGAAATGTTGTCGTTTCATTGGTTACTACTTATTAAAGAAACGACATCGTGTCTTTCATTTTTGATTGGTTACTGAATTGAATTTTAGGATCAATTCGATAACATTGAAAATTAAGTGCAAATAGTTGAGTTTGATAGTTTGACTTGTTTCGTTTGATTGGTGTGCTTGTATTAGATTGGTTGAATTGACTTAGGAACCTTAGCAAGTTCTTAAGATTCATATGCGTGCTCGTCCAATTGTTTAAGGTTAAAGCATTTTCTATGTGTTTGTTTGACTAAACAGGTTTGGCTTATGAATGATTGTCTTGATTGATCATCTTGAATGATTGTTTTGATTGACTTAATCGTATTGACTGTATTAATTGACTTAATTATATTGATTGTATTAATTGACTTAATTGTATTGATTGACTTAATCGTATTGATTGTATTGATTGACTTAATTGTATTGATAGACTTAATTAGACCTGATCAAAATTAGGGTCGGGTTGGATTAGGGTCGGGCCAAGTGGCGTAGCTAGCCAAATTTTCTTGACCCTAGCCCGGCCCTGTACTAAAATAGTCAGAGTCTGACCTTTACCCTAACCCTAAATGGACAGGGCGGGCCTCGAGTCGGCCCTGACTCTAATATATTAATAAAATTTATAAATATATATATATATATATATATACATGTGTGTATATATATATATATAATTCATCAATTAAACCTTAAGTATCAAATATAAAGAAAAAGTTAATCTAACAATTAAATTAAATTGTCCAAAATTTAAAATTAAATAAAATCCTTACTTTGGATTTCTCTTCAACCACAAATTTAGAGATCTTGATGTTGATATTTGTTATTGCTTTTTTCGTTATGAAATCAAAGATTTAATTGTGACAAGTGTGGAAATTTGTAGATTTGGGGTATTTTAGTATAACTTTGGCGATATGAAAATTTTTTAGGTTTAGGGTTTGGTACAAATTTTATAAATATAAATGTTTATTTATATAATTAAATTTAATATTATAGGGTCGGGTCGGGCTAAGAGTGTCAAAATATTGATCCTAGCCTGACCCTACATTATACAGGGTTCCCTATTTTGAGGATCGGGCCGAGTCAGGGCCAAACAAAATGGGTAAAATAGGAAATTTTAAGGGTCAGGTCGGACGGATCCCCGACCCTATGACCAGGTCTAAACTTAATATAACATCCAACCCCGCCCACGGCGGAATCGCAACTGAAGATTGGGACGCCACATTACGATCATTCATTTCATTCTTTTCGTTATCATTAAATGCGGAAATAATAATAAAATAGTTTGATTATCAATAAAGAACAAACAATTGTCTCATAATCAACAATAATTATCCAACAAATGGTTTATAATTCCAAAATAAACTATTTAGAACATCACAAACTTAAAATACTAAAATGGGTTATAAATCCTTTGCATACTAGTCCAAAAGATAAATAACAGTTCTGAAAATGTAATTAGAAAAAACAATGAAATCTTGATATGCTTCAATGCTATTCTGGAACACTTTAATATGCTTGATCACCTGTTTCACATTTCAATACAAGAGACAATAAAAAGGGAGAAAAGACATCATCAAACTATCGATGTCTGGTTAGCAAGCTCACACTCCAACAAAGACATGCAAATGCATCTAATTAACATTCAGTTATGAAATTGGTACACAAAAGCACCTAGGAACTATCAATCATCCATAGAGAAACAAACCCACCCAATCGTAAACCTTTACAACAAGTGTATAAAGCTCATTTACTCATCTAAATTATAGTTATGTTCATTTGTATCCATGTATTATTACCTAATGTCTAGGTAGATTCAATATTAACCATTTAAAACCTAAAGCATACAGCCTCATTCAATACAATCATCATCCAATTCTAAACATATCAAAGGTTCTATTTTGGTATAGACTGCCTCTAATCTAGTATCGATAATGAAACGAGGTCAATTAGGCAGAAGCCATACAATTAGGCCGAAGCCACACAATAATGTCTGAAGACCAAAATCCGTAGCGCTGTATAATCCCTCTCGGGTCGGACAATTACCTTAGGAGTCCATCAATTAGGTCCGAAGACAACCAATAGAATATGCCCGCTGGCGGTGATGCCGTTACACCCAATAGGAGTCGTCACTCGGTTCAATAGCGGTTAGCTAGACTAAAGGACCTATATTTCTAATAGGCTGAGAATTCTTGGTTATCCCTAATGACATGTCATTCCATCACTATTTCAACCACGAATATGGCAATCCGTAATTAATTTAGGTAATAAAAACACATGAAATATTTAACAATCATTGGCTTTCATTCAATATTCTCGAGTACATTACTAGCGCCTTATCTATTTATTTCTAGCTCTAACTAACTAAAGTCTAAGTCTATATTGCAAATATAGTATACATATTTATATAAAAAGCAGCAATTCATGCAATTTGAGATAAGATAACACCATTGTCACTTTTCCAATACATTACTGTTACATATTTGTACCATTTATACAATCCATGTGAGCATGCTATTAGCTGGATTAATGCACAATCATAAAACACACAACAATCATAAAACTTGGTTGCTAACTTCCTTCTGTCGATAATAGTTAAGCGTCACCGACACGAGCTTCGGCACCGTCCACTTTGCCTAGCAAATAACATAAACCTACTTAGACATTGTATTGAACACTTGGCGTGCGAACTAGAATCTACATCTATCCCTTAGCGTTTGACAATAAAAAGACTAACAATTGATAGCGCAAATCAATACAACGAAAAACTCATCCTAATTCGATGTCCAATTTGATCCCCAAAAGCTAGGGTTTTCATACCACCACACCCTAATCAAACCAATTGTAAACAACCTAATCCACCCTAAGAATAAAGTCTGTAGCAAATGGGAATTGCTTAAGGGTTGGAGAGAACACTTATGAGGGTCGTGCTGTCAATCTTGTAGTGAGAAATTCGAGAGGAAAACCCCACCATACCACTTGGATATTATTGCGAATGAAAGAGGAATCAGGTCGATTCAAAAGACTTTAAATTTAACCCTAAAATCAACTCAGACAGTCTCTGGCGACAAGGTCAGCGACATAGAGGCCTATGTCACCAGAGGAAATCGAAACTTATCCTTGGCATTGCTGACTTCGTGGTCTAGCGACATAGCTAGCTATATAGAACCTATATCACCAGCACCCAAAATGATGCGTACCTCAGAATTCTTCTTCGTTCAATTTTATTTCAACTCAAATAAATACGTAAGGCCAAAATTACAATGATTAACATTCTCAAATCAATTTATTAAGCATAATATTGTTCTGATTTATCATAAAAGATATAAAGATTACAAAAGAAAATCCATACAATAGAAGAGTAGAAATTGGTTCGAACTACCGAATCGACTAATCCCAAAATTAGGAGTTACACTTAATCGTATGATTGTCTTGATTGAATTGATTGTATTGAATATCTTGATTGATTGAATTGTTGATTGATGAAACCTAATGGTTAATTATAAGAGAAACGAGATTAATCTTAATGATTGTTAAATAATAGAATGAATATGAATATTTAATATAGCATGTCTTGATTGTTACACCAGCATGATTAATTGTTAAGAATTGATTGCACTTGAATTCTATAAGTTAAGTTGAGGTTAGAGAGGCTCACATTAGAATTGCATTGTATATGAAAACATTGCATTTCAATGAAAATGTAATAGCATTTGCGTGTTCTTGTTTGGAATGAAATGTGAACCAAACGTATGCCTAATCTTTCTTCTTTCTCTTTTTCTGTAAATCATGTTTTCAAATCGGTCAAATAAGGCATATAGCATTTGAACTGTCCCAGTGAAGTCCTTTAATGTTGTACCAACGGTAGTATATTTATGAACAAATTCTAGCGAAAGGAAAAAAAATTCAACTGTGGAAGAATTCCACTTTGACCGAATGTGGAAGAATTCCAGTGCCGGCGTGCAAGCATCACACCACTGTCTCTCTTTAAATCTGTTTCCGATTTTTCCTTTTTCTAACTGGGTTTGTCGATGATATTGGTGTTTCAACTGTTATTGATCTTTGTCCATTTCAAATTGTGTTCAACACATGAAGCCACATTCAGCCTTCATAATTAATCAATCGCTGGCCTCTCCGTGTTTTATACTATATATAATCGATTTTGGATTTAAAATTCAAAATTTAAGTACAAAAAATAAACTCTTTATTTATTTAAACTTTTAAAATAAATATAACTATAAATATATATATTAATAAACATTAAATTAGTATTATATTATTATTTGGGCTTTTCAAAAATATATATTATTACTTGGCTAACAAGTTTATTAAATATAAATTTTTTAAATTTACCAAGTATATTTTATCCAATTTTATTGGGCTCAATCGAACTTTGTGGATTAATTATAGAACCTTTTGGATTAATTATAAAACTAATCTCATTAAAATTATTTACTTTTCTAATTTATTCTTTTCCATCCCCGTAATATTCAATGTTATCAAATTGCATTGTACTCGTCAATAGCTATTTTATGAGTACCAAAAACTCTTATTGTCTCTAACCCACTAGTATCAGAATATGTTGACAGAACAGTTCGAATTATTAATTCTCCAATTAATTAATTCTCACCACACAGATGAAAATTGACATCTAGTAATGTATTCTGACTCCAATTATTTTGAGTAGTTCATATTTCAAACAATACATTTATATAGCTAGAACTTGTGCAATATATTCTTTTCATCAAACTATATCTCATTCGGATTTTAGTATGGACTGGATATCAACTCCTTGTTAAAATGATTATACAATTCTAACTCCGATTATTATTTTCTTGTATTAGAAAATCTCTTACTCTAAAAGTGTTTGCGTGAAACTCCTTTCACAAAGACACACCTTGGTGAAGGATTTACAAAGTAAAGTTTCTAATAAGAAACATTGAGATATCTCTCCTATCATTAGGAATGACGAATCATTTACTGGGCACTTAACTATCCTCAAGTATTTTGTGTTACACACAATAATCACCCTATACTCAAACTCACTGAGTCTTTGAGGAATGATATCAAAGTGCATGACGCGATACTCAGGATATATTGGAGGCCTCAAGTCTAAGGACATTTACATCCACTGCTACTATGAGATTCTACATTAATATTAGATGATTTATCCATGTGTAATCTCAATACGGGTCATCCAATGAACTTATTCCAATAAGCATCCATGTTTTTACTTTAGACACTCGTATGCTTATAAATTAATGAGAATTACTGTTTAAACTCGTTAAGAAGTATAACACATGCTAGTTTATCCACATTAGAGATATCTCGTAATACTATGAGTAGGAATATTTATGTAATTGCAATTGTATATAGGAATCTTATAATCATGAACCATTCATGATTTGTTCACACAGTGAGTATCATTAGGGATTTATTATACAATTAACTATATCAAGTAAAATTACACTGAATAGTAAAGATGCCCCTTATTCTTAATAACAACGAAATAATGCATGATATATAAGCCAAACTATTAGTTCTAGGGCATATTACTAACAATTGTCCGCTTTGAGTCAGAGCTGAGTCCACATGGATTTGTTATTGGGTACCACCACCGAAAAGACCTCATACTAATGGAGTTCTCTGGATACTTCATATACAAGGCATCGTCCCTTTATATTACTGATGGGTGGTATTGGGTTTAACCCCAAAAATTCTCTTCCTCAAACCAGTGGTCACGTCACCTCCTCTCGAGTTAATCCATTGATCCTTCGAACCAGGATCACATATCGCATACCCCCCTTTGAGATTAATCCACTAGCCCATCGGTCATCGGACTCCCCATGAGATATTGTACTGATTTGTCAAATCATCTTGCACTATCATTACTAACCAACGGGGTCGCCGCCTCCATATTATCAGAAAAACTTTCGACACAAGGCACACCACGGATCTAATCATGGGCTCAATCTCTGAACCAGACTCTAACTTCTACATTAGTATGATTTGAGTTAGAGCCGAATCCGTATGAATTTATTTTTAATAGCACTGTCCAAAAAACCTCATACTGATAGATTTCTCAAACTACTTTATATATGACATCCTCCCATTATACTAGCGATGTGAATCACATCCCAACAAATTGTTATTTAAATTAGTTTTACAATCTAATATTATAATATAAATTTTAAAATGAATTGAACTATTAGTTAAATGTAGAGTTGTAGTAGAGAAAAAGCAAGTGTGCTCCACATGGAAATTGATGTCTTCCAAATGTGATTTAGGAAGCATAAAGAAACCTGACGACTTCCTCGTGATACACCCGTAAGCATTACCCGATTTTCTAACTCACATGTGATGTGAACGAATATCATCAAAAACATAAATCTTCAAACTTCCATTGCATGTGATACGCACGGCAGTATGGGTGACTTTAGTCTAGTGTGAGTTTCACGTGCCTTCAAACCTCATAGTTTTAGCAAATTTTTCAAAATAAATATTAACTAGTCAACTAAAGTAATCAATTTTCACTTTAAATCCATTATTCAAATAACATCTATTACAACATGTTAATTCTACCTTATTATTATTGTTATTATTAATAGTCTTATTTATTTTTATTTATTCTTAAACCTTTTAAATTTATTTTAAACTGTTAAATTTAAAATATCAATTTTAATATTAAAAGATCGTGCATAATTTTTATTTTTTTATTTTATTTATGAAAGACTTTTTCAAAAAATCAACTATATAAATAATGTCTTATCCATTTAAAAATTAAATTTTATTTTATAAATATATTTTTTTATTAGTTTTAACACTATAGAATTTTGGATTTTAGATACCGCTATCCTATCCTAAATTTTAGCAAACTGGTATTATTTATTACCAAATCATCTGCATACGATTAAAGTATTTTATAAAGCAAGAAACGTGGCTTGAAGATAGTGTCCAATAAGTGGGCAGGACCCTGTATTGTAGTATTATATAATGACATTCGAATGAGGACATGAGACAACATAAAAAATGGGAGAGAGAAGAGCAAGGGTGGTGAAAGAAGCTATGTCATGGCTACAAAGCCTGGCTGATGGTACGATTGGTCAAGAGCTGGATTCCATTACACATCAAGGCCTTCAAGTCAATGAAGCTCGCAATGGCTTCCTACGCTGTTATTTCAAAGTCCCACCTAATGCTGTTGTAATTACCTCTCTCTCTATCTTATATAACTATAACAACACTTATTATTATTAGGAATATTTCATTTTAACCATTTTAAATTAAGTTAGGAGATCATTCCAAATTTATTTTAAAATTTTATATTTGTGAAAATTTGAAATTTAAAAAATAAACTAAATTTTCTAATATATTTTTACAGAAGCATTTCGTGGCGTCACCAGCTTATAAAATGTGCTTTATCAGTTAATTTAAGTTGGGTAAAGCGCGTTTCACAAGCTGGTGATGCCGTGAAGCGAGTTTTTAAGAGTATACGAGTCAATTTAGTTTATTTTTAAAATTTCAAATTTTAAAAAATTTATAAATTTAAAAAAATTTGAATAATTTATTTATTTAAAGTTAAAGTTTGAAAAAATTATATTTTATAATTTTTCTTTATTATTATTATTTCACATTTAGTAATGGAAAAAATTTAAGATAATAAATTATTTAAAATTTATTTTAAGTTGAAAAATGTGTAAAATATAAATTTTTAAATTTTAATTTTAAATAAATAAATTACTCCTTTATAAAATTTTAAAAGATGAAATTTAAAAAATAATTAAATAGTGGATGTATAAAAAAAGCATTTCAAAAGGTGAGCTAGTGCACCATGTCACGTGGAGTCTTTAATGATATTCTGTGGGTTCATTTCTGAAATTTTAGACCAAGTTTATAAGATTAAAATAGAATTGGAATGGTTACATGTTAACTTAATTTAAAGTATCAAAACCGAAAAACTTTAGTTTTTTCGTTTTTTAGCCATACAAATTTTAAATTTAAAAATAAACTTTTCGAAGTTTCAATTTTATGAAATGAGTGTTTGTGATAGAGGTCAATCATAACTTCTAAAGGGCTTTATTGATTCGTGACAAGAAAAAAAAGTCATAAAGCTCATTTTGTAAAATTGAAAAAAAAAATATTTCTGAAAAACAAAATTTATGTGATTGAGTTTAATTCAAATTTTGAGATGGCTAAATATGAAACTTTCTCACCCTCAAAAATACACTTCATTACTTTACCACATGTCCATCTCACTTAAAATGGATGAAACTCACTTTGTTAATTAATAAAATGGCCAAAGGCAATTTTGAAAATATATTAATTAATTTAATTTATTTTTCTTTTAATTTTAACTTTTAAATATTTATAAATTTAAATAAAACTAGAATGATTTATTTATTTAAAATTAAATATTAAAAAGGTCCTATTTTATAAATTATTATTATTAATTGTGTCTCTGAAATTTGTAATATCTTTGAAGGACGAGGAAGGAAGGTGGCACGTTGGAGCTATGGCTGCTTTGATGGACATGGTTGCATGTGGCGCTGTTTATTCATTTGCAGGTCATGTTACCATATCCGTTGACTTCAACATTTCATTCTATTCCACTGCTCAGATTCATGTAACTTTTCTTTTTCTTTTTTATCTTTTTTTATTTTTTTTTATTTTTATGATTTGGAGAAAGGAAAGTGAAGTGACCTTGCTTTGCTTCATGTGATGATTGGAGCAGGAAGAAGTGGAGATAGAGGGAAGAGTGGTTAGAGAAAGAGAAAAGATAACATCAGTGCAAGTAGAAGTGAAAAGAAGAAGCAATGGGGACTTAATTGCTTTGGGTAGAGAATGGATGATTTTAACTCCTTTAACTTATCCTCAAATAATGAGGACTAAGCTTTAGGCTATATTTGCATGGTCATCTGTGAATGATTATGCTGTAGAATCTGCATGGATGAATCTGTTAGTGATATGTTATAAAATCTGGTAGTGATTATGCCGAGTCACATTTCATTAATAATAAAATGTAATAATAATAATAATAATAATAATAATAATAATAATAATAATAATAATAATATTATTATTATTATAATAGAGGTCTAAAATCACCGGACCCGATTTGGAAGTAAGGTCCAAGCCCAGAACGACTAACAAGTTGAAGTCCAGGTCCAGGTCTGATTCTTCCGAAAGGACTGAGGCCCAGTCATTTCGAGAGGTCCGACAGCCCATGGTCCTTTCGAGGCTCGCTAGCTGACCAGATAAGTCGTTATCCAAATTCTGAATTCTGCGGAGATCCTTCCGCAAGGATTTCGGCAGGATCTGGCAACGACTCCTTAACCTCCTATAAATAGAGGCTCAAATCTCTTCATCACACACTTTGACTTACCAAAACTCCGTTGAAATCACTACTCGAACTATCTTTATCTCCAATTGCACTCCGGTATTCTGCGTTCACCAATGGCCACATTCCGGTGCTTATTTCACAACCCCAGTTACAATACCAGGCTTATCCAAACGAGCCCAGAACTCCTTAAGGTGTTTATCACATTTCTTCCGAGACTCGTACTTCCACCACGAACGATTATTATCAGGAAGCTATTCTTTCCTTTATTGTTTTACTCTATTTCTTTCTCAATGTACATAACTGACTTGAGCGTTAGAGTGTTTATGGCAAACACCACACCGGTATCCCAATGTCTGCTCGGATGTTGTCTTTTTTCTTGCAAAATCCCTTTTACACTTGGGATCGGTCCCTAAGCATTCTAAACCATCCGATCCATTTAGTCCGGATCAAGCTGTAGTTTCCGAACCACTACAATTATTATTACTATTACTATTCTTATTATTATTACTATTTTCACATTACATATGTTAGGAAATTTCTGGATCTATCACAATTTCTTCCTAGTTTTTAATTCGATTCAACCAAAACAATCAGCTCAAACACAAACACAATATTTAACGTGGTTCGGCAAATTGCTTAATCCACGGAAAGATAACAACTTTATTATGAGAAATAAGAATTACAAGTCATTCAGACCAGAGGAGGAGCCAAGGGGGGGTGGTGGGGCCATGCCCCCAAGGCTTTGAAATATTATCAATTATTTGCATATAAATATATTGTGATGATTGTGGCTGAATGGTAAAAGTAGGTTTTGTTGTCACTCAAGTGCATGGTTCAATTCCATGCTATTACATTTTTATTTTATTTTTTTTTAGCTTTCTTTATAAATTTAAAATCTTATAATTAAAATATAATATAAAAAATTATTTTAAAAGAATATCTATCTAAATTTTAATAAATAATTTATATATCTAAATATTAAATTTCTTTCCTAAATTTAAAATTTTATAATTAAAATATCATATAAATAAGTATTTTAAAATAAGATCTTAGTATCTACATTTTAATAAATTATATATCTAAATATTTAAATTTTAATAAATTATAATAGTAAATAATTTTTATTATATATTTTTAAAAATTCTAAAGATATATATGAAAAATTCAATAAATATAAATTTATAATACACTATTATAAACACTTATTAAAATATATTATATCATAACGCATAACTTTCCATAAATTATAACCGTGTATAACTTATAACATCTACTTTTAAAAATATATTAAAATATATCGTATCATATGAAAATTTTCAATAAATTATATAAATATATTATTTATACTATATATTTTTAAATTTAAATAAAATATATCAAAAAAATTTAATAAATTATAATAAATATAATACATACTATATTTTAAATTATAATCTACCGTACCGCGGGGCGCTGCCCCGCACTACGTTTCCCTCTCGGCCCCTCCTATCTATTGTTCATGGCTCCGTCCCTGATTCAGACAATACTCATTCTCCATACAAAATTGTTTTCTTTCTCAACCAGAATCTCTTTTAGGCGAACAACTCCACCACGACGAGACAACCCCAAATCAAAATCTCCTTAATGACGAGACAACCCCAATACGAAATCTCCTTAATGGCGAGACCACAACCTCAATGATCATTGCCCCCACTAGGCATGATCCCAATCCAATGATCATTACCCCCACTAGGCATGACCCAAATCCAATGATCATCACCCCCACTAGGCAGACATGACCTCAATCCAATGATCATTATCCCACTAGGCAGACATGACCCTAATTCATCGATTGATCACCACCCCCAAAGGGATGAAATACTTTCTTCTTCATGAGACAACTCTATTTATAGTGATCATCAAATATACTTTCCTAATTTGTTTCCTTTCCAACTAATGAATACAACCAACCATGTTAGAAAAACCAAAATTTTCCAAAACAAAAAATCAAACCACTAGAAAATATATTCAAACTCAAAATAGGAAAACCTTTCTAAAAAGAAATCCTCCTCATTCGATACAATCCTAACACAAAATATATATATATATAAAATTAAATATTATACTTTATTTTCAATTTAATTAAGCTGACTATCCATTTTAAATAATTATCCTTTTAAATTTATTAAAAATTTTAATATGATTATTTTTAATTAAAATTTATTTTTATATTATCTCAAACAATCTATATATATATATATATATATATATAAAAAGGAGAACTTTCAGCGGGTCCCACAAATTTGATGTGGCGCGCTGAAAGTTCTCCGTTAGATAGAAAAACACTCAAAATGAGAATTTTTCAAATTGGTTCATATTTTACCAACTAGGTAATAGGACCGCGCGTTGTGCGGGTCGATAATTTTTCATATTATTTATTTTTATAAATTATTTAAATTATTAAATTATTTAAAAATATTAAGTGATAGAGAATTTTTTTGAGTAATAAATAAGTTAAAATATTTAAATTTTAAAATGCAAAAAATTGTAATATTTAATTTTGTTTTATTTGCTTTAAAATAGTGTCATTCACTTTATTAATATTTAATTATGTGCTATTTTTTAAAATTTAATATAAATTCAGAAAATAGATGTAATGATTCAAAATTGTTTAATTTCATTTTTGATATGTAGCACTTTCTCAACAAATCCATCATTGAATATTATAAATTATTGTCATGACATAATAGATCATCACCTAGCAATATTTAATGTCTTTCTAAGTTTGAAAATTAATGCTCAATCATCTTATTTGTGTCACATAGTCATCAATACAAAATCTCTCATTTCAATTCATAATTTATCATTCATGATATAATCCATTCTTTAGAATTGGCCCAAAAATTTGAGATGGTTGCACCGAAAATGAGTCTTAAGAAGGAAGTTCATACTTATACCAAATAATTTATTGTGTATCTAGCGCTTTTATATATATATATATATATATATATATATAAAATTCAGTGATTCAATTAAATTTAAGTAATTTATTTGTTGTTAGATTTACATTCTAAAATATAATTCTAATTAGTCTTATTATTGATAATAAATAAAGTAAAATATTAATATAATTTATTACTATTAATGTTTTATTTACAATTATTTTTGTTATACATTTAAATTTATATTTAAAATCTTATAAATAATTTTTAATTATAGATTTGTCAAATAATAAATTTAAAATTTAATAAAAAAATTATAATAAATATGAAATTTAAGTTTAAATATTTAAAATAAAACTATAAATATAATATGAAAATTGAAGATATAAAGAGAGATTAAAATGATGTTGACATTTATTAATTTATAATAGAATATGAAATAAGTCATCATTATTTCTGCAACAGTTGCTAACCGAATTTAATAAGATTTATTATCCATTTCATTCAAATGTAATAATATTTATGATGATTAATTATATATTTAATATAATTGAATTTCACTTTTAGCAACAAAAAATAAAATATTTTTATATATAAATTCAAATATGATTTTTATATCATCCTACTTTTATTTTGTCTTTTAATTGTTTTTCTAAAAACACCATAAAGTCAATTTGAGATTAATGAAAATAAATACAAATAGTAAGTAGAAAGATAACTATTATTCTATTTATTATTATTGATGATTATGATGTTCAAATTTTTTATTTGTATTTTAATTAAATTATTATTTTTGTACTTACCAGTGTGAATTTTTCATTTTAATAATAACTAAATAAAATGCAATAAACGAATTTTGGAGTGAGTGGAGATTTTAAAATAAATAAATTGATGGAATTAAAAAATTCATAAAGATTGTAATTAACATTTTCAATTAAGAGAATACTTAATGAAAAATTAAATTAATAAGTTACCAAATCAAATAATATATATATTTTTTAATAACCAATGGTAACTTATATATGTACATCAAGAATTAATTTAACATTTAATTTTATCAATTATAGTTTGAAAGAAATGAAATATTATAAAAATAAAATGATGTATTGGCATTATTTATTAAAAAAATTAAAATAACAATAAATAAAATCAATTATATATATATATTACTAATAAATATACAATATTATTTTTTTTCCATTTTAAATGGAATATCTACTAATTCAACAAATAATTTGATTTTGATTGTAGAATTCACCACTAAATTGACTAACACAAAATCATAAATTGATATAACATCCTAAAACTAATATTTCAAATTTGATATTAATTTTTATATGACAGATACTATATAAATTAAAATTAATAATATTGCTTCCCTCCACCATTGTAGCAAGATTTTATATCTTCATTTTTTAAAAAGTTTTTTCTTGTATTAAAAACTCGAAGAAAAAAAAGTTATTAGAGAATCAAACAAAAGAAAAATTTAAATAATTAAGACTTTTGAATGGACATTGATAAATTAAAAAAAAATGAATTTGGTCTAATTAGAATTGAATAAAAAATTAGAAATTAAAGTATTAAAAAAATTATGATTTATTATTATTTTAATAATAATGGTTACCATTTCATTTAATTTTTTAAGACTATTAATTTGTTTTCTTTCCATATTTTCTAATGTTTATTTAGATTTTCAAAAACAAAATACTGAAAATTTTAGTGACTGTACAAAATTCATTGAAAGCTAAAAAATTTGAATATACATAAAAAGAAATGCTTGAAGAAGTATTAAATAAAAACTTACCATAAATGATTCACATATTTTGTGATTTGGGTGACGAAGAGATTGGATCTACGTTTAGATCTAAAACATAACACAAAATCATATTAGATCATCGAATGTATATTATATATGAAAAGATCTCATAAATATCATGAAATATCATGAAATTAGGATTAATTATAAAAATATAAACAAACATCCATAAAAATATAAAACAAACATTCATATGAAATGATGAAAATAAGAAAGGGAAAAATGAGATAGATAAGAGAAAAATGAGACAGACTAATATAATCTAGATTACAGATAATAAAAACATGAAACATATTTATAGAGGGAAAAAAGACAATGTAGTTAATGGAGTTTTAATTAATTTGAGAATATTTTTGAAATATTCTTTTTAAATTCCGTAAAATTAAAATAGCATTCATACCAATAAAAACAAAACTTTGGATTTTGAGGGGAAAAAAACGTTAAATGGAAGATGGAAAATCAACAATAATGATTTTAATTTATTTGTATAAAAACCTTTCAATTTATTTATTCGAGGGAAATGAAGAGACGTGGAAAGAAGAAATAAATGAAAAAGAAAAATACATGAGAGAGAAAATACACATGTAAGTATTTTATTCGATATAATCAAAATCAGCTATTTTGGCTTATTTTCAAGTCAAGGAAGAACTCTGAGCATGTACACGTCATTTTCGTGGGACCCATTCAAACTTCTCCTTTATATTATACGTAGATTAAAACCTTACACGTGTTTTTTTAATACTTTATCATTTCTCTCTCCCGTTAATTTTAGTGAGATATTTATTAATTTGAAAGAGACCTTTACTCTTCTTTTTCAATAAATTTTATTTTCACATCTCTTTCTTTTTCTTTTTTAAATTTTCATCTACATTTAATAAATAAATTTTTATCACATGTCATCTTTCATCTTTTTTGTAAATACATTAAATCCACATTAAATATACTAAATGATTCTTTTCATATATCGAGATATTAATATACATTAAAAATTTACGTTATGAATTACATCTATATATAAAGAGGTCTTTACGATTTAATTTTTCGTTTCATTCTTCATACTATCAAAAGCAATTCTCTCAAGAAGGTGATCACTTTTTATCTTTTTTTTTTCTTTCTATTTTTATTCGGTATGGTTTGTTTGTAGTTATTTTATTTTATGGTTGGGTATTAATTCTTTTATATATATATATATTTATATATATATAATCTTGACAATATGGATTTCAGAATCTTTGTTAAGATTTAATGGTGATCTCTCATTCTCCATCCTTCTTCCTTTAATTTTTAATATTATTGTTTATTAATAATTCTATAATTTTTCTTTTTTATTAATTGATTGTGATGTATTTATTTATTTTGAAATTAAAAATGGATATATTTTTGTTTTGTTTTATTTATTTATTTATTTTATGTTTACTTTGGCTAGAGGGATAGAGGTCCACATTTAAATAAATAATTCTATTTAAATATATATATTTTTTATGAATTAAATGTTTGTTCTAACTATTTTAACCAAAAAAATACTAAAATAAAAAAATAAAACTAACATTAATAGTAAATGAAACATTTATAGACTAATTAAAATGAGATAAAATTATCTTGGAATATAAAAAAAATGAATAGAATTAAATTTATTTAGTAATAAAAAAATATTGAAAGAACATTAACTAAAATTAATCACATTTATTATCAAATTAAAATTAAGTGCTTTATCAAATTAAAATTGAGGAAAAGTATATATATATATATATATATATATATATATATATATAGATGGGGGACAGAAATTCACATATAATTAATAGAAAATAAAATAAAAGATAATTATTTATTAATAAGTTATTAAAATTCCATTAGTTGAGTAAATAAAACTAAATAAACAATTTAAAAAATAAAATATAAATAATCATATAAAGAAAATAAATAATTTGAATATGTGAAATATAAATTTAATCAATATATTATAAATTATGATAAACTTATTTTCAAAAACTAATTGAAATTTGAAAATATTAATCAACATGTTAATTAATTGATATAATTATACTGAAAATATATCAGTAGTTTATTTAATTAAATTATAAAGTATATTCTATTTCTAATATTTCTTCACCTCTTTCCATATAAAAAAAAAAATAGAATTAAAAAAAACATTCCTTACTATGAAATTATATGTTTTTAAATCTTGCATGGACAATCTTCGCGTTTTTTTTTACCTATGTATTGAACGGGTACAATAGAAATATATCATATATATATATATGCACTTAAATATAATATAAGTGTGGAATATCTAAGTTCAAATTGACATGTGCAAGATTTTATATATAAGATCTTTTTTTTAATTTAATTTTTAAACAAGATCCTAAGAGATTTTATAAATATAAGATATATACTTCTAAATAGTTAATTAAAATATAATATTTTTTAAATTTTTTCCATTTAAAAAATTTTATTACCATGATCTATTAATAAATAAATTCAAATTAATATGTTCCTATTTCTTGATAATATAATTGAGGTCTAATTTATTTATAAACAAGATAAATTTAAATTAACACAAAATCTTTAATGGTTAGGTAACTTAAATTAAAAGCAACATTTTAATTTAATTTAATTAATAATTTTTAATAAAAATTACTTTCCTTATTTAAATAATTTTATATTATGATCTAAAATATTTTTTTTATTCTTTATACCTAAGTTAAATAAAATAAAATTAACATATAAATAAAATTGCGTACAAATATTACACATATTTTGAATTAGTTGTAAAATTTAATGTTATATATATTGATAAATAAAATGATTTTAAATTTAAAAAATATTACAATAATTTATTAATTATAATTATAATTTTTATATTTATAAAAATTTATGTATATTTAATTTAATACAATTGAATATATTACAATTTTAATTATTATTTTATAAAATTATATTTTTAAATATTTAAAAATTAAATATAATTTATAATTAATATTAATATAATTACTTAAATATTAATAAAAAATTATTTTTTCGCGCAAAGCACGAGCAATATTATTACTGGTACTATTAAAAAGTATAAGAGAGCATTAACATTTTTCTTCGTGTATCAGCCTTATTTTTAAGTCGCATCAATACTTTTGTGTTATTGATCATGTTTTAATTGTGATTAAATCATTTTGAAATGAGTTATTATTTAATTGATTTAGTTGGATTATTAATTGATTTAGTAATGCTGAGACCTCTATACTTGCATAATTTTAGCAATTAGTTCATTATTTATAGTTGTGATTTTGTCTTCATGTATTTTTCCATATTGATAGAGCACATGATGTGTTTTTTTTACTTTTTCCATCGTATTTTATTCGTAACATTTGAATAGTGAGTCTTATTTTATTAATTTTAGTATTTATTTTTAAATATTAAATTTATATAATTTTAATTGTGTATTATTAAAAATATTCTTATTAAAAATTAAATACCTAATAAAATAGCGTGCCTATATAGAATATTAAATATTTTGAAAAAAAAATGTGACACGACTGTCACATGTGACGCAATATCAACTGCCATGATATAGAAAGAGTTTGTTGAGATAAAATTATAATTATAAAGGGCAAGTGATTAAAAAAGAAAATTATACATGTACAGAGATTAACTGGAAAATTAGGAAAATTATGAAACTTATAGAGAGATAGATATGCATTATCCATAAATTTTTTAATTATATGATGAAAACAAACAGCTTTACATAACTACTTCACTGTGTAATTGATTACTACTCTACAATCAGGTCAACAAGTTTGCAAACTAAAATTTTGTTGATTTTATTTGATTTGATTTCATTTTATTTTTCTTTGCATATTTTAAGTTAAATTACCACTTTAGACTGATAATTATTAATTAATATCATACCAAGAACCATATAACTGATATCATGTGGTTTTCTTATATTGTTTTTGTTTATAAAAGATCTTATTAAAAAAAAAATTAAAAACTAATTATTATTAATATTATTTTTTATTTATATAAATTATATCGAACGATTGTAAATATGCTCATGTGAAATACTTAGAATTATAGTATTATTTTTTATATCTTAAGTTTATTATTTTTTAAGTTATATATTTTTATATTATTAATAAATTAATTATTTTTACAATATGATTTTAAATATTTTATTATTTATTAATCTAATAAATGGAACTTGTCATTATGATACATGCATTTCAAATAAAATTTGAAAATATATTTTTTCTAGGGTAAAATACATCATATCAAAACAAGTCCAACATTCAGCTACATGTATTATAAATAAAATTTATAATAAGGCTAATGTATTTTTTAATATTTAGATTATACAATAAAATTTATAAATATATAATATAATAAAAATACACTTTTAAAAATGTCAATTTTTTATTTAAAATTATTAATATTTGATTAAAAAACATATTAATATCAAATTAAATTTATCAAAATGATATAATCATACATATATATACTATAAATTTAAATTGTTAATTTATAATTTTTATAAATTTCATCATATAATACAAATTAGTATTTAATATTTAATTAATAAATAACTTCACTTTAATAACAAATTTACCTAAAAAAATAATAATAAATTAAATAAATAGTCTAAATTATATAATTTTTAAATTTTAAATTATTCAAATAAATTAATTTATTTTATACATAAAAAAAATAAATCTTACATTAAACATTATTTTTAAAATTTAAATAACAACCGCGCATCGCAAACTTATTTCCTACTTATTAATAATTTAACATAAATATAAAAATATGTAATATTATTAGATTATTACATTTGAGGGTTTTTTTTCCATTGTTAATTACGACGGTTGCTATTCTTGCCTTACAAGCAACTCTTTATTTTAGTTTACCATTTCTATTACACGTGTCGGTGTTTTTTTATCTGTTGATGACGTGTTCCCTAACCTATATATTTTTCTCTCCATCCCGTATTTTTTCCTTCAGCTGCTTTGCCCCTGAACAAACCTCTATTTTTCTTTGTCATAGGTAAGTTGCAAATTTTCTTTGCATGTATATATTTTTCTTCCGACAGTGATTAATTATAGCCTTCTTATTTTTAGAAAGATAATTGTTGCATTGAAATTACATCAAACGATTAGGTGCATTTTCCTTTTCCACTTTTTGAGTCTGACTGGGTTGTTGTGATACGTTTCCCTGTTCTTGTGTTTGATTGTGTTGTGGGTGTATTTTTTTCTCCTATTTTCACCTTCATTGGGTTACTATCTTCTATTTTGGAGTTTCATTAGGTTATTGTCTTCTATTTTTGAAATTCTTGAGTTTATCGCAATGTCTTTAGCAGTAAATAGGTTACTTAACAATAATGTACTCTTCTTCAAGCATAATCTAATAATATGTGCTATATGTTAAATACCATATCTTTTGTTGGAGTGACAATGGGGTTTGAAAAAATGTGTAGAAAACATGGTTTGCTGATGGTTTGTATTGTTCTGGCTGGTTCTATGGGACTTGTTGTATTTGTAATTGTAGCCGTATCCGGTGAAGTTGGGTATGATGGAGTTGGCTTGAATCCAAGAAGGTGTTTGGTTGCAGCTTTGTTGCATGGTGGGATGGTAATTGTTTCTCTAGGCTACGTCATTTTTGTCTTGTGTTGTGTATTATGGGTATCCTAACTGTGTCCACCATGATTTTGTGAACTTGACAAGGTTAGGGCTGGGTCAATACCTTTATGTACAATTACATTTCTTCTCGAGTAAAAGCATTGAATAATGTAAATGTAAGTAAACATACAATAGTATAAGTTGATGTTTGCATTAATAGTTACAAAGATAAACCTCTTTAAGAAGGTTATTAACACACCAAGAACAACAAACCACAAACCTTCTTCTGATAGTACTTGAACAAGTGGGCAAAACAAGAGACAACTTAATTAAGTTGCTGAGTTTATATATTTTTTTAAAAAACTACAAATTCACCCCGACTATGCCGCGAGCCATCTAACTAGTATTATATATTTGATAGTAATAATGTAATATATTGCTTATTTTATTTATTAAAAGTGTTCATTAAAAGGTTACATAAAAAAATTAAACATTATTGAAAAGGATAAATGCTAGGAAAAACTTTGATTTTATAAAAAATGCCATGTTTTCAATAATAAATTAACATTTTTAGAAGTTTTAAAAGTTTATCAAAAATAAAATCTCTAATTTTTAAAAGTAGTTAGTTTGGTTAATTGTAATTTTAATTTGATGATTTGTCCAAAGTCCTAATTTCTTAATCTTGATAGGAAGAGCATTTGAGAGGTTTTGTAATTAGAGATTTGTTGAAAAGACAAAAGGAAAAAATACAAAAAGTGAATTATTCAAACTTGACATTAAGTTAATCGACCCACAAACTTTATTTAAGTTTATACATTTTTAGAGGTTGAAAATTTAAAAAAAAAATGAAAATCTATCCTCACTTTATAGCTTCGTAGTTATTCTAAAGGTCTTCATAAATTCTTTGAAAGACTTCATAACACTAGTAAAGACTTGTAAAAAAATCACGAAGCTACTGTAGTGGATGAAGATCTATAGTTAAAATGTCATGAAAAAGTAAGACACTACTTTTAAAGTTGTGAGGTCTTGAAGATCAAAACTTCGAGTTTTGATTTTAGAGTAGTTTGATATATGAATTTTTAGACCCATTCTTCTTCATTTTAGATGGTATTTATAACACTTTCTATGGGACAAGGCCATCATGAAGCATTAATTGTAAATATTGCTCATTATGATTATCATAATTGTATTTATTACATGATCGTTACCTTATGTAATGAATTAATATATTTATTGCGCAGAAAGCAGGTAGGAATACCCTTCGGGCAGTGACAGCGCGGTGGAGCCTTCAAAGTGTGGAGGGACGCTTGTAAACTCTCGAAACACAGAGAAACGCGTGTATGTAGTCAGACCTCGGAGGGATGTTTGCAGGCTCTCGAAGCATGGAAGGTGATGGCTTTCTAGTGGTTATACAGGTGATTGGCCCTGGACAATGCTTGTTGTGAGGAAAGGAAATGACAGTATTCCGAAAGGAGAAAATGGTTCATATAATAAAATTTAATAATAGTGAAAAAACGTAAAATTAGATCTTATCAACTTTTTTATTTTAATTTTAGATCAACTCTAATTTATTTCCACTTTTAAACTTTTTTTATAAAAAGATTTAAAAAATTAAAAAATATAGCTTCCCGATATGTACTACCGAAAAGATGGCAAAATTTTTTCAGGACGTGTAATACCAGGAGAAAAAATTCGCTTCCTGGTAGTGTACACCAAGAAAAAAATTTTGATTTTTGTTGTTTCCTAGTGTACAATATTAGGAGCTAAAAAATTAGCTTCCGGGTATTGCACACCAGGAAACAGACAAAATTCAAGTTTGTTTCCTAGTCTGTTTCCTGGTGTGTAATAATGGGAAGTGAATTTTTGTTTTTCGGTATTACACACCGAAAAATAGAATTTCAATTTTGTCTATTTTTTTTTATTTAAATAGGAGAACTAGTAAATTTTTTTAAATATTAAAGAGTAAAATGATCATCTTAATTTTGAAATATTTTCCTTTCAAAGTATAGTTTTGTAAAATTGTAGTGAGTTTAAAAATATACTAATTTTTTTTAGTAGAAAACTCAAAATTACAAATGACCCTTAATAATATGGTATCCTCGTATTTTTCACTTCAATATGTTGACTCGAATGACACCTCTGCCATTAATTTTAAATGAAATAATTAAATTGCAAACGTGCCATTTTTAACTTTGGAAAATAATTTTAATTTTTAATTTTGAAAAATAATTTTAATTTTATCTTTTGGAAAAGAGAATATTTATTGAGAGAAATAATACTCCTTTTAATGTTAAAAAAGTAGATGGTATTAATTTTTCTCTTACTCTATATTAATAATATAGTCTACTAGAATGTCTTTGGATTTATTGTGGCATGATATATAATATTCGGTGTGCTTTATATAGAAAGCTTTTCTAATGTAGTAGTGATCGGGTGACGGATTCTATTAGTTAGTAACATCAGTGCAAGATGAATTGATGGATCAGTGAATTATCTAGAAAGATTGTAATATGACCCTTGGTTTGAAGGAGATAATTGTTAAGGTGTCAAACTCTATACCTTATTGGTAAAACACTGGGATAATACATTGTATATATAGTATCCATAAAACTCCATTACTATAAGATCTTTTGGGAGGTGCGTAAGAACAAATTCCTACAAAGCCTATGAACCCTTAGGGCACTTAATGTATGGTCGTCAGTAGACTATACTTCCTGTAGCCGAACATTCAGGAGTCTAGCCTGTGTAATCGCAAATATTTCGAATCTTTTAGATTTTCTCACAGGTGTCTTACAGCTGGTTTGCTAACATATTAACCACCTAACAGACTCAACAGATCCAATTTGGATCCTAATCCAAATTTTTTAGAATATGTATAAATGATCACTCTTCGACCACTCTCTATAATGGTTCATTGTCAGCGGGTAAGCTCTCTAGATTCTATACCAAATTCACACACAAATTCTTTCCTTTTTGACTCCTCTCCCAAGAGAATATTAACCTTGTCTTGAGTGTCACAAAGCCAATCGGCTAACACCATACCAACATCTTTCCGATCTCAAGCTTTTGACCTTTCAGGTTACCGAAGACCTAAGCAACTGGGAGAACACCTCAAACCCAAAGGGTTGAAGGTTCCAACAAAAATCCACCAAGTTATATTGTTTTCATATTGGAAAGTAAAAATAAATATTATTTAATAACTAATTTAAAGATTCGACTATATTTCATGTGTGTGGTAAGATTAGCCAATGCCTCGATGCCATTAGATTGGTGTATTATAATTTGTCTACTTAATAAAGTTATTGATTCTACAATCTTAATTGTTTGATAAATTTACCCTAGCCAAACATTAAACTTTAGGCATAAGGGTCTAAGAAACCCCCAAACTTTGTTATATTTTTCAAGTTAGCCCTTAATCTTTACGGAGGGTCAATTTAACCCCTCAACTTCAAATAGTGGGTCAATTAATTCGTTTTGCTGATGTGGGGCTAATCTGACAGCGAAAAATAGTGACTTCAAAATGTCAATTAAACCCTCCACGTTAACAAAAATGACTTATTTGACACGAAAATTGAAAGTTAAGGGATTAAATTGATCATTCGTAAAGTTGGATGGCTAACTTGAAAAATATAGTCAAGTTTAAAGGCTTTTAACGCGCTTTTGCCTTTAGCTTTATATTGTTATATTAAAAAAATTTTAATAAATAATTTTTATTTTTATTAAATTAATTAATTTTAATTATTAATAAAAAAATTCAGTATATATTTGAAATGTTTTTTTATGAAAGTATATTTTTTGTTTTATACTTTATTTATCATTTTAAACTTTGAAAAATGTGGATCAAATAAATTAAATTAAAAAAAATATTTTAAAATTTGAAAAGAATAAAATGAAGATTAAAAAAGTTTAATTAAAAAAAATATACTACACCTCCTATTGGAAGGAAGAGATAAACTGCTTGTAATTCTCACCTTTATTACACCTGCTAATAATAATGGAGAGATAATAGTATTAACTGTTATTAGGAAGAGGGTGAACTTGAACTATAATAGAGAGAAATTAATATTATGTGAAGGATATAATTGAAAATTTAAATTTAAAAAGAGTATATGTCTAATCTGTACACTGTGGTGGGAAAATGACCATAAAGTATCATAGTCGAAGGTAAGAGCAAGCAGAGGGAATCAAAGCCTAAAGTCAAGCTCGGCCGAAGATAGAAGGGGTACCCTAAAAACCAAGCTCGGTCCAATATAGAGAGGGTACCCAAAAGCTACCCTCGACCGAATAAGAGGGACAAAAGCCCAAGAAATGTGCCAATCAAGCTCGACCGACATGATCAAAAGGCCCAATGAAGTTCAACTCGGCCGAGCAAAGTAGAATCCGAACCGAAACGCTCCAGCCCACCAAATGATTACCTAACTAAACACGGATTTCCTACGCCAAATCCGAGAAGGAAGACTAATCATACCAGGCCAAGGATTTCCAAAGCCCGGTAGCAAAACGAAGACCAACCCCTATTGAAACAAGGATTACTAAAGCCAAATAGATAAAAGGAGATCAAGCCCTAGAAGAGATTGAGCCCAAAAAGGAGACCGAATTCAAGGAAAATAAGGAGTACCAATCCAAATCGAAATAGGATCCAAATACCTCCTATAAATAAGGGGTAGAGGCAATTGTAAAGGATCCGATTTTTTATTCATTAGAGCTAAACTCTGTGAGATTATCTCTGTAAGCTTTTTAGCTATTTTCTCAAGCAATCTTAGCCTAATATTTGGCTGTGGTTTATTTGGCACCACAGTTTGGCGCCCACCGTGGGGCTCGAACCTCACACACAAGGTTAAGGTTGAAAATTCAAAATTCAAGTTACAGTCCACACCTGCTCTTATCAGACATGACTCTAATGAACCCTGATACCATCAATGTAGAAGATCAAGTTCCAAAAACGCCAGAGGAACAGCTGGCAATCTTGAACGAGAGGTTGAAGAAAGCTGAAGAAGAGAAGGAGCAATGGAAAAAAGAAGCGGAATCGAGAAGGAAGTCCACCAAAGAGAAAACCCGACAATCAAGCCAGAAATACTCTCCCCTCCGGAAGCGCAAGCTCAACTTTGAAGACTCCGGCAGAGGAACATCAGAAGAAAGTGACGGGTCGACAGAAAGCTATAAAAACATCGACCAACGTGATTCGAGCAGCTCCGATGAAGAGACCATAGGCCCTAAATCCACCCGTAAAAACCGAGAGAGACGCCGCGATCGGGAAATCAAAGAACTCAAAGACCTGATACAAAGAACTTCGGGAAAAAGAATCACAATGAGGTCGTCAACAATGCGATACTCCGACATGCCCTTCACGTCTTGGATCCTAGAAACGAAGATGCCCAAAAGGTTCTCAATTCCAAACATGAGACCATATGACGGGACAACAGACCCTGAAGACCATATCGCCGGATACAAAAATCGCATGGGAACCTGCAATATCCCAGAAGAGGATATGGAAGCAATTATGTGTAAAAGTTTCGGTTCCACCTTGACGGGGACCGCCCAGAGGTGGTATTCGGCTCTGCCAGAAAAGCATCAAGTCATACTCATCACTGGTCACCAAATTTGTGAACCAATTCTCGGATAGCAGGAAGAAGGAGAAAGACGTAGATGATTTGTATGATCTAAAATAAGGAAGTGCTGAAAGTCTCAGACAATATGTCAGAAGGTTCAAAGAAATCAAAATGGCCATCCCCGACTGCCGAGACAAGAGCGCCACCAGAGCTTTCATCAAAGGCTTGCTGAAGACCTCCAAGTTCTACGAAAGCCTAAAACTGATCAAACCTCGCACTTTCGAAGACGTTCTGGAAAGAGCCGAAGACGCGATGGAGTATAAGGAGGAACTCCAACCCAAAAATCACAGAAGTTCCCAGAATAAGCCAAGCTCCCGCGGCCAAAACAGTACTGGAAATTTCGGCCGAACAGAAAGGCCAAGGAACAACTTCAAGGAGACTAACAGCAGCGGCCCGTCCAGACCGGATTAAGCCAGCCATAATTCTTCGAGGCCAGATTACTCCGAACACGGCTGAAGGAGAAAAGAACTACTACCTTATCCACTCACCATTCCCACAAGAGAAACCCTTACAATTCTTAAAGGAATGGGAGACAGAGTCAGATGGCCTGACAAGCCAGCGAACCCCGCAGGAGCATGGAAAGATAAATCCCGATACTGCCAATTCCATGGAGACCATGGCCACAACACGGATGACTGTTGGACCCTCAAGAGAGAAATCGCCGAGCTAATAAAAGCAGGCCACTTACGGGAATATTTATCCGAAAAGGGGCGAGAAATCGCGGCCGAGGCCGATAAGAATCGCCGATCTCCAAAGACGGTCCCAATTGCTAATGCGGAAGAAGAAAGGGTGATCAACATGATAGCCGGGGGATCCGACATATGCGGACTAATAAGCTCGGCAGCAAAGAGAAAACTGAGAAACTCCCTCAGCATATATAGCATTAGGGACGGACCCACAACCAATAACTACTCTATCACCTTCACAGAAGAAGAGGCCAATGGGGTCAATGCGCCGCACCACGACGCATTAGTGATCAAAATCTCGATAGCAAACTTAACTGTAAAGAGAGTATTGGTGGATAACGGAAGCTCGGCCAACATACTATTCCTCGAAACATTCAAAAATATGCAACTGGACGAGAGGATGATGCGAAGAAAGGTCGTCTCCCTTATCGGCTTCGATGGTAAAGCCACCTCGACAATCAGGGAGATCGAACTACCAGTGTTCACAGAAGGAATAAATCAGCACACAACCTTTCTCGTGATAAGCTCGAGGTCCGCTTACAACGTAATACTCAGAAGACCCTGGATACACGATATGAAGGCAATCCCATCTACATATCACCAACTTATCAAGTTCCCAACCCCGCGAGGAATAAAACAGATAAAGGGTGAACAAAGCTCCTCCAAGAAATGCTACGCCAACTGCTTAAAGCAAAAGGGGGTTGAGGAATAGCAATTAACGTCTCGGCCGAACGCACCCCGAAGCCCGGCCAAAGACAAAGTAGATGAAGTCCCCCTGGACCAGGAGGGGGCGAGAACGGTGCAGATTGGGGCCTCAGTAGAAGGCTTGGAACGGGAAAACCTGATAGGCTTCCTCAAAGCCAACCAGGACTGCTTTGCCTGGTCACATGAAGATATGACCGGAATCGACCCAGCAATCATAATCCACGAGCTGAACGTGAAAGAAGGCGCAAAACCAGTCAAGCAGAAACGCAGAAGGTTTGCCCCCGAAAGAAACAAAATTATCAATGAAGAGGTCGAAAAACTCCTCGCAAACGGGTCCATCAGATAAGTCCAATACCCGGACTGGCTTGCTAATGTGGTAGTCGTCAAGAAAAAGAATGGGAAATGGAGGATCTGCATAGACTTCACAGATCTGAATAAGTCGTGCCCAAAAGATCCATTCCCGCTGCCACATATCGACCTCACCATCGATGCAACTGCGAGCTACGAGATGTTGAGCTTCATGGATGCCTACTCAGGTTACAACCAGATCTTGATGCATCCTAACGATCAAGAAAAAACTGCATTCATCACGGAGAGGGGGATCTACTGTTACAAAGTAATGCCTTTCGGCCTAAAAAACGCAGGGTCTACATACCAGAGGCTCATGAACAAGATGTTCGCTGACAAGTTGGGAAAAACCATGGAAGTCTACATCGACGACATGCTGGTTAAATCCGAGGACGCGGCTCACCATGTACACCATTTAAGCCAGACTTTCGAGACACTCAAAAAATATAACATGAAGCTCAACCCCACAAAATGTCAGTTCGGGGTAAGAGCAGGGAAATTCTTAGGCTATCTAGTCACGAAGAGGGGGATCGAGGCCAATCCGGATCAGATAAGACCCATCCTGAACATAGCAGAACCTCGGAGCAAGAAGGACGTACAAAAACTCACGGGAAGGCTAGCCGCGCTAACTCGGTTCATCCCTAAGGCTTCGGAAAAATTTCAGCCTTTCTTCGAGGCTCTTAAAAAGTCCATAGAATTTGAATGGACCGAAAAATACAGCAAAGCCTTAGCCGATATCAATGATTTCTTGACCAGCCCCCCGCTCTTGGCAAAACCAGAAGAGGGCGAAAAACTTTATTTATACCTGGCACACTCAGAGATCGCAGTAAGCGCTGTTCTGGTCAAAGAAATCGGGGGAAAACAGCAACCAGTGTACTTTACAAGCAAGACTCTAACATCGGCCGAAACCAGATATCCTACCCTGGAAAAAGCCATTCTAAGTCTTATTTTCGCTGCGAGGAAACTTCGGGCGTACTTTCAAGGGCATCCAATCGCGGTCATAACCGCGCTACCCCTTCGAAGCGCAATCCACTCCCCCGACAGATCCGGAAGATTAATGAAATGGGCTCTAGAACTTAGCGAGCACGACATATCCTTCGAAGGAAAGAAAGCGATCTAATCTCAAGCGCTGGCAGATTTCATGGCTGACTTCGAAGCTCCACCGGCCGAAACAGCCTCGGTCAATATTAACCAACTAATAACGCCCTCAACTGATGAATGGATACTAGAAGTAGACGGGGCTAGCAGGCAAAGCGGCAGCGGTCTAGGCGTATACCTCAGGCCCCCAAATCTACCCCCAATACTTCAAGCAATTCGATGCGAATTCCCAGCCACCAACAACGAGGCCGAATACGAAGCCCTTATCACAGGGTTAAGAGTGACGAAAGAAAGTGGAGCGCACAATTTAACGATTAAATGCGACTCCCAGCTGGTGGTAAATCAAATAAACGGTACATACCAGGCCCGAAACGAAAAAATGGCCAAGTATTTGAAGATAGCCAAAGATCTTATGAAACGCTTCCAAAAGGCCACAATAAAACAGGTCCCAAGAGAAGAAAACGAAAGGGCCGACGCTATGGCAAACCTCGGAGCTTCAATGCATAAAGACGAGCCGACGGGACCAATTGTATACGCCTTCCTTCCCAAAGCAGCCATCGAATACGAAGAAGCCTTGGCCATAGAAAGAAGTTATTGGAGAACCCCAATCATCAGCTACATCAATCATGATCAAGTACCTGAAGACAAGGCAGAGGCTAGGAAGCTGCGAGCCCAGGCTGCCAGATTTTGCATCATCGGAGGGTTACTTTTTAAAAGATCCATAAGCGGTCCCTTCCTAAACTGCATCTCCCTCCCTGAAGCCGAACTAGTGTTGAAAGAACTCCATGAAGGACCAGCCGAAAACCATTCCGGAGGAAGAAGCCTAGCGTTCAGGGCGCACAGAGCCGGGTACTACTGGCCAACCATGAAGACAGATGCGGCCGAACTTGTAAAAAAGTGCGACAAATGCCAAAGACACGCCAACTACTCCAACCTTCCCGCCGGAAATTTACACAGCATCACCTCCCCATGGCCACTTGACAAATGGGGGATGGATATCATCGGGCCTTTCCCGATATCCACACAAGGTCGAAAATGATATATACTGATGGTAACCGACTACTTCACAAAATGGATAGAGGCCGAAGCACTAGAAAGAGTCAGAGAGCAAGAAGTACAAAAATGCATCTGGAAACACATCGTCTGCAGATTCGGCATACCAAGAGAAATTATCACTGATAACGGCCCCCAATTCATAGCGCAGACTCTGAAAGAGTTCTGCAACCAGCTAAACATAAGACTTACATACTCGACCCTAAGGTACCCCCAAGCCAACGGCCAAGCCGAAGCATCCAACAAGGCGGTGGTAGACTCACTTAAGAAAAAACTGGAAGGAGCCAAAGGATTGTGGCCCGAAGCCCTTCCCGAAGTCCTCTGGGCATTCAGAACAACCCCCAGAACTTCAACATTGCAAACCCCTTTCTCAATGGTATACGGAACAGAAGCAGTACTCCCAACGGAAATCCTATCACCACAAGAAAGACTAAATGGAAGGGCCAATGAACAAGTCCTAACTTTCGAGAGAGATACTTCGGATGAAAAAGAAATAGCGCACGAAGCGAACTTCAAATGGGGACAAATGGGGATAGCAAGGCAGTACAACAAAAAGGTCAAGGCACGAGCCTTCCAACCTGGAGATTGGGTACTCAGAAGGGTATTCCAAAACACGAGAAATCAAGCCCATGGAAAACTGGCCGAAAGCTGAGAAGGACCATACCAAGTGGGACGAGCATCCGGAAAAGGGTCCTACAAGCTGCTCACAAAAGAAGGGAAGGAGATAGAGCATAGCTGGAACATACATCACCTTAAAAGGTACCAATTTTGAAAACAGTATGATAATTGTAATAACGGGCACTCTTCTCCCCGAAAGGGGTTTTTAACAGGGCCCCACCTCAGTGCAATAAAATAGCCTTTTTATCTCATCACTACTCAACGACTTATGGATTGCCAAAAACTGCCCTCGGTAAATCTGGAGGGTCTCGGGCGAAGACCAGCTGCGCAAAGAGCAAAAACTGCCCAAAGGGCAACCCGAAAATTGCCAAAGGCAAGCCCCCGGTAAATCTGGAGGGTCTCGGGCGAAGACCAACTGCTCAAGAGCAAAAACTGCCCAAAGGGCAACCCGAAAATTGCCAAAGGCAAGCCCCCGGTAAATCTGGAGGGTCTCGGGCGAAGACCAACCGCTCAAAGAGCAAAAACTGCCCAAAGGGCAACCCGAAAATTGCCAAAGGCAAGCCCCCGGTAAATCTGGAGGGTCTCGGGCGAAGACCAGCTGCTCAAAGAGCAAAAACTGCCCAAAGGGCAACCCGAAAATTGCCAAAGGCAAGCCCCCGGTAAATTTGGAGGGTCTCGGGCGAAGACCAACTGCTCAAAGAGCAAAAACTGCCCAAAGGGCAACCCGAAAATTGCCAAAGGCAAGCCCCCGGTAAATCTGGAGGGTCTCGGACGAAGACCAACCGCTCAAAGAGCAAAAACTGCCCAAAGGGAAACCCGGAAATCCTTGAAGCAGACCGGTCGAAAAGATCAACAAATATCAAATAAAACACGTCTCGGCCAGAATCAACCGAACTACAGCCACGAAACCCTAAAAAAATCAAGAACGGCGAGCGTAGAAATAATATGCTTAAATCGCAATTAAACAGCTGGGGGATTACACCCCTCACAAACAAATTCAGCACAAAGTACAAGGAAAGATAGAAATTTCATTAATCAAAAAGGGGGGTTACAACGAGTACACAAAAGATCGAAAAAGGTACACGATACTCGCTCAACTCTCCTCACGAAGAGCAGCCAATGCGTCCAGTTCCTTCTGAGCAGACTCAGGAGTCAAAGACCCTTTGATGACCTGCTCCAAAGAAAAGGACCTGATCACGACTTCGGTTTGGGCTGCCTCAATGGTAAGGCTCTCAACGCGGCTCTCGAGCTCCTCTATTCGACCGAGTGAGGCTTGTTTCGCCGCCCTCAACTCCTCCAGCTCCGCCGCTTGGCGCTTTAGCTCCGCATCCTTCGAAGCAATCGAGGCCTTTAGCCTAGCGTTATGAGCCTCCACCCTCTCAACTCGGCTGACAGCCTCAGCACATTGAGCCACTGTTTTGCCCAAGTCATCCTGAGCCGCCTTTAACTCGGCCGAGGCAGACTGATACTTAGCCTCAAGAGCCCGCCTGTCCCGCAAAACAGGGCTGAAATGCTTGCGCATACCAACCGCCCCTTGGAGCCCCTGAAGATAAAGAAGGTAAGCAAAGAAACCACCTAAGAGAACAAACAAGAGACAAACTTACCCTATAAAGGCTCAAGATAGACATCTCGTAGAACTTTGTAAAGGACAAAGACTCCAACCACTCCTCGTCCTGGGGAAAAAAAAACCATCCGCGGCCCAATCATCTCGGCCGATATCTCCCTAGTAGAAGAATCCCCTGGGAAGTCAATCACGTGATGACCATCGCCACGAGGCTTCTGACCAATATGCTTGGTCCGCTTCTTGGCCGGCGCCATGCCACCCGCCATCGGCCGCTTCTCCTTCGTCGCCGAGGGACGTGAAGGCTTCCGAGAACCCTCCGGAACGGTCGGACGAGAAGCCTCAGCAGCTTCCGAAGGAATAGGACTCGGAGGACGGACAGGCTCAACGGCCGGCTCAGATCGCTCTTTGACCGGCCCTTCATTCCCAGCAGGACCAGACGCATGGGCCTTCTCTTGTTCCGCCTGGATCTGGCGCATGATGGCCCGCATGGCCAAAGCTCTCTGACCCTCAGGCTTGGACATCACATAGTCGGATAACTCTGAAAAGACAAACATCAGCAAAATTCGATCGAAGGAACTTGAAACACAACACAAACAACTTACTTGTTCTAGTGAAAGCCCAAAGACGACTGACAGACAACTCGCCCAAAAGCGTCCTGTAATCTCGAGACTCGGCCGATAAAGCGAGAATAGCCTCGCTCCTAGCACGTGCCCGAGGAGAAGATCTACAATTCTTCGTTCCGAAATTCGCTGAAAAGAAAGCAGTCAGAACAAGATCAAACTCGGCCAAAACGCCAAAAAAAAAAAAAAAACCTACAAGAGTCCCGCCAGTATGGAGGGTAACCCAGCCCCTTTGACAAACGGGTCACCCCTTTAACAAAAAAGTACTTGTCCTTCCACTTGGTCTCGTTAGAAGAAAAACCCAAGACCAAGAGCTGGGCATTCGACCGAGCATTCAGCACATACCGCCCAAACTCAGGATTCTCGCGTTTCACAAAGTATGAGTAGAAAAATCTTCGACCGTAAACTCTAAGTTGTACTTCTCCTTCAAACGGTCGACGCACAGGAGAAGCCTAATAGTCATGGGAGTTAGCTGACTTGGATGAATCTGGCACCAAGTACACGACTCTTCGACCAATCTCATGATTGGAAACCTAAGCCTTATTTTGAAATGACGAAGGTAGAAGGGCTCCCAACCATCGGCCAACATATCATCAACCTTTTCCTCGGGCTCGGGCAACCGGGCCCTAATCCAACTAGGGAACTTGTAAGCGAAGAAGGCCAATTCCAGCTCGTCCATAGTCATGGTGCTCCTAATATTAAAGAAAGGAGGCAGAATGCCTTGAGGGCTAGACTCGGCCGGTGAATTACGGACCGATGAACATTCCTCGCCCGCGTCCTCCGCGGTCGAGAATTCTGAAGTCAGAACCCCGAAAGAAGATGTGCCTATGGAATCAGTAGACATCTACAATCGACCGAGAAAAAAGCAGGTTAGTGGTCTTCGACCGAAGTTAGTACAAACAAAAGATAGAAAACGGAAGTAAGCAAGCAAAATCAAAAATCAAAAATCAAGTCAAAAATCAAAAAAGCAGACGAACAGTCAACAAACTCATGAACAACAGACGAAACCCGAAAACCACAAACACCAGAATCCCAGACTAAAACAAAACAAAGGCTTAGAAGAACAAGTCAGAGGAGAACTAACCTGAAAGAAGCCGGAAAACACAGCCACAGGATGTCACCGACGAAAATGGCGGCGAAATCAGAAGACGGAGGCGAAAAGTTTCAAACTTTTTAGAGAGAGAAAGCAAAAAGGAAAGAGGTGAGGAGAAAGGAACAAATCGCCAACCTATTTATAGGCCAGCCGCAATGATGGCAAATCTAGGGCACAGCAGTCGAGGAGCCGCCGAATCTACCTAAGACAAGACAGTCAGGGCTAACGTGGCCCACCAAGGAAACCACAGAAACCTCGGCCGAAAACAAAAATAAATAGAAGCCCAAACTCGATCGAGATAACGACAGATATTGCCATGCTCGAAAGATTCAAGCCATGGCAACGGGGGATTACTGTGGTGGAAAAATGACCATAAGGTATCATAGTCGAAGGTAAGAGCAAGCAGAGGGAACCAAAGCCTAAAGCCAAGCTCGGCCGAAGACAGAAGGGGTACCCTAAAAACCAAGCTCGGTCGAATATAGAGAGGGTACCCAAAAGCTACCCTCGACCGAATAAGAGGGCCAAAGGCCCAAGAAATGTGCCAATCAAGCTCGACCGACATGATCAAAAGGCCCAATGAAGTTCAACTCGGCCGAGCAAAGTAGAATCCGAACCGAAACGCTCCAGCCCACCAAATGATTACCTAACTAAACACGGATTTCCTACGCCAAATCCGAGAAGGAAGACTAATCATACCAGGCCAAGGATTTCCAAAGCCCGGTAGAAAAATGAAGACCAACCCCTATTGAAACAAGGATTCCTAAAGCCAAATAGATAAAAGGAGATCAAGCCCTAGAAGAGATTGAGCCCAAAAAAGAGACCGAATTCAAGGAAAATAAGGAGTACCAATCCAAATCGAAATAGGACCCAAATACCTCCTATAAATAAGGGGTAGAGGCAATTGTAAAGGATCCGATTTTTTATTCATTAGAGTTAAACTCTGTGAGATTATCTCTGTAAGTTTTTTAGCTATTTTCTCAAGCAATCTTAGCCTAATATTTGGCTGTGGTTTATTTGGCACCACATACACTGTTTCTCAGTATAAATACTAGCTCCCAATACACTAAATAACTAGATTGCAATTCACTTTTTATATGAAAATAATTTGTCCCACTCAAAATGTCATTTTTTTAATTTCTAAACACTATTTATTATTATTTTCCACTATTATCCATCTAATTAATGAAAGTTTTCAAAGAGTTCAATAGTTATCATACCATTTATTAAGAATATATGAGACAATTCATCATATATTTATATCAAATAATCCGCTTTCTTAATTTATTTGAAAACGAAGAAGTGGACAAGTTTAATGGGACAAAGGGAGTAGTTAGAAAAATAAAAAATACTAATTCAAAAAATGCTGCTTAGGCAACATTAAATGAATGGTCCCAATAAATATTTATATTTAAGCCTAACGTCTTAAAAATATTAAATGAATAGTTTTAACAACATTTTATCTTAAGCGCCTAATGGTTTTAAAAACATTAAACAAATTTAATGAACATTTACACTTACACCTAACAAATTAAAATTTAAATTGATTTCAATGGACATTTACAATTAAGTTCGACGATGGTTTTAATAAAATATTTATATTTAAAAATAAATATATATATATATATAATTTTAATACGCACAAACATACAAATCATTTTATTTTGAAAATAAATGGGAATAGTAAGGTTGGGTTGTTCTAATTATTGTTTAAATATTATTTCCTACGTCCCACTTTAAGTGATCAAAGTGGACGAGAGCACGTTAATTAAAAATTTTTAAAAATTTTGTTAAAATATATTAATTCTATAAAAATATTATATAAATTGACTAGACATATTAATATTAATTATGCTGAGTAAATTTGTAATTTCAATATTAGTTATCTCTTGAATTATTCACTCTGACACTTAAAATAGACCAACAAAAAATCTACTTTTAGTACGGAAGGAGTAATTCTACACGTGATTCGATTCAGTTTATAATCTCAATCTTTTAGTTTTCTCTTCCCTCACTTTATCTTTCTACCATTCTTTTTTAATAACAATTTATCCTATCTCTTTTAAAATTTCCATCAAAATTTAAAGAATATGCTTTAAAACAAATTTTATCTATTAATAACTATGTGTCTTTATCTTTCTATATCAAAGCATAAAAAATATGCTTAAAAAATATAAATATTCAATGGATTAATTTATATGCATCAATAACAAAATTTTGTGTTTTTAATATTTTTAAATACCTTTTAGGTTAAAACCAGTTCATTCCTATAAAATATAAAAAGTTTGTCTATTAGTTTGCGACAAGATTTGTATTATATGTATGTCTTGACCCTTTATTTACGAATCTCTAATATATATACACGATTTACAATACAAGAATTAAATACAATTAATGGCATAAATATAATATTTCTTAATTTATACCCAGAATTATGAAATTAAAATCTATTACATTTACGAGCAAAGAATATTTCAAGAATATATGTTGTAATATCCCCCGCAAGTTTGAGCATGCAGGTCACAAGTGCCCAGTTTGCCAAGTAAATGCATAGATTTGCGCTTAGCTAATGCTTTGGTGAAAATGTCGACAAGGTGTTCATTCGTAGATACATGTGAGTTAGTAATGAGACCTTTCTTTATAGGATCTCGAATACAGTGACAGTCTACTTCAATATGTTTGGTGCGATCATGAAACACAGGATTCTGAGCAATATGTAAGGTAGACTTACTATCACAGAATAAAGTCATAGCTCAAGAATGATTCACCCCTAAACTCAGAAGCAATGCTTTAAGCCATTTCAACTCAGATGTGATTGCAGCCATGAAGCGATATTCGGCCTCTGCTGATGAACGAGATACAGTATGTTGCTTCTTGATTTTCTAAGAAATAGGTGAATATCCAAGAAATACAAGCCAGCTTGTGAGAGATCGTTGAGTTATCGAACAACTAGCCAATCTGAGTCACACCACCCAGTCAAGGATAAATTACAATTTGACTATAGAAAAATTTCTTGACGCAGACACACTTTTAAATATTGCACCGCACGGATTGTTGCATCCCAGTGCTCTTGGCGAGGTTCTTGCATAAATTGAGACAAGATATGGATTGTATAGGCTAAATCAGGTCGAGTAAATGACAAATAAATAAGGTGACTAACAAGACTTCTATATTTTTCTGAGTCACTAAGCAATGCACCTTGAGCAAGAGTCAGAGTATGATTTTGCTCAATAGGAAAATTCGCTAAGTTTAGCCCCTAAAAGACCTGTCTCAACAATAATGTCAAGAGTGTATTTTCGTTGACACAAAAAATTACCCTCTGGACTGCGAGCCACTTCAACTTCAAGGAAGTATTTTAAAACATACAAATCCTTCATGTGAAATCATTCCTCCACCTCTTAAAGGAGACAATAGCAGATGAATCATTACCTGATATGATAAGATCATCAACATAAATAAGAACGTTGATTTGCACATGTCCTTGTCTGAGAGTAAAGAGGGAATAATCAGAGTATGACTGAACAAAGCCATATTTCTTCAAAGAAGCAGCTAATTTAACAAACCAACATCTCGGAGCTTGTTTTAGACTGTACAAAGATTTCTTTAATCGACATACTATTCATGGTGTCTGAACTGTAAAACTAAGAGGCAACCGCATATAAACTTCCTCAATCAAGTCACCATGAAGGAAAGCATTATGTACATCCATCTGATGTAATTCCTAATTTTTGGCGGCGGCGACGGCTAAAAATGAACGAACTGTAACCATATTCTCAACTGGAGCAAAAATCTTGTTATAATCAATCTCTTCAACTTGGTGGTTTCTAAAACCAACAAGACGCGCTTTAAAATGTTCGATTGTACCGTCCGAACAATATTTGATTTTATATACCCATTTGCATCATAGTGCCTTGTTTTTGGGGGTAACCCATGACCCAAGTCTCATTATCCTATAGGGCTCGTATTTCCTGTTGTATCGCCTGCCTCCAACCTATATCCTTCATGGCCTCACTAAAATTACGAGGTTCAAGTCGTGCAGTTATGATTGCAAGAAAACAACAGTGTCGCATAGAGAATTTATCACAATTCACAAAATGTGTTATAGAATAGGGAGTACCTGAGGAACAAGTAAGGGTCGATGAACTTTGAGAGGGACTCATTTTTCGAACTGTATGTGTGACATATTCTTTGAGCAAACATGAAAGTCGTTTCTCACGCAAACCACGACCTAACTCTGTAGATACTTCGTTGGCCAACTGCTCACCACTATCAGGTGGTTTCGAGTTGGTGTACGGTGCCGTATCTGCCAAAGAATCAATAGGCATTACCAAAGTAGGTTCTTCATCACCCTTCTGTGTGGTACCAACAACTTCCCCAACAGATTTTTCATCCAAAACAGACTCCAAATCATCTAAGAAAGTCGCATCTACCCCGATATTATCAGAAGAGTCTGGAAGATTGTCATTGTTAATAATGCCCTGCCTATCTTTTTCATTCTCATAAAACTTCACATCGCGGGACACAATTATTTCACCCGTTTGTAAATCATACAATTTCCATCCCTTTTTGCCTTTAGGATAACCAATAAATGCACACTTCCGACTTCTAGGAACGAATTTATTATCTTTTGGATTTTTTTTATTATATTCAAAGTAAAGACAACCAAATAATCGAAGATGTTCAAAATCAGGTACTTTGTTAAAAAGAACTTCAAATGATGTTTTATTTTGTAATTTGCACATTAAATTAAAATTTATTTAAGCCATATTTTAAAATTCCAATACATAATTTTAAATTAAAAAAATATACTTCCTATTAATTAAATTTAAATATTGAAGAGAAATCCATTTTTTATTATTTAGAAAGCATTAGTGCACGGTAATTGCAGACAGGTAGGTAAGCACTCTCTGTCTCTATAGTTAGCTGGAAATGGGCGAGAAAAGTGTGATGAAATCTGTTACATGGCTGCAAAGCCTGGCCGATGGTATAATCGGTCATGAGTTGGATTCCAGAACCCATGAGGGTCTTCGAATCATCGAGGCTCAACTGGGCTACATACGCTGTAATTTCACAGTCCCATCACTCGCTGCTGTAAATCTCTAATCTCCTCACTCGATTACTTCAATTAAATTCTCATATTCTGAATTGCTCGCGTTTGTTTGTATTTCGCCCAGAATAACGATGGAAGCTGGCACGTCGGAGCCATGGCTGTTTTGATCGATAGCGTCGCCGGTGCTGTTGCCTATTCATTTGCAGGTCATGTCAAGACATCCGTTGACTTCAACATTTCATTCTATTCCACTGCTAAGATTCATGTAACTTTTCACCCTTCTTTTTTTAATGATATGTGTTGATTTGGAGAAAGGAAAGTGAGCTGACCTGGCTTCATTGGGGCAGGAAGAAGTAGAGATAGAGGGAAAAGTAGTTAGAGACAGAGGCAAGCTTACATCTGTGCAAGTACAAGTGAGAAGAAGAGACAATGGAGAATTAATTGCTCTGGGCAAAGAATGGATGGTTTCAACTAGTTTAACTTCAAATCAAATGATGACGAGTAAGCTTTGATGTTCGGCTTTCAATTACAGTGTCTTGGATTATACTTGATTTCATTTCAGGCTAATGCTTTATTATCTAAAATTTGTATACTGGTCTGTAAGTATAACTGATGAAATTAATTGGGGATTTGTGAGCAGCTGTGAAATAGATAATATTGCCGTTTGCAGTTAAGGTGAGATTGCCCTGTGAGACCTCAATGAATGCTAGTAAAGTGATGAGATTGATTTTGTATACACTGAAACTTTCTGTTTATATTCTGCTGAAAGCACTTATAACTGGAGCATGTTCTTTGTTCTTCAATTCTGTTATATGAAGGGATGGTGTCACTACATCCACCACTTAAAGAAATTAGGAAAGGTAGCAATAATCTTGATTATCATGATGCTGGTTGTTGCTAGAATTGTTCATTTTGATCGTTAGCTCCTGTTCTCTGCTTTCGTTTGAAGTCATATAGAACAAGAGGGTCTGTCAATACACCAATTGTTGCCAAACGAGTTGTCAAATTGTGCTCTTTACAGCCCAGTCCAATCAGCAGATCGTGTATTGAAATAGGATAGGGTCGGAATCCCAAATACTATTAATTTATTTGATTACCTAATCTGACAATCGGGATTGGTGGAATTGCAATTTGTTACTATATATACCTACCTCCCATCCAAGACCAAACCAAAAACCCTCGGATTCCAATGGACCAAAACCCCCTAGAGACATCAGCGAATTGGCTGACGGCACTATCAGTCGGAGAAGTCGGCGGCGAGTTTGAGAATTTAACGGTTACCGGCGTTCAAGTCGTGGAGGTCCGAGAGGGCTTCATCCGCTGTCACTTCGTCGTACCCTCACGCCTTGCGGTAACTTCTTCATTTTCCTTCATTTCACTTTGCGATTATTGCCTTCCGTGCCTGAGAATCTGATTTCGTCCTGAAGGATAAAGATGGAAATTGGCAAGTCGGAGCCATGGCAACGTTGATCGACGACGTCGGCGCAGCTGCTATCTGCTCGCTCGTCGGTCATATCAAATTGTCTGTTGACTTCAACATTTCCTTCTACTCGGCGGCCAAGATTCAAGTAATTATTATTTTTATATTCAATGATGATGTGACGTATGCTTAAATTATTAATGTTGATGAATGGACAGGAAGAGGTAGAGATGATAGCAGAAGTGGTTGGGGAAATGGGAAAGCTTGCGTCGGTGAAAGTGGAGGTGAGAAGAAAATTGAATGGACAATTGATTGCGCTTGCCAAACAATGGATGACTTCATTTTCAAGCCACAGAGTCGGGACGAGTAAGCTATAAAGTTTGGTGCATTTACCACTTCAATGCCGGTTTATTTCACATCTTACCTAATGTCAAATTCAATGTCATGATGGCAAATGTAATTTTTAATGTCAAATTTGGACCCTCGAAGTTGGCATGTTTATTCATATGAACTCTTTAAGTTTGCGGGGTTTCAAATGAACCCTTCACGTTAGTAAAAATGAATTATATAAACTCTTTTTTACGAATAAATCTTCACAACATGGCGCGTGGTATGCAGTTGCGATGACGTGTTAAAAAATTGAATACGTGACATTTAAGTGACGTGTTAAAAAATTGATGACTCAACTAGATTGATGACTCAACTAGAGAGATGGTTAATCATAGTTTTCAAATTGTAAAGCGATTTCAAAATTAGGGTTTCTATCTATTTGTCTTTTATCGAATAGAATACAACGATTTCAAAGAGGGGTGAATGATCAATGTTCATATCGATTTAGGGATTTGAATACCTTAATTGAGAGTAGGTTAGTGTTATTAACTTCAAAATCGAAAAAAAAAAAAAGCTCCCTTGCGAGACAGAAGATGAACTCCGTATCTTCATCCATGGTTAATGACAGAAATTGATTAAGAAAGTCGATTGAGGATAGAGATTAAGGTTTTTTCTTTCAAAATTCGATTACATTATATACGAATGTTTTAATTTATACTTGTTGATTCATCAATTCTTTGCTGATTCATTAGCTGAGTCATCAGATATTTCATCAGAAATAAACTAACTCACGCGCTCATAGTTGTCTAACATTTTAACGCTATTACACATCAGCAATAAAGGTTTATATGAATCGTTTTTGCCAACTTGAAGGGTCCATCTGAAACCCCGCAAACTTAAAGGGTCCAAATGAATAAACGTGCTAACTTGGAGGGTCCAAATATGCATTGTCCCCTTTAAATTTATGTAATTATAATACCCGACTCATATATACATTTTTACGTTGTTTCCAATATTGGACCTAGGCCGAACCGCAAAATTGAAAACTACCGTCTATTTGATTTGATTTTTAATTAATTGGAAATCGGCCGTTCATTTGGTTTGCTTTTCATTTTAAAATCGACTTTAAAAAAATAATTAAAATAAAGCGGTTTAAATTGGTATATATATATATATTATTATAATAAAATGAGGAAATTAACAAAGTCAATTAACCGCGTGCTGACAAGTGGCTTTATAAAAATGCGACACGTCATATTTTTTATAAAATTACTTTTTTAGTCTTTAATTTTAATTACTTAAATTGGTTATTTCAATATTTTAATAAATTCCTACCTTTTTCACAGATTTTGTAATAAATTCTAATATTTAATTTTATATTTACACTAATTGTTATACCACATCGGAGATATAACTCACGGGTTATTTTTTCCACCACTATATAAAAAAAATTTTCTTCAATTAGTTTTCACATCGACCTCGAAGGCATAGGTGCTCTTTCTAAATTAAATAGAGCTACTTGCCACTAGAGGTTTAAATATGAGTTTATATTATTTCAGTTTTTGAATTCAAATTTAAAAGTTTAAATTTTACATGAATCCAAAATCTATATTATCATTATATTATTATATATAATAATAATAATAGAAGTTTTTTCATTAATTATATATATATATATGAGAAAGTCTTGGGTGTTACATGTAACACACTATTTTATTGTGTTACAAGTTTCACACGTGTGAAACCATTCCTGGTGAGAAACTGGTTTGCCTATCTTTTCATTATAGGTACTTGTGTATCTGTTGAGATGATATATGTACCTGCTTGGTTGTTTTTTGTGTCTTGTGCCTGTGTTTCATGTATCTGTGTCTGGCAATTCTTATATATATAAAAAGGAGGCTGATGAGGAAAAAGAGGGAGAAGAGAGTTTTATTGTTGAGGCCGTACAAGAGTCTCTTCAAAAGAGAAAAGGTGTAGCTGGCAATTTGTTTGATGAGGCATTGAGTGCTATTAGGGAGCAGGTTTTGGATGAATCTGGTGAGATTGTTGAAGCTTGTATATGGATATGATTCGTTCCGCGATGGGCAGCTGGAAGCAATCAAAATGGTGCTTACTGGACAATCGACTATGCTTGTTTTGCCAACTGGAGCTGGGAAGTCAATGTGTTATCAGATACCAGCAATGGTGTTACCGGGATTGACTCTTATTGTTAGTCCTTTGGTGGCATTGATGATTGATCAGTTGAAGCAGCTGCCTCCTTGTATTTCTGGTCGTATTTTGTGCAGTAATCAGGTTGTTTAAGCATGTTCGTCCCGTTATTCTCTGCTGTAAACCTTTTATCTGGTGAGAAACTGGTTTGCCTATCTTTTTATTATAGGTACTTGTGTATCTGTTGAGATGCTATATGTACCTGCTTGGTTATTTTTTGTGTCTGCGAGGTTATTATCTGTGCCTGTATTTCATGTATCTGTGTCTGGCAATTCTTATATATACATATATATCTGTTGAGATGCTTTATGTACCTGTGTGGTTATTTGTTTGTGCCTGCGAAGTTATTATCTGTGCCTGTGATTTATGTATCTGTGTTCAATTCTATATATATATATATCTGTTGAGATGCTATATGTACCTGTGTGGTTATTGTTTGTGCCTGCGAATTTATTATCTGTGCCTGTATTTTATATATCTGTGCCTGTAATTTATCAAAGATGAGCAAAGATTCTCAAACATTGCTATCCATTCATCTCTGCCTGAAAGCAAAAGACAGCATTAAAACATATCTCAAAGTGTTTGGTTATAATCTGTGAAAACAGACGCATAAACACTTGTCAGTCATCGTCACTTAAACTACCAGATTAATGTATGCAGATATTTGAATTTTGCGATAGGGGTACTGCGCCGGCTCTTCCATCTCCTGCGCTTCTAAATTTGCACGTGTGTGTTTCTGAAACACAATAATTTATTGTGTTTCAGAAACACCCAAGACTTTGCCTATATATATATAAAATCACTATCTCTATTATAATAAAAGGAGGAAATTAGTAAAGTCAATTAACCACGTGCTGACAAGTGGCTTTATAAAAATGCGACACGTCATATTTTTATAAAATTACTTTTTTAGTCTTTAATTTTAATTAACTAAATTGATTATTTCGACATTTCAATAAATCCCCACATTTTTCATAGATTCTGTAATGAATTCTAATATTTAATTTTATATTTACACTAATTGTTATACCACAACGGAGATATAATTCACTGGTTATTTTTTCCACCATTATAAAAAGAGATTTTTCTTCAATTAGTTTTCACATCGACCTCGAAGGCATCGTGCTCTTTGTAAATTAAATAGAGCTACTTTGCACTAGAGGTTTAAATATGAGTTTATATTATTTCAGTTTTTGAATTCAAATTTAAAAGTTTAAATTTTACATGAATCCAAAATCTATATTATCATTATATGATTATATGTAATAATAATAGAAGTTTTTTCATTATATATATATATATATATATATATATATAAAAAATCTCTATCTCTATTATAATAAAAGGAGGAAATTAACAAAGCCAATTAACCGCGTGCTGACAAGTGGCTTTATAAAAATGCGACGCGTCATATTTTTTTATAAAATTACCTTTTTAGTCTTTAATTTTAATTACTTAAATTGGTTATTTCAACATTTCAATAAATCCCCACCTTTTTCACAGATTTTGTAATAAATTCTAATATTTAATTTTATATTTACACTAATTATTATACCACATCGGAGATATAACTCACTGGTTATTTTTTCCACCACTATATAAAGAAATTTTTCTTCAATTAGTTTTCACATCGACCTCGAAGGCATAGGTGCTATTTCTAAATTAAATAGAGCTACTTGCCACTAGAGGTTTAAATATGAGTTTATGTTATTTCAGTTTTTGAATTCAAATTTAAAATTTAAAATTTTATATGATTCCAAAATCTATATTATCTTTATATTATTATATATAATAATAATAGAAGTTTTTTCATTATATATATATATAATCTCTATCTCTATCTTAATAAAAGGAGGAAATTAACAAAGTCATTTAACCGGAAGATGACAAGTGACACTCTATATATATTACACGTGTACAATAATTTGAAAAATGACAACTTTAATAATTAAATTGATAAATTTAAATGGTTATTTAGTAAATGTATGTAGAAAATATCACATGTATTGAGCGTTGTATATATTAGATATACAAAATGACAATTTCAGTAATTAAATTAATAAAATTAAATGGTTATTTGGTAAATTCATGTGAAAATTATTCTTAACAATTTTTGCAGAGAGCCTGTAATAAATTCTAATATTAAAATTTTTCTATTTTAAAAAATAGGTATTTTTCAGTTATATATTATATTTACACTAATTGCTATACCACATCGGAAATATAACTCTCTGATTATTTTTCCACCACTATATAAAGAGATTTTCGTTCAATTAGTTCTCACATCGACCTTTAAGACATTAGTGCTCTTTGTAAATTAAATAGAGCTCCTTGCCACTAGAGGTTTAAAGTTGATATTATTTCTGTTTTTAGATTCAATTTTAAAATTTTAAAATTGACATGAATCTAAAACCTATATTATTATACTTCCTCCATATCTAAATACCCGCAACATTAGCATAATAAGCACTGTTCATCAATAAATCTTATTTTATATATTGTTTCTTATGTATAAAGAAAAATAAAGTCAAGTGGGATCTTATTTTATTCGTTTTAATATCTATTTTCTAAATAGATAATTATCATAATTTTTTATTATATATAATTAAAAATATTTAGCGTTAAAGTTAAGTATTGGATAACGTGTCATGCAGAAATGTTGCAACTAATAGGAAACAGAGGAAGTATATAATAATAGAAAGTTTTTTTTTTTTTTACAATATTTATATATATATAAATAATATATTTTTTTCTTAAACTTAAAATTTATTTATTACTTACTTAAAAGAAATAGTTCAACCAAACATGTTTTATCATTTTTTTATTAAACTAAATTTTTTATCTCTATTTCTATACTCTATTATAATTAAAATAAAAAATTAACAAAACAAATTAAGGAGATAATGACAAGTGGAATTTTAAAAGCATTAGATGCTAACATTTTTAACAAAATGATAATTTTTACATATAAAATAATTATAGACTATTGATGTGTTTTGGTCATTTGACAAAACAATTTACGTTTTCTCTCGTGTGTATTTGTTTCTTCTGAATTAATTACCCAGGTGACTTTATAAAAAACTTACACACGGATTTTTTTTATTATTAAATAAAATTTTGACATTTAAATTGATTAAATTGAATAGTTGTTTGGTCATTTTACGTGGAAATAAGGTGAGAAATATTTTTTTTCTTTTTTAGGGTGAAACTCAATTGAACATTTTGTCGTGTGAACATTAATCTCCATAAATTTTAATAAATAAGTGTAATTCACCCAATAGATAAAAAAAACATCTCGCTCTTTTTTCACCGATCTTGTCATAAATTCTAATATTCAAATTTTCCTATTTTAAGAAAATTACATTTTCCAGGTATATATTATATTAACACTAATTGTTATACCACATCGGAAATGTAACTCTCTGATTATTTTCTCCACCACTATATAAAGAGATTTTCATTCATTTAGTTTTCACAACAACCTTTAAAGCATTGATGCTATTTGTAACTAAGATAGACTTACTTGCCACAAAGAGGTTTAAATATGAGTTTATATTATTTCTGTATAACCCAAACCCCCGCCCCGACGGAAAGGGAACGCGGAGACCGGATGTCACATGCGGAAGACAAATGACGGAACATACAAATAACAGACAAAGACAAATAAATACAAATCATATTCAAATCTAAATTAAAATAGTTCGAAAATAAATCCAAATCCAAATTGTAGTTGAACTACTAGTTCCAAATGAAAGACAATTACATAAAAATATCTCAAGTGTAATTAATCTGAAAACAAATCCAAAACATGTGCAGCGGGTTCAAAATACAGAAATAAATCCTGCAAAGTAAATTGATATGAAATCCAAATCTGAAGAGGATGCCATGTGAATGCTTGATGCTAGTGATATCCTGCTATCCCACTTGATTGTCTGAACTCAGCAATTCCATTCCCAAAAAGGGTTCAAAACATACAAAACAAAAATAGAAACAACGAAGGGTCAGACTATCGATGTCTGGTTAGTAAGCCAATGCCCAACAAACATATGCAGATGCGTCTTATTAAACAGAATAGTATGTCATGCATAAATGCAAGTTAGTTAACAACCAATGGTACAAACAGAAACAAACAAGTTGATTATCAAACAAGTTATCCCGAATACAATCCCCTTTAAGTGATCTAGGATAAGTGATTACATAGTATTTCAATTACCGACTAAAAAAAAAGCTTAATAGATATCAAATTATTTTCAGAAGGAATACCGTAACCAAATAGTAGTTCAGCAAGCAGTCCGACAGGTTATTCGGTCAGAGAGCATACTAGACTTACCGAATTGTAATTCGGTAGACATTCCGGTAAGCTATTCGGTCAGAGAGCAATTATACGATTCCAAGGGAAGTTTAAGTGACAGTTCGGTTTCTATTCCGGTATGAAACTCGGTCAGAGAGTTTCAAGTCTCTCAGACATGCCGAATTGTAATTCGGTACCTAGCTCGGTGAAGAGTTCGGTCAGAGAGGTTGAACAGTCTTCGGAGTTTCATACCGAACTACAGTTCGGTAACCTATAAGTAATTCGTCTAAAGAGTGAATCTAATGATCTCAAGTCTGACCGAATTGTATTTCGGTAACCAGCTCGGTAAGGAGTTCGTCCAGAGACCATCCTACATCCAGTTTTTCAGTTTTAAGTGACAGTCCGGTATCTAATCCGGTAAGTAGTCCGGTTACGAACCCTGGGCACATTTTAAGCCTATTTCAAGTTATGTCGATCGCCAATCAAAGTCTAGCTATCCAATTGGGTCTAATCCTAACACTTACAGCCAGTTAGGAGTCACAATTTAACACTACCCAAAGTTAAAACCCAAAAGAATAACTAACATCAAAAGAATCACACCGAAAACATGACTAACATACATAATCAAAAGCAGAACGAATCCAATATCACACAGTTGAGATTACCCATTTATTTAGGTGTTTAACTTACCAGGCCTGTCCTTAGTCTAATAAAAAAATCGGGAACAAAACATACAGTTAGGGTTAAACCCTCGGAGATGAATCAAAGATCCCAGTGATGATGCCGTCGCATCCAGAAATGAGCCAAGCTCCAGAAATGATGTCGTCGCATCCAGAAAATGGTTGGCAATCAAGGCCATATACGCTTTCGCGCATCGATGTATACATCTAATTTTTCTTAACAGCATGCTGGTCTTATCGTATTAACCTTAGGACAGGACTTTAGCAGATACAAAATTCAGATTTCATATAGCAGACAGATAGCAAACGAATGTGAACATAAATTCATATGTCCGAACATGATCAAATAATTGGGCAGCAATATTCCCAAGCAAATTATATCAAATGCAGCAGATTAGGTATTCAATCATAGATTTCAACTTATTTTAGTTTAACCAATTTGCAAGCAAATAAACAAACAAATCAAACAATAGTGAGGGTATAAACATGGGTACTAACCTTATTCGTTAATCTAAAATATCACCGAAATTACTCCGGTTGACGATCCCCAACTTGGTCTACACCAAATCAAGAATAATCCATAAATTCCCAATTCGCAATTATTAGGGTTTATAGCTAAAAACAAATAAAAATCAATTGAAACCCCATATAACCCAAATCATCAAATTGACTACAAGGTTTCAAAACCCATACCGTTAATAACGATATCCCCAAATCAATTTGTAGAGATTAATCATCAAATCATCAAACCCTAAGTATAGATAAAATCCCCAAATCTAATAAAGTTGATTTAAAGCAAAAGAGAAGAGAATTCATTACCTAGATTATGAAGAAAACCAAGGCCACACAAAATCCCAAGTGAAGTCCACAATAAAGAGCTTAGAAATACATAATGGTGTATTCTTATTTTGAGAGAAAGTATGAATACGTAAAAGTGACTTTTTTCTAGGTTTTGGTGAGAATGAAATCAAAAACCCTTTCTTTTCATATTTATATGGGAGACAAATATCGCCATAAACCCACATGTGTATAAATTAATTTAAAAACAACCCCATTTGTAAAATAATTACAAAACTCGCTCAAATATCCATTTGTTCTCAAAATAAACCCAAAAGTCAACTAAGTCAAATCATTTGGTCAAACCGGAAAAGTCAACATAATTCAAAAACACCCATTTTACCCTTATAACGAAAATAAATAAAATGAAGAAAAAAATTTCAAAATTAAGCAGACGAATAGCCCCAGATTACGGGCGTGACAGCTCTATCCTACTTAAGAAATTTCGTCCCTGAAATTACCTGAACTAAACAGATACGGATACTGACGTCTCATAGTCTCTTCTGGTTCCCACGACGTTTCTTTAACCGTGTGGTTACGCCAGAGGACCTTGACTAGGGGTACAATCTTGTTCCTCAAAACTTTCACTTCCCTAGACAGAATCTGAACCGGTTCTTCCTCATAACTCAAATCCGGTCGAATCTCAATAGTCTCACGTGTAAGGACATGAGAAGGATCAGAACGATACCTTCTTAACATTGATACATGAAAGACATTATGGATCTTCTCCAACTCAGATGGCAAAGCAAGTCGATAAGCAACTGGACCAATCCTTTCCAGAATTTCATAAGGCCCAATGAATCGCGGAGCCAACTTACCTTTCCGACCGAATCGAAGAATTTTCTTCCATGGAGAAACTTTCAGAAATACCTAATCACCAACTTGGTATTCAATATCCTTCCTCTTAAGGTCAGCATAGGACTTTGCCTATCCGATGCTTCCTTAAGCTTCTCCTTAATCAACTTAACTTTCTCCTCAGCTTCCAAAAGCAAATCCGGACCAACAATCCGAGACTCTCCCAACTCAGACCAACACAACGGAGTACGACACTTCAAACCATACAAAGCCTCATAAGGAGCCATACAAATACTTGCCTGAAAACTGTTATTGTAAGCAAACTCAACCAAAGGCAAGTACTTAATCCAAGAACCACCAAATTCAATTAGATAACATCGAAGCATGTCCTCCAAGGTCTGAATTGTCCTTTCGGACTGCCCGTCAGTTTGTGGATGAAAGGCGGTACTGAAATTCAACTTAGTCCCCAAAGCCTCCTGAAATTTCTTCTAGAATTGAGAGGTAAACCTTGGATCCCTGTCAAAAATGATAGACGAAGGAACCCCATGTAACCTCACAATTTCCTTCAGATATAACTCAGCCAAACTCTCCAGAGAATAATCAACCCGAATTGGCAAAAAGTGTGCAGACTTGGTCAAACGATCCACAATCACCCAGATAGCATCAAACTTCTCACGAGTCAATGGCAACCTAACAACAAAGTCCATAGTAACTCGATCCCACTTCCATTCCGGAATTGATATCGGCCGAAGCAAACCAGATGGAAGTTGATGTTCTGCCTTAACTTGTTGACAGACCAAACAATTCCCAACAAAATCAACAATGTCTTTCTTCATACCCGGCCATCAATACATCACCTTCAGATCGTGATACATCTTGGTAGCACCAAGATGCATAGCATACACTTGCCTATGCGCTTCTGTCAAAATCTCTGTTCTCAGATTATCAGATAATGGCACATAAATCCGATCACCGAAATACCAACTACCATCACCTCTCTGAGACGCTTCAGTTCTCTTACCCTGACCAGATTTCTTAGCCCACTCCAAGGCTATCTCATCAGACAGCTGAGTTACCAAAATCCTAGCAGTCAAATCTGGTTTCACTACCAGTTCGGTTACCAGAACATCTCCTTCAGACTCAATCTGGCCATCATGGCATACAAAGCATGCATGGATTTGCGACTAAGAGCATCCGTTACCACGTTAGCTTTACCAGGATGATAATTGATCTCCATATCATAATCCTTCAAAAACTCAACCCATCTACGCTGTCTCAAATTCAAATCCCTCTGCACAGGTAGATACTGCAAACTCTTGTGATCTGTATACACAAAACACTTCGCTCCATACAAGTAATGCCTCCATATTTTTCAGTGCAAAGACAATGGCAGCCAACTCCAAATCATGAGTAGGGTAATTACGCTAATGAATCCGCAATTGGCTTGAAGCATAAGCAATCACATTCCAGCCTTGCATAAGCACACAACCAAGACCGTTCAGCGAAGCATCACTGTATACCATATAGTCCAACCCTTCAACCGGCTGAACCAAAACTGGAGCTTCAGTAAGCAACTTCTTCAACATATCAAAACGTTCTTGACATTTGCTAGTCCATTCAAACTTAGCTCCCTTATGCAGAAGCTTCGTCAAAGGACCTGCAATGGAGGAGAATCCTTTCACAAACCGACGGTAATAACCCGCCAAACCCAGGAAACTCCTTACTTCAGTCACATTCATAGGTGGTTTCCAAGCCATTACAGCCTCAATCTTTTTCGGATCCACCTTAATGCCATCTTTTGAAATCACATGACCAAGGAAAGCTACTTCTTCCATCCAGAACTCACATTTGGACAGTTTTGCATAAAGTTGCTTCTCACGAAGAATTTGCAAAACTATTCTCAAATGCTTAGCATGCTCTTCCATGTCCTTCGAATACACTAGAATGTCGTCAATAAACACCACAACAAATTGGTCCAAAAATTGCTTAAACACTCTGTTCATCAAATCCATAAAGACAGCAGGAGCATTAGTCAAACCAAATGGCATTACCACAAATTCATAGTTTCCATACCTAGTCCGAAATGCTGACTTAGGAATATCCGACTCCCGGATCCTGAATTGATGATAACCAGATCTCAAATCAATCTTAGAGAACACACCAGCCCTTCTTAACTGATCAAACAAATCATCTATCCGAGGAAGAGGATACTTGTTCTTCACAGTAAGCTTATTCAACTGCCGATAGTCAATACACAACCGGAAAGTTCCATCTTTCTTCTTCACAAACAGAACTGGAGCACCCCAAGGCGAAGTACTCGGTCGACTATAGCCTTTATCCAACAGTTCCTGCAACTGCACTTTCAATTCCTTCAATTCTGCCGGAGCCATTCGATAAGGAGCCATAGAAACTGGTGTGGCGCCCGGAACAAGCTCAATAGTAAACTCCACTTCTCTCTATGGCGGCAAACCCGGAATTTCATCAGGAAAGACATCCAAAAATTCATTAACAGTCGGAATGAACTTTCCATCAGAACGTGGCTTATCCACTTCCACCACATGAGCCAAGAATGCTTCACATCCACTTCAAAGCATCTTATCACACAAAGCAGCCGAAACAACCCTATCTAAAGGATTCCTACGATCACCTACAAACGTGACCCAACCTTGCGGAGATTGAAGAGTCATCCTCTTCGCCCTACAATCCATAACTGCTTCATGTCTAGACAACCAATCCATACCCAGAATAACATCAAACTCATTACTTTTCAACTTCAGCAAATCACCCAGAAAAGTAATACCACCAATCACAATTAGCACATCACGATACACACGGTTAACCATAACACAATTACCCAATGGATTAGTGACATACAGATAGAGATGGCAAAATGGGTTCGCAGATCGTGTTGACCCTGACACGAACACGAACCCGTTTAACTTGACACGACACGAACACGACATGATTATTAAACGGTTATGAACTTCCAACACGAACACGACACGATTAGGAATGAGTTGACACGGACATGACACGATGACATTATTAATAAATGGGTTATTATCCAATCTGACACGTCAACACGAAATTGACACGTTAACCCAATTGTTAAATGGGTTGACACGAATTTATTTAATAAAAATTAATTTTATTTAATAAAAAATTATAAATAAAATATCAAAATTTAAAATTACATACATATTCTCAATAAACGGGTCAACCCGTGACACGATTATGCCAACACGAATACGACACGATTATTAAACGGGTTAAACGGTTCGACACGTTTACTGACACGACACGATTATACTCAACCCTAACCCTTAATAATCGGTTTCGTTTCGTGTCAACCCGTCGTGTCACGAACCATGTTGCCACCCCTACATACAGATCCTTATCAGTCAAACCAAATTCCCATCCCTTATCCTCTAAGACACTACTACAGGCATACGATAACGTAGAACCCGGATCCAACAAAGAATAAACAGGAGTGTCAAGGATAGAGAAGGTACCTGTCACCACATCAGGAGTATCTGCCTTCTCACGACCTCTCAGAGCATAGGTACGAGCAGGAGCCCTCGAATCCCTCCTAGGAGCAACTCCAGACTGTGCCCCACCTCTACTAGCATTCGGCTGAGATGCAGCAGGCCTATCATTCCTCTGAACTGAGCTAGCATCCCCAGAAGCAGGCACTCTACCAGAACCAGCAACCTGCTGAGGACAATCTCTAATCAAATGCCCTGTAGACCCACACTTGAAGCAACCACCAGTCTTCCTAAAACACTCGCCCGGATGACGACGATTGCAAGTAGTGCACACCGCATAACTCACACCTCTATTGCCTTGAGTAGGAGCACTAGCAACAGATGGATTCGGCTGAGAGCCTTCTCCAGTACCCCTGTTAGGCCGAGGTTGATTAACTGAACCACCTCCAGTGTTCTGCACTTGAGTCTTACCCTTCTTGCGATGCTGGCCACCCACAGCAGGAGCACTCTTGGTGTCCCTTTCACGCTTCCGGTCTTTCTTGACCAACATCTCAATATCAACAGCAGCTTCAACCATCTCATGGAAATCATCAGTTCTCAAGGTAGCCAACAACTTCTGAATTTCAAAATGCAGCCCATATCGGAACTTCCTACAACGATCAGCTGGAGTAGGAACCATCTCAGGTGCATACCTGTTAAGCTTCACAAACTCATTCTTATAGTCTTGAACAGATCTATCCCTCTGCATCAGATAGAGGAACTCAACTCTCTTCTGTTCAGCCCAAGCATGCCCAATATAGTTCTTCTTGAACTGCTCGCGAAAGAACTCCAAATTGACCACAAATTCAGGGTCCAAAGTTTGAACAACTCCTTCCCACCAACGTATTGCTTCACTACGAAGAAGGGAAACCAAGCATTCAAGCTTCCCAGCATCATTGCACCTGATCTCGTCACAGACACGAGACATATCACTTAACCAGTTATCTGTCACTTCAGGACCTTCATCACTAGTCCCCTTAAACAGCTCAATCTTCTTCTTAGGAAGGCGTTCAATAGCCGACCTCTCACGCCTAGCTCCTCCCTCTTGCAACCCACGGAGGATAGCAGCAATATCCTGAAATGCCTGAGTCTGAGCAGCGGCATTATCGGGATTATGATTCTCACCAGAGTTACTGTCTTGTCCAATGGGGATATTACGGCGTCTACCAGCCATAATATGAAAATTAACAAATCAAAGAAGTACGGGTCTTGAAAAATTTCAAGAGCAGGTGTTAGCAAGGATATACTCACTAAGACTCAATTCCCTGTATGCAATGTCATGTATGCAATGTCATGAGTTTGAAAAGAATGCACAAACACAATTATTCTAATGCACAACAAGAAGCAACCGAGAACTGGTGCTCTGATACGTAAAAGTGACTTTTTTCTAGGTTTTGGTGAGAATGAAATAAAAAACCCCTCTCTTTTCATATTTATATGGGTGGCAAATATCGCCATAAACCCACATGTGTATAAATTAATTTAAAAACAACCCCATTTGTAAAATAATTACAAAACTCGCTCAAATATCAATTTGTTCTCAAAACAAACCCAAAAGTCAACTAAGTCAAATCATTTGGTCAAACCGAAAAAGTCAACATAATTCAAAAATGCCCATTTTACCCTTATAACGAAAATAAATAAAAATTAAGAAAAAAATTTCAAAATTAAGCAGACGAATAGCCCCAGATTACGGACGTGACAATTTCAGTTTTTGGATTCAAATTTAAAATTTTTTAAAATTGATATCAATCCAAAATTTATCTTATTATATATGTTAATAATATAATAAGGGTTTTTTTTTGTTGGATATATATATATATATATATATATATTAGTATATGTTTCGGTAAACTTAAAATTTACTTACGATCTTCTTAAAAGAAGAAGTTAAACCAAACATGTTTTATTATTTTTTTCAAAAAAAATTAAAATATGAATGAATAAATTATTTTATAATCGCAATCATATTATTTCAAAAATCAAATTAATTCAATACAAAAAAAATAAAAAAGAAGCTTCTCTATCTATATATCTATTATAATAAAATGAGGAAATTAATGAAGCAAATTCTCCAGCCAATGACAAGTGGCGATTTAAAAAAAATTACACGTCTCTGTTTTTAATAAAATGAGAATTTTGATATTTAAATTTACTAAAGGGGAAATTAGATAAAATGAACTAAACAAAGTTTAAAATTCAAAACTAAATCAACAAAACATTATTTCTATTTTTAAGCCATCCAAATTTTTATTTTCAAAAATAGATCTTCACACATTCATTCACAAGTCACCTTTACATCTTCACATATCAGAGGTAAACGATCTTCATAGAATTAAATAATTCTTACCTACTAAGGTTTTTTTTTTTCATTTAATAAAATAATTAATAAACACCACGTTTTTTTTCTCATTTGTAGCAATTATTCAACACGTGACTTTATAAAAAAAAAAAAAAAAAAACTTACACGTTTATAGATTTTTAATAACAATTTTAATATTTAAATCATTTAAATTTGGTGGTTATTTTTCCATTTTTAAAGTGTGAAACTTAATTGTGCATTTAATAAGTTTGTGAATTTAGATTTACTTAAATTATTTTTGTTGTTATTTTTATTTTTATAATTAAATTATATTTGTTATTATTTTATTATTTTTATTTTAATTCATAGTTTTGATATAAATACATAAATTCGTTTATATATAAACTTGAATATAATAAATAAATAAATACCAAATAATAAAATTATTTATCTTATATTAAAATAATAGAATAAAAATGAATTATCATGCATCTCATAAATATGTCACTATTATTTTTTAATTTTTATAGTTTTTATAGTTTTTATAACCAAATTTATTTATTTATATTTTTTATTTTCTTTTATTCTTAATTATTATTTTTAATAAATATTATAAAGATGACGAAGACCTAATCATCACCTTTTATTAATCGTATTCATTTTCTTGAAAATGGACACTCTCACATATTTAATATATCATATAGATAATTTATTAATATTTATTTTTAATTTTTTAATAATTTATTTTCTTATAAATCTAGGTATATCATTAGTGTACATTTAGACCATGTTTAATTATATATATATATATATATATATAATCAAATGATCAAATCATATATCATATTATATTAAAATCATAATAAATAAATTGTTATTGTGTAGTTTGATAATTTTATATAAAAAATTTATTAATATAATATTAGAAAATTTTTAATTGTGTTCTATTAATATTTAAATAAATAATCATGTCCAGTCCATACAAATACTTAAATTTGTTAACAGATTGAAACCTAAGTTGAAGGGTTTTATTGGATTAACAAATGATACTAATTTCAAATTTCGAAATTTCAAATCTATTTAGAATGAGACGGATCCTAGCAGTATTGAAATCTCTAGCCAACCCTTCTGCAAAATATTTCGCATTTCGTCGAGTCAAGAGATAGATAACTAGACACATCTCATTGCACCGATCGGGGCGTTCATCGTTTTTGTTGTTATAAACTTTAATATAAAAAATATAAAAATAATAATACAATTGTTAATCTTATATTCAAATCAATAGAATATTTTTTTTTTAAAAATGAATAAATAATCTTATAGATAATGTTAGCATCTCAATGCATGAAGACCACTCTAGAGATCTAAAAAATATACTAGGAAAAAAATGGTAATTTTAAAATTGAAAAGTATAATTTAAAATAAATTACAAAAATAAAATTAACCATTTTTTTCATTAATACAAATTTTAACGTATTTGAATTTTAATATTATTATAATAGCTATAATATTATATTTTGTATTTTAAAATAATTTTCTATCTAATTATTTTAATATCACATCTAAATATTAAAGCTAATTTTTTTAACGAAATTAGGTTAAAAACGTTCATTAATAAAATTATTACCTATTAATATTTAAATACAACAAAAAAAATTGTATGAAATTGAAACAAAATTAAGTTGATAGAATTTTCACTAATTAATGGATGAATGGTAAATTTGAAAAAGAAATTTAAAAAAAAATAAAAAATCATCCTTATATGTAAGTGGTGGTAGCAGGAAATTGAAACCAAAGGTAGAAAAGATTAGGTTATGTTTGGTACAACCGTAATTGTAACTCATTAATTATTTTTTTATGTAATAACTCACTAATTACACCTTTTAATTACACCTTAATTGTACAAAAGCACTAATCCCACATCGGAAGTGTAATTCACTAATTATTTTTATCATTATTATATAAATGAGATTTTTATTGAATTATTTTTCATATATGTCTTTAAGGCATTAGTGTCTATTGTACAATTAAAAAGTACTTGTCGCTATAAGTTTTAATAAAAATTTAAAATATTTTAGATTTTAGATTCAATTTTAAGTTTTGGGAATTGATAAAAATCCAAAATCTATATTATAATATATTTATTATAATAAAAGGTGAAACCTAATAAAATAAATTAACCACGTGATGAGAGGTGGCGCTCTAAAAAAAACAACTTGTAAGGATTTTTATATTAAATTACATGACACATAAGTATTAATTAATTCATTAGATTATTTTATCATTTAAAATATATTATTTTATTTTTTTTTCTACTATATGTTATATTTCAACTTTTTGTTATTCTACATTGGAAGCGTAACTCACTAATTATTTTTACCACTACTATATAAATAAGATTTGATTGAATTATTTTTTATATTGACCTTTGAGGCATTGATGCTCTTTGTACAACTAAAAGGTACTTGACACTGTAGATTTTAATAAAAATTTAAAATATTTTAGATTTTAGATTTAATTTTTAGTTTTTAAAATTGATACAAACACAAAATTAATATTATAATATCTTTATCTCTATTATATATATATATATATATATATATATAAACTCTTATGAAGCGAATTAACTATATGCTGACTAGTTGCGCTCTAAAAAAACAACAAATAAGTATTTTTATATTAAATTATATATTAACACATAAGTATTAATTAATTCATTAGGTTATTTTGTTATTTAAAATATATTATTTTATTTTTTCTACTATATCTTATATTTCGACTAATTGTTATCCCACATATGAAACATAACTCACTAATTATTTTCGTCATTACTGCATAAATGAGATTTTTATTAAATTAGTTTTCATATCGATCTTTAAGGCATTGGTGTCCTTTGTACCATTAAAAGACACTTGCCGCTATAAGTTTTAATAAAAATTTAAAATATTTTAGATTTTGGATTAAATTTAAAAATTTTAAAATTTATACAAACCCAATATTTATATTATAATATCTTTATTATAATAAAGAAAGAAACCTAACAAAGTGAATTAACCACATGATGACAGGTGATGCTCTAAAAAAAACACGTAAGCATTTTTATATTAAATTACATATTATATTTTGCTTGCCATACAAAAGGTAGTAGAAGCCAACTGGTTAATGCAGGAATAAATTATTCATTTCTCTAGGAGTATTGCATGATTTTGATACTAACTAATAATATGAGACTCTAATTAATATCATCATCCATAGAGTCCTTTGCTCTTAAAAACTTTACAGACTAGATTTTAAACATCGGTGATGGTACTATAGGAAAAAGAAAATCTCCAAAATTGATATGCCTAGAGATCTGTTGATAGAAGAATCTCCTAATATGCTCGATTCTGTAGTAGAAGCAATATATCATTCGTTCGATCGGTACATTAACGATCCTACATACTTGCAGAAGCGCCTATACTAAATCTGATGCTGGATTTGGTGGAAGAGGTAGACAATTATATGATATCAATTAATGTTAGTGATGAAAGCATTTACCACAGTTCAGATTCGGTGTGCCAATTGGATACGACGATCAATATATTTATTGAGCTCTACACTCTAAAATTTTTAAATAGCATTAAGTGCTCAGGTTTACCATTTCATGAACTTAAACTCAAAGTTGATATACCGGCGATGCTATTACGAAATGATCACTCGGCAGGATTATGCAATGGTACAAGTTTGGTCATTGTAAGGTTAGGAATAAGAGTCTTGGAAGTTAATGTGATTCAAAGTCTAACTGTGGGCAGAAGATGTTGATACTGTAACTTACATTGACGTTGTGGGATTCGATATTACCATTCAAATTTAAGAGGAGATAGTTCCCTATTTCTGTATCATTTGCAATAACCATAACGTAGGAGTCAAGAACAATCTCTAAATAATGTAGGTCTCTATCTCAAAAGATCTTTTTTAAAGCATAGTCAATTATATGTTGTTGTATTCCGAACAACTAATTTTAAAGGTATAAAAAATACTTATTTTAGATGAGTATTGTGTAGTACTAAAAACCATAACAAAATTAGTATTTAAAGAAGTCTTCTCAAGCATTTGATAAAGCTACAAACTGAATGTTGTCTGAAATAAAAATCATGTAATTAATATGATAAGTTAAATAATTACATTATTTTTTCTTAAAGTAATAAAATTGTAAATACTAATATATGTATTGATTTTGATGAAGAGTACTTTACCGCGAGTCACACCAAAGGAATTAAAAATTTGTGAGATTCATAATAATTTCACTTAATTTTATATCTCAACAACACAAATGACTAAGAGTGGGAAAAGATTCATATCTAATTAGATTTGTTTAGTCTTTCTATTTTCATCTCTTAGACTTTGTTTGTTTTTTTTTTAATTTTCTATTTTTATTGTCAGTTGATCGGGACATTTTGTGATATATTATTCATTTTGCGAGACACTTCACATTTGATTATTTGTTGTTTACGAAAATTTTCAACAACACATTTTTAGTGGATATTTTAACACACGTGCGTACCGCACGGGTCCAAAATTCTAGTATATATATATAATTGGTATATATATAAAATAAATATTTAAAATTTAAATATATTAGATAAATATTTGCTATTTATTGTCAATGTATATTGACATATTTATTAAGTTTTTGTAATTATGATTTTAATTAGAAAAGTAGGTTTAAGTTAATTTTTATTTTATTTTTTTAAATATAAAATATTTTTTAAAAATAAAAAAATCCTGGCTCAATTTCGGTTGGATCCTAAAAATCCGAAGCTTTCGTAAGGTGAATTCGATTCATGATAGTAAATAATTTAATGAAAATTTTCATTTGAATTTAATTTTTAATATATTTAATAAATTAAAAATTGTAATAATATTCCATTCATATATTTAATATATTTAAATATAAGTATAAATATTTAATATTTAATCTTCATAATTATTGCTATCAGAAAACAAGTTGAGCAGATCGATTCCAATTTTATACCTTTAAAATTAGACTTGAACGGTTCAAACAAATGCTACAAGTTTAAACGAGTTCAAAAACGTTAACAAATCTAATAAATTATATATATTTATAATTGTTTAATATATTTGATTAAAATAATACTATATTTAATAAATTTAAACGTGCTTAAAGACAATCCCAGCTTTAGCTAAGCTTGTCTGAGCTTTTGCCGGCTGGAATACACCCTAATTACTACTTCAAAGAATATGATCCATGGTCATGTACTAGCTATGTAAGCAAAGCAGAACGAACACCCGAGGCTGTTGAATCTATTACCGTTGCTCAATTACGTTGTTCTTCTGGATTGGCTCACTTGGAGGCTAAGAAGTACAAGCTTGCTGCTCGTAAGTCTGTCAACTTATATCACGATGACTCTTTCAGCTTTGTTTTTACCTATGTTTAACTTCTGAACCTCATGTATTGCAGTTTGTTTCTTTGAATGTAATGAAATTTATTGAATAGTGATGTATCTGTAGTTGGGTCCGTTTGGGATAGCTTGTGCTTTTGCCTTCTGACAGAAGAAGAAGAGAAGCAGAAGCATTTTGGCAGAAGCACCAATTGAGATATTTTCACTGAAAGCACTTTCTAGCATATAAGCACTTCTAGATTTCTAACCAAACAGTACAGGAAAGTGCTTTTGGATCCAGAAAGCTGTAAAAGTGCTTATATAAGCTATACCAAACAAGCTCATTATATATTCTTCCTCTGTTTTTTTTATTCACCGCACTTTCTGTTTACGCACCTACCAATATTTAATTGTAAATAATTAAAAAATATAATAATTTTATATTAAAAAATAGATATTAAAACGAATAAAGTAGGATCTCACTAGATTATATTTTTCTCTATATTTAATTAACAAAATGCGAAACAAGATTGAGTGAGCAGGTGATACTATTAAAAAAACAAAAACTGAGCTAGTATGTTACTTTTGGATAGAAAGTTGAAACCTATCCTGCAATTACTTGATGGTTTTTTCTCATATTTTTACCATTTTTCGTTTGGAGAAAATGCCTAGAGGATTGCTGAAGTTATTTTCCTGACCTTGGGGTCCTGATCTTGGAAATGTCTACAATGAGGCATATGGTGGACTTTGTGCCTTGCAAGTTTTGATCTTAAGCTTCTGATGAGCATTGGTGAGAGTATTTTTGACTTAGATGTTTTGATTTGGCAGAGTAAAGTTATAGATAATGTCGATTTCCGAAGTTTCTTGGAGTTGGTTCCTGAGTCAGAAAACTTATAAATGACTTCTACTCAAGGAATATGCTACTAAGTTTTCCTCATTCAGTTTGAATGATGATTCAATCTCAGGATATAATGCTGCCAAGCTGGATTAACTTGCGATAGAGCTTGTTATATTATACTTTGAAGCAGTTGAATTTGAACAGGGATGGAGATATTGCATCTTAATGATATAAATTTTTGGCCTGTAATGAAACAGTGAGCGGCGAAAATCAGTTTAAGCGTAACTTCCAGTATTATTGTTCTGGGCATGATTGCTTTCATCTTTAACCTGCTGTATTACACATTCTCAGATCAATTGTTAATTGAATATATGTAGATGTCTATAATCTGTCCTCAGCTTGATTGAGAATGTGATTATACTAGGAGGTTTATCTTCTTTATATGCCCTCCTAAATATAGATTTACCTTTCTATTGCAGCCATTTTGCGTCATGTCTGGATTACCTTGGAAGCCTTAAAGCAAAATTGTTGCTTGACATTCATTTGCATGACCATGTTGAGACGTACTGTATTGTATCATTATTTAAAATAAATAAATAAATAAATAAACATATATATATATATATATATATATAAAATTATATATGGAGCTGACAGAGGAAAATACTTGACTTATAATGGACTCAAAAGAAATATAGGAATAGAGGAATGAGTTAGTTAGAGAAGGAACAGAGGCAGAGCGAAGATTGTTCTCTTCCTCAGAATGAAACCAAAAAACACTGAATTGAATCAACCAAACTACCTAACGTTTAACAAACAACAAACCAACACTTCCTTTAATCTCCTCCGCATCCCATTTTCCAGGACAGGACAGGATGGCCGCCTCCACCACCACACTTCTCGGCCTCCTGTCTCTCTTCCTCCTCTCCGCCACCGCCAACTCCAACTCCATCTCCGCCATCCGCATACGCAAACCCACTTCCCCTAATGTCCCCATCTTCCGCGAAGCTCCTGCATTCCGCAATGGAGACTCTTGCAAACACAACACCATCCACGTCACCATGACCCTCGACGCCAATTACCTCCGCGGCACAATGGCTGCTGTTCTCTCCATCCTCCAACACTCCACTTGCCCTCAAAACGTTCAATTCCATTTCCTCTCCACGCATTTCGACTCCGACGTCTCCACCAGCATTAAATCCACTTTTCCTTACCTCCAGTTCAGAGTTTACCGGTTCGACTCTAGCAGAGTCAGGGGAAAGATCTCCAGGTCCATCAGACAGGCCTTGGACCAGCCTTTGAATTACGCGAGAATCTACCTAGCCGATGTGCTTCCTAGTGATGTCAAAAGGGTGATTTATTTGGACTCCGATCTTGTCCTCGTCGACGACATCGCCAAACTGTGGGAGGTGGATTTGGAAGGCAGAGTATTGGCTGCGCCTGAGTACTGTCAGGCCAATTTCACCAAGTATTTCACGGATTTGTTTTGGTCGGATAAGGCGTTGGCGTCTACTTTTGAAGGGCGTAAGGCGTGTTATTTCAACACGGGTGTGATGGTGATGGATGTTGAGAAATGGAGACGAGAGAGGTACACACAGAGGGTTGAAGGGTGGATGAATGTTCAGAAGCATAAGAGGATTTATCACCTGGGTTCATTGCCTCCATTTTTATTGGTTTTAGCTGGGAATATAAAGGGTGTTGATCATAGATGGAATCAACATGGTTTAGGAGGTGATAACATTGAAGGAAGGTGTAGAAATTTGCATCCTGGGCCCATCAGTTTGCTTCATTGGAGTGGAAAAGGAAAGCCTTGGCTTAGACTTGATTCAAGAAAACCTTGCAATGTTGATCACCTTTGGGCACCTTATTATCTTTATCAGCCTTCTGTACATGCCCTCGAGGAGTAAAAATATACGTATATATATTAATTTGGTCAATTATGTGAAGAGGGTCCGATTCAATTTTAAAGAAAGGAAAAGGGACCAGAAAATGTTTGCTTTTTATGCAAGCAACTCATGAAAGAAAAGTTTTTTGGAAAAAACTTTTTTTTTCGCATGTCTAAGAGGGGAGAAGAAGAGGTTTAATTATACATGGGAAGCTGGAGGAGTGTTGGAAGAAGAAGTCTGAATTCGGAGTTGGTTCTGATGTCAAGCTTGTAGGGAGGGTAGATTCTGTAAGAACAATCAGCTAATCACTAGATAATCGAAGATCGTCTATCAGATTTTCCAATGTCCTGATGAGTTCTTTAACCATCCCTATTATTTTTTCTATTCTCTTGTATTACTCTAAATATTAGTTTATTATTAATTTAGAGCATTATTATTTGTTTGTGTGCAACTACTTCGCATTTCCAGCAAATTCCATACAAAAGAAAATCTTCAAACCCTTTAAAACATTGATAATGGCTTAATTCTTGATCATTTTTCAAGAATAGGCTATTGATATACAAGTAGAATAGTATACAAGAACAGATCAATTAACACTTACCAATTAGCTAGCTCACAGATTTCAATTCTTCCTTCTTTCTTTGGATATATTTATCAAATTTTTCATTGGTATTTACTTCCACCAGTGCATTGTCTTTATCTGTGATAATCTTATTGGAACCGGTCAGTCGAATCACAGGTATCTGATTTGGCTCGGTGTATACAAACCCAATGTCTTGAGATTTGTTGTTCTTCCGGTTCCAGGACTTTTGTGCTTCTGATTTGCTGAAACTGTTGTGACTTTTTTCCCGGGCCTCTCCGTTTAGCTTGGGAGCAGGACGTTGTCCCAGCGTCACACGCTTCAAGGCCTGAGCAGTGAGACTGTTCATGAACAAGTTAAACAATCTCTGGCAGATATTAACTGAATATGAATCATTCTTCTTCTTCTTCTTCACCATTGCTCTCAGACTCAAAACCTGAAGTGAAAAACAACAAGAGTCATCAAAGGCGTATTTGAACACGAATGGATTGACTCCACAATGATTCTATGCGTTTGATCTGGGGTAAGAAAAAAAGGGTAAAGAAGAAAGCAAAGCGTATATCTTTTTTCTTATTAGATTCCATAGCCTTCAAAGGTCTTCTTGCCTTTAGAAAAACAAGAAAAGCAGAGATATGATTGGTTAAATCCTACTTTAGTTTCAATGTCAAGCTTAATATATATTCCCAGTGTGATCCACGACTCTGTCATGCAAAATGGGGTCATCAGTTCTGTCATTAATATTCTTTTCTCTTCTGTCTCTGAAGTCATAGTATCTGCTTTTCTCATAAGTCTGGAAAGTGGTGTGAATGTCGTTGTTTTGTCTCTGTAGGTGGGTGTATGGGAATGAGACATTATGATTGTGGATATAGCTTTGAAGGAATATCAATTTGTTGTCCGAATCTCTGTTTGTTTGTTTATTTAGTTGAAGGTTGTATTATTGGATGCTTTAATTGGTATGGCATCAATGTTATTATGTTTTTTATTTGGAGTGCTTGTCTGCTATAGATTTTGAAACTGAAATCTTCTCAGCATCCTTTATTTTTTACCCAGGAAAAAGATATAGAACTATGATAGCTATCTTCTTAAAAATGATTTTATATAAAATGATCTCACGGATGACGTATTATTAAAAGATTCCTAAACATATGCCATCTATAAATCATTTGTATTTGTTGATTAGAGTATTGCAGAAGGTGTATTGTTGGAGCATGCTTGAAAACTTACAGGTTGAAGATTGAACATGAGATCCATACATTTCTTAAGACCGAATCCAGTAGAGAATTTGTATATTGGTTTCAAGTATCTCTTCCATCCCCGTTAAAGCAAACTTTTGAAGATATGAACAAGGCGCTGGCCATTGAATCGGGTAAGCGGTAAATTAAAGTTTAAACTAAATATTTTAATTTGAATGGAAAAAGAATATATATTATTTATATATATATATAATATTATTATATAATTATAATATTATATTTATATAAAATGAATTAAAAATAAATATTATAATAATATATAATTTTATTTTATTATAAATAAATACTAGAATTTTTGACCCGTGCGGTACGCACGGGTGTTAAAATATACACTAAGTATGTATTTTTTAAAATTCTCACAAATAATAAATAATCAAATGTAAAGTCTCTCGCAAAACGAATAATATATTATAGTATGTCCCGATCAATCGACAATAAAAATATAAAACAATAAAAGCAAATGAAATTAAGAGATAAAAAAAAAGACTAAATAGATCTAATTAGACATAAATCTCTTTTCACTTTTAATCATTTGTGTTGTTGAGATCAAATCATGCAAAATTTAGTGAAATTATTATGAATCTTACTTATTCTTGATTCCTTCGGTGCGACTCGCGGTGAAGTACTCTTCATCAAAATCAATACATATATTAGTATTTGCAATTTTATTACTCTAAGAAAAGAAAATGTAATTATTTAATTTATCAAATAAATTATATGAATTTTGTGTCGAACAACATTCAATTTGTACCCTTTTCAAGTGTTGGGAATACTTTTTTTGATACAAATTTGGTTATGGTTTTTAGTACTACACAATGCTCGTCTAAAATAAGTAGTTTTTTTTTTTACCTTTAAGATTATTTGCTCGGGATAGAACAACTTTTAATTGACTGTGCTTGAGAACAGATCTTTTGAGATAGAGACTTACATTATTTAGATATTGTCCCTGAATCTTGTGTTATGGTTATTGCAAATAATACTAAGATAGGGAACTATCTCCTCTTAAATTTGAGCGGTAATATCGAATCCCACAGTGTCAATGTAAGTTATAGTATCAACATCTTCTGGCCAACACTTAGACCTTGAATCACCTTAACTTTCAAGACTCTTATTCCTAACCTTGCAAGGATCAAGCTTGTACCACGGCATAATCCTGCCGAATGATCAATATTTCGTAATAGCATCGTCGGTATACAAACTTTGAGTTTAAGTTCATGAAGCGGTAAACCTGAGCACTTAATTCTATTTAAAAATTTTAAAGTGTAAAGGTCAGTTTAATATTTTGATCGTCGTATCCGATTGGCGCACAAAATCCGAACTGTGGTAAATCCTTTCATCACTAACATTCATCGATATCATGTAATTTTTTTAAACCTTTTTCACAAAATCCAGCATCAGAGTTAATATAGCGCGCTCTTGCAAGTATGTAGGATCATTAATATATTGATCAAATGAATGATACATTGCTTTTACTTTAGAACTGAGTAAATTAGAAAATTCTTCTATCAACAGATCTCTAAGTATATCAATTTCGGAGATTCTTTTTTTTTCTCCTATAGTATCATTATCGACACTTAAAATCTAGCGTGTAAAGTTTTTAAGAGCAGAGAACTTTATGGATGATGATATTGATTAGAGTCTCACATTCTTAGTCAGTATCAGAATCATGTACTACTCCTGAAGAAATGAAGAATTTATCATTGTATTGACCACTTGGCTTCTACTATCTTTCATATGGCAGGTAGAATCTGCCTAAAATCTCCTCCTAAAACAACAGTCTTTCCACAAACAGTAGGTTCTCATTTTCGGAGTTAATTATTCTCATCAAGTCCTTTAATGTCATGTCTACTACCTTGAAGCAATGCTTGTGCACCATTGGCACCTCATCAAGTCCTTCAATGTCCTATCTACTGCTCCGAAGCATGCTTGTGCACCATTAGCGCCTCATTCCATATGATCAGTTTTGTCATTATAAGCAACTCGGGCTTGTGGCTTCCATGATAGATGTTATCTATTGAATCTATAGTAGGAGTTAATGGGGTGGATAATGTCGAATGTGCAGTCCTTTTCAATATTCTAAAATATTTTCTACTACCTCGAAGCAATGCTTGTGTACCATCAGTGCCTCATACTATACGATTAGTTTTGTCTTTATAAGCAACTCGACGCCGTGGCTTCTAAGAGGGACATTGCACATCGAATATTCAATAGGAGTTAATAGGAAAGAGAATGTCAAATGTGCAGTCTTTCCTCCAGGAATTAGAAATGAAGTAATTCCACTTGGGGCTGCCATCAGTATAATTTGATTCTGCAATTTTAGAGTCGAACCTAAATCTATCCACACAAAAGTCTCTCATGCACCTTTGTAACTGTATAGGAAAAACAAATCTCCGTTTTCATTGCTCGCGTCATCCATGATTATGTTATACACAAATTTTAGTTCATTTAAAATATTATTCACAAAGTTATCATGACCACTTTTAAATTTTAAAAACTTAAAATTGAATCCAAAATCTAAATATTTTAAACTTTTATTAAAATCTATAGTGGCAAGTACCTTTTAATTGTGTAAAGGGCACCAATGCCTTAAAGGTTTATATGAAAACTAATTCAATAAAAATCTCATTTATAAAGTAGTGCGAAAATAATTAGTCAGTAACACTTTCGATGTGGGATAATAATTTGATAAAACATAATATATAGTACAAAAAAATAAAATACTTCCTCTGCCCCATATTAGTTGCAACATTAGGGTTTTGTACACTATTCATTAACTAATCTTATTTCACATGTTGTGACTTATGTATAAGACAAAATATAGTCAAAGGAGAACTTATTTTATTCGTTTCAATGTCTATTTTTAAATATAAAGTTAGCATAATTTTTAGTCGTGTATAATTAAAGATATTTAACGTTGAAATTATGCATTGGCAAATGTGCAAAGAGCAGTTATTGGAACATTAGTGGGACGAAGGGAGTAATATAATAATGAGTAAATAACCTAATGAATTAATTAATACTCATGTGTAAATATATATTAATATAAAGATGCTTACGTGTTTTTTTTTCAGAGCGCAACTTGTCATAATGAGGTTAATTCACTTGTTAAAGTTTCTCTCTTTATTATAATACAGATGTTATAATATTGATCTTGGGTTTATATCAATTTTAAAAACTTAAACTTGAATCCAAAATCTAAAATATTTTAAAATTTTTATTAAAATTTATAGCGACAACTACCTTTTAATTATACAAAAGGCACCAACGCCTTAAAAGTCGATATGAAAACTAATTAAATAAAAATCTCATTTATATAGTAGTGGCCAAAATAATTAGTGAATTATTTTTCCGATATGGGATAACAATTAGTTGCAATATAACATACAATAGAAAAAATTAAAATAATATATTTTAAATGAAAAAAATAACCTAAAAAATTAATTAATACTTATGGGTTTATATGTAATTTAATATAAAAATGCTCATGTATTGTTTCTTTTAGAGCGCCACCTGTCATCATGTGGTTCATTCACTTTGTTAGGTTTCTCTCTTTAATATAATAAAGGTATTATAATATAAATATTGGGTTTGTATCAATTTTAAATTTTTAAAATTTAATCCAAAATCTAAAATATTTTAAATTTTTATTAAAATCTATAGCGGCAAGTACCTTTTAATTGTGCAAATGACACCAATGCCTTCAAGATCGATATGAAAACTAATATAATTAAAATCTCATTTATATATTAATGACAAAAATAATTAGTGAGTTACGCTTCTGATGTGGGATAACAATTAGTTGAAATATAACATATTGTAGAAAAAAAATAAATAATATATTTGAAATGACAAAATAATCTAATGAATTAATTAATACTTATGTGTTAATATGTAACAAAATAAAAATGCTTACATATTGTTTTTTTTAGCAGCAATTGTCCGCACCCGATTAATTCGCATGGTTAGATTTCTCCTTTTATTATAATAAATATAGAGATATTATAATATAGATTTTAAGTTTATATAAATTTTGAAAACCTTAAACTTGAATCCAAAGTTTAAAAGATTTTAAACTTAAATTTGAATCCAAAATCTAAAACATTTTAAACTTATATTAAAACCTATTGTGACAAGTATCTTTTAACCGTACAAAGAGCACCAATGCTTTAAAGGCAGATATGAAAAATAATTCAATAAAAATCTTACTTATATAGTAGTGGGGGAAATAATTAGTGAGTTACACTTACAACGGAGATAACCATTAGTTGAAATATAACATATAATAGAAAAAATATATATATATATATATATTTAAATGACAAAATAATCTAATGAAGTAATTAATACTTATGCGTTAATATGTAATTTAATATAAAAATTTTTACATTTTTTTAACGCCACTTGTCATCACATTTTTAATTCGCTTTGTAAGATTTTTCCTTTTTATTATATAGAGAATAGAGATATTATAATATATATTTTGAGTTTTTATCAATTTTGAAAAACTTAAAATTTATTCCAAATGCTAAAATATTTAAAACTTTTATTAAAACCTATAGCAATAAGTACTTTTTAATTGTACAAAGGGCACTAATACCTTAAAGGCATATATGAAAACTAATTCAATAAAAATCTCATTTATATAATAGTGACAAAAATAATTAATGAGTTATACTTCCGATATGGGATAACAATTAGTTGAAATATAACATATAGCAGAAAAATAAAATAATATATTTTAAATGACAAAATAACCTAATGAATTAATTAATACTTATGTGTTAATATATAATTTAATATAAAAATACTTACTTATTGTTTTATTATAACACCACTTATCATCATGTGGTTAATTCGCTTTGTTAGATTTCTCCTTTTATTATAATATTGATATTCATTTTGGGTTTTAAAATTAAATCCAAAATATAAAATATTTTAAAAATTTATTAAAAATGACAGTGGCAACTATCTTTTAGTTGTACAAAGGGCTACAATACCTTAAGAATCGATATGAAATGTAATTCAATAAAAATATCATTTATATAGTAGTGGCGAAAATAATAAGTGGGTTACACTTCCGATGTAAGATAACAATGAGTTAAAAAGTAATTTATAGTAAAAAAAATAAAATAAATTATTTTAAATAACAAAATAACCTAATGAATTAATTGATACTTATGTGTTATTATGTAATTTCATATAAAAATGCTTATGTATTATTTCTTTGGAGCGTCACTTGTCAGCACATGGTTAATTCGCTATGTTATATTTTCCCTCTTACTATAATAAAGATAAAGATTTTATAATATTTATTTTGGGTTTTTGTCAATTTTAAATACTTAAAATTAAATTCAAAATATAAAATATTTTAAACTTTTATTAAAACTTATAGCGGCAAGTACTTTTTAATTGTACAAATGAAACCAAAGCCTTAAAGGTCGATATGATAAATAATTCAATAAAAATGTCATTTATATAGTAGTGAAAAAAATAATTAGTGAGTTACACTTCTGATGTGAGATATCAATTCGTTAAAATATAACATATAATAGAAAAAAAAATTAAAATAATATATTTTGAATAATAAAATAAACTAATGAATTAACTAATATTTATATGTTAATATGTAACTTAATATAAAAATGCTTACATGTTCTTTTTTTAAAGGGACACTTGTTAGTACGTGGTTAATTTGATTCGTTAGGTTTTTCCTTTTACTAAAATAGAGATATTAAAATATTGATTTTGGATTTGTATCAATTTTAAAAAACTTAAAATTGAATTCAAAATCTAAAATATTTTAAACTTTTATTAAAACCTACATCGGTAAGTACCTTTTAACTGTACAAAGGGCATTAATGCCTTAAAGGTCGGTATAAAAAATAATTCAATAAGAATTAATGAAGAAAATAATTAGTGAGATATGTTTCCAATGTGGGACAATAATTAGTTAAAATTTAGAATATAGTAGAAAAAATAAAATAATATATTTTAAATGACAAAATAACCTAATGAATTAATTAATACTTATATGTTGTTTCTTTGGAGCGCCACTTGTCAACACCTGATTAATTCGCTTTATTATATTTATCATTTTATTGTAATAAAGATGAAAATATTTTAATATTGATTTTGGGTTTGTATCAATTTTAAAAACTTAAAATTGAATTCAAAATATAAAATATTTTAAACTTTTATTAAAACTTATAGTTGGAAGTACCTTTTAATTGTACAAATGACACCAATGCCTTAAAGGTCGATATGAAAAATAATTCGATAAAAATATCATTTATATAGTAGTGACAAAAATAATGAGTGAATTACGCTTCCGATGTGAGATAACAATTAGTTGAAGTATAATATATAGTAAAAAAAATTATATACTTTAAATGACAAAAATAACTAATGACTTAATTAATGCTTAAGTGTTACTATGTAATTTAATATAAAAATGTTTATGTGTTGTTTTTTAGAACCCTACTGGTTAGCACGTGGTTAATTCACTTGGTTAGATTTCTTCTTTTAGTAAAAAAATAGATATTATAATATTGATTTGGGATTTGTATCAATTTTAAAAACTTAAAATTTAATTTAAAAAATATAAAATATTTAAAACTTTTATTAAAAATTACAAATATTTTAAACAGATTGAATTTATTCGATTTTTAAGAATAAATTGATATGATTTTTTAGATGATGTAATTGTGATTATAAAATAATTTATTTACTACATTTTAATTTAATAAAAAAAATTATAAACATGCTTGGTTGAACTTCTTCACTTAAGAAAATGATAAGTAAAATTTAAGTTTAACCAAGCATATACGGTTTTATATATTGAAAAAAAAACTATTATTATATATATATATATATAATAGTATAAATTTTAGATTCGTGTCAATTTTAAAATCGAATCCAAAAATTGAAATAATATACCCTCATATTTAAACCTCTAGTGGCAAGTAGCTCTATTTAATTTATAGAGAGCACTCATGCCTTAAAGGTCGGCGTGAGAACTAATTGAACGAAAATCTCTTTATATAGTGGTGTAGAAAATAATCAGGGAGTTATATTTCCGATGTGGTATAACTATTAGATATAAATATAATATATAACTGGAATATATATATTTTTTAAAATAGAAAAATTTTGAATGTTAGAATTTATTACAGAATCTGTGCAAGAAAAGTGAGAAATTTTTATCTTTCCATCTGTGAGGTGAATAAACTTGCTTATTTAAAATGTCAAAATAACCAATTTAGTTAATTAAAATTAAAGACTAAAAAAGTAATTTAATAGAAAAGTATGATGTGTTAAATTTTTAAAGCGTCACTTGTCATCACGTGGTTAATTTATTTGATTAAGTTTCCCCTTTTATTTATAATAGAGATAGATATAGAGATTTTATAATATTGATTTTGGGTTTGTATCATATTAAAAATTTAAAATTGAATAAAAAATTTAAAATATTTTAAACTTTTATTAAAACCTATAGCGGCAAGTAAATTTAAATAGTAAAAAGGACAAATGTCTTAAAGATCGGTATGAAAACTAATTCAATAAAAATATTATTTACATTATAGTGACGAAAATAATTAGTGAGGTATGGTTCTAATGTGGGATAACAATTAGTTAAAGTATATAGTATTAAAATATATATATAAATATATGTATATATATATTTGAATGACAAAATAACCTAACTAATTAATTAATATGTAATTTAATATAAAAATGTCTACGTATTGTTTTTTTTATAGTGCCACTTGTCAGCATATGGTTAACTCGCTTGGTTAAATTTATCATTTTATTATAATAGAGAAGAGATATTATTATTTTATTATAATAGAGAAGAGATATTATTATATTGATATTGAGTTTGTATCATATTTAAAAACTTAAAATTGAATCCAAAATTCTAAAATATTTTAAACTTTTATTAAAACCTATAGCGGCATGTATCTTTTAATTGTACAAAGGCATCAATGTCTTAAAAGTTGATATAAAACTAATTAAATAAAAATTTCATTTATATAAGAGTAACGAAAATAATTAGTGAGGTACGTGGATAACAATTAGTTTAAATATAAAGTATAATTAAAAAAAATAGATATTTTAAATGATAAAACATAATAAATTAATTAATACTTATGTATTAATATGTAACTTAATATAAAAATGTCTATATGTTAGTTTTTAGAGTTCCACTGGTTGACACGTAGTTAATTCGCTTGATTAGTTTTTTCTTTTATTATAATAGAGATATAGATAATGATAGTGATAAAGATAAAGATAATATAATATAGATTTTGGATTTGTATCAATTTTAAAAATTTAAAATCGAATCCAAAATCTAGAATATATTAAACTTTTATTAAAACCTATAGCGGCAAGTACCTTTTAATTGTACTAATGCTCTAAAAGTTGATATGAAAATTAATTTAGTAAAAATCTTATTTATATAGTAGTGACGAAAATAAACAATGAGTTACACTTCTGATGTGAGATAAAAATTAGTTGAAATATAATATATAGTAAAAAAAATAAAATAAAATATTTTAGATAACAAAATAATCTAATGAATTAATTAATATTTATATGTTAATATGTAATTTAATATAAAATTGCTTACGTATTGTATTTTTATAACGTCATTTGTCATCACGTGGTTAATTTGTTTGGTTAAGTTTTTTCATTTAGAAAGATAAATGTAAAGAATAGAGATGATATAAAGAAACTTCTTATTTATTTTGTTTGTATTGAATTGATTCGAATTTTAAAAATGAATTGATTTGATTTTTGAGATGTTATGATTACGATTATAAAATAATTTATTTATTCATATTTTAAATTTACTAAAAAAAATTATAAAATATATTTTGGTTGAACTTCTTCTTTTAAGAAAATGGTAAGCAAAATTTAACTTTAACCAAATATATACTATTATATATATATAATTATATATATATTGAAAAAAAAACCTATTATTATTATTATTATTATTATATATAATAATATAATGATAATATAGATTTTGGATTCATGTCAATTTAAAAATTTTAAAATTGAATCCAAAAAATGAAATAATATAAACTCATATTTAAACCTCTAGTGGCAATTAGCTCTATTTAATATACAAAGAGCACCAACGCCTTCGAAGTCGACGTGAAAATTAACTAAACAAAAATCTATTTATATAGTCGGTGAATTATATTTCTGATGTGGTATAACAATTAGTATAAATATAAAATTGAATATTAAAATTTATTACAGAATATGTGCAAAAATGTGAGAATTTATTAAAATGTCGAAATAACCAATTTAGTTAATTAAAATTAAAGACTAAAAAAGTAAATTTATGTGTTGCATTTTTACAAAGCCACTTGTCAACGCGTGATTAATTGGCTTTGTTAGTTTCCTTCTTTTATTATAATAGAGATTTTACAAATAAAAATTTAAAATAGTTTCTTTTTTTAAAGAATTGACTGATAGCACATCTAGTTTAAGGACGCTAAATCGAAGCAATGAAACGTTTAGAATAACAATCGAGCTTTTTCTAAGGAATTTTAAAATATAGGAGATGAGAGAATAAGGGTTCGGTGTGAGAATATTTTTATTTTTATTTTTATTTTTTTAATTATAAAATAAATGAAAATCATTTTTAAAAAAATTCAATTATGAAAATGACTTTGGTAGTATGGGGCTGTTTGACAATTAGCTGGTTAGCGGTTGACGGATTTAATTAGCGGTTTGACCAATTATTAGAGCTTAGCGGATTGATGATACCGTGTTCGGTAATTAGCTGTTTAATAATAACACTATTAGCGGATTCAATTATAAAATAACGTAAAAGAACATATTAAAAGATTATTCTTTTATTTTTCACCACGTATATTTTATACTACTACCTTCAAATAGATAATACAATGAGTTAAATATTTTAATATTTATTAATAATACTAATAGGTAATAATTTTAATAATATTTACTATTTTATATCAATTATTAATTAAAATAATATACTAAAAAATATATTTACTATAATAGTAAAAAAATATTATAAAAATTTTTAATTATAAAATATTATAATAAAAAATAATACCTAAAGTATTAAAGATTCTTCTCCCTATTCCTTACCTAATAAATTTTCATTTTCAAATTCCTTAAACATTTAATAGTACAAACTAATGAAATTAGGTAAAACACAAGAAGTTAAGGGTATGTTTGGCGTTAGATTTTTAATTAGCTGTAAAATTAACGTTTCAATTAGCTGTAGCGATTAACGGTTGAATTAGCGTTTAAATTAACGATTAGATTAACGGTTATATTAAGTGTTTGGTATAACAGTTAGCTTTTAAATGAGCTATTAAAATATAAAATTACTAAAAGGGTATTGTATATAAAAAGTAGTATATAATTAAAAATAAAAAATAATTAAAAAATATTAAAATAAAATTCTAATAATAATAACAATAATAATTAATTATAATTAAAATATTATAATTCATAATAGGATAACTATTATTAAAAAATTCATATCTTAAATAAAAAAACATACTAATCAAAATAATTCATAATAAGATAACTATTATTAAAAAATTAATATCTTAAATTAAAAAAAAAAATACTAATCAACAGAGTCCCAATATTTTCTTTTTAAAAATATTTACTAGTTATTTGTTCATACTATGAAGTTGTTGTCTTTCTATTCGGTTGTAAATTATTTTTAAATTTCTCTATTTCTTTCTCTCTCCCTCTCTAAACTCTCTCTAAATTTTATATATTTTCTTTCTCCGCTTTCTTTAAAAGAGAACCAAAATATAATATTTATTTTGATTTCTCACACACACAAAATAATTTTTCATTTCAAAACTACAATTTTCATATACAATACAAGTTTAGAATTTAAAACCATTGGTTTTGTTACTTGATTAAAAAGATCAAAATGGCATTGTTTTTCACGAAATAAAAAAGTGGAGATAGGTGGAAATGGATGAAAATTTAATGAGGTTACACATGTAATTTTGAAACAGCGTTTCATCTTAAAGCTAATTAAAACAACGTTTTGAAACGCTATTTCAAAATCTATTCTAAACACTAAACGGTATTATAAAATTTGATGCCAAACACTTAAAAATTTTAAAACATTGTTTTGTAATTTATACGATAACGTGAACGCTAACTTGAACGCTTTACCAAACACACTCTAAATAGGTATAAGAAACTGTCATTGTAAACTATAATTACACGTATCCTTCACATTAGTAAATCGTGCTTTTCAAACACGGAACATCTCTCGACCACAATAGATACACAGTGATGAATGCCTATAATTGAATAATTCACTTAAACCTAATGCTAAAAACTCTAGCATATTCATGTATCCTGAATCCAACATAATAATAACCTATAAAAGAAAAATATTACTATTTATGCCAGTGCTGGACTGTCACTTTGTGATCATTGTCTGATAACAGATTTGAAAATTAAAATCATTTGCATTAATTGAATTGTCTTTTCTTTAACCTTAAAATTAAATTTTCAACATTATCTTCATTTCCTTTCAATTTGATTACCACATAGCCTCCTAATATTTTAATATGCTAGTATATTACATCCTCACAAGTTTATAGATCTTAATTTTCTCATTCTATATTCTCGATCTTCTCACTACTTCTGTGATTGGTGGTGTCTTATAACAATTGTATAAATTTGAATTTTTTGCATTCGATCATGCCTCCCATGTTTCTATGATTTCTACTTAATCATCATGAAAATCGTTGAAAATCGTTTTCTTCAACTTATATATACATTAAAAGTCCTTCCTATTCAAAATTTATTCACAATTTAGTAGCACATTACAATTGTTTTTAATTGATAGAACATACCAAATAACCTTTATATATTTACGCTCATTGTATTGTGAATAAAAATTTTCAAAATAATAAGGGTTATATATACAATAAAAATTTTCAAAATAATAAGGGTTATATATACAATAGTGATATGATTCATAGTACAATATGAATACATAAAAACCCACATTTTGCCTAGTCAGTTTGAGCAATGTCAATGCTATCTAATTTAACTTCTCGATCTTCAAATCTTGTACCTCTCCAGACTTAACAATTTTCACCTTCGCGTCCTTTCTTAAGATAAGAACGAGCTATTGGAGCTATTGTTTCCAGCAATCTAAATACTCTTCTAATTGAAGCAATCTTTTAGAACAAAATTTTCCATCCGCGTTTGATGGTTAGATTTTCTACCGACACTAATGTTCACAGCAGTCAGACAGAAATCCTATCAATGTCTAATGTAGTATTTTAGATATCTTCTCCATAGGGATTGTAAGCTAAGAAGCATGATTGAGACTAAGATTCAAACTGAATTGCTAAAAGAATCCTATATACAAATTGAATCATAAGAATCATAGAATTGATGTGAAGTAAAAGATACTAGTGACATTCATTCAATTAAAACTCAAGTCAGCACTCTATTCTGCAATTGATCTTAACAATGAATAAGTTGATTTGCTAAACCTGTTATCAATTAACTTCTCATGCAAGTTTCACCTTAAATCACATATTTACCTTCTAGATCATCATCAGTGATCTGTTAAAAGATCTCTCAATTCAATTTAACAGATCTCAATTATATAGTTGCATATATCTCTATACTACAATCTATACAACTGATAAGCACAATCTGTAGAAAAACAGATCTATAGTCTATCTCTAGCACTACGATCCTCTGTTCTTAGATCTGAAATCTAATCGCCATCTCTGGTCTAAACCAAATCTCAGATTAACAATATTACGTAACTCTCATTCTTGTAATTCAATTAGCTCATGAAAATCAAGTAGATCTGGCTATAATTGAACAAGAAACATTGCAGTTGAAGTGATAATCAACATTAAAACTTAACAAGTCAACAGAGCTCTTAAGCTAACATGTATAGTTTAGCATAAGCAATTACAGTACAAATTCTTCATCAACATGTGTAAGATCTGAATCTTACCGAGGAAAAATGAAGCTAGACTCTGTCACAGTTGTTGCTTCACAATCTTCAAGCTAATCTCTATGATCAACAGAAACAGAAACAGAGTACAAAACTTCTTCAAGAAACTTCTCTGAAGATGTTGAATAAAGCGTATAGAAGAATCTAGAATTTCTCTCAAAGTATAACAGAATGTCAAAAGTGAAATCAATCGTTAGTCTAAAACTGTCTAAAAACTAAAACTCTCTTCCTTTTTTTTTTCTTTTGCTTCATCTGAGCTCCTATTTATAGAGTTTGGTTCAGTGGCAATTTTGAAATAAAATCAACAAGGAAACACAAATTGGCGAAGTAATATTTTTCTTCATTTTATGTCGCTAGTTCCTTCACCTGAACCAAACGACTTCTTCAAATCTCGCCTGTCTTGATCGCCAAGCTGACAATCTCCTTAGGCGAAATGTTCTCTATATTGCCATAGTCTGTTGCTTGATGCTTAGGCGAGTTGATCTTTTTCGCCAAAATACTTTTCCAATTAAAAATATTCTAGGCAATGTCCCATCAAATGTCGCCTGTTATCATCCTTTGACTTGGCGACATATCTCCTTTATTGCCTTAAGAACCGCCTTACGGTAGTCGAGGTCCAAACTTCATCGCCTAAGTTCTGCTAAAATGGTGACATATGAAGGTAAAAAGTTCCTGATTCGCCTTGCGTTCTTTAACCTTCAAGGCGAGATCTTCTTTATATCGCCTTCTTCATCGCCTTCTTCTCCAAATTGTGGCGATGTCTTCAGGCGAATTCGTTTCTCAGCAAAATCATTTCGCCAGTTTGCTGACTTTGGATGAAATTCTGATTTGGTTATTCTTTCTTCTGATTTTGCATGTTTTAGCTCCTTTTCCACAACTTTTCATCCAAGTCTCTGTCTCAACAATAATAGTCTAGAATTAATAAAAATGTATTCAATATCTCACCTTTTAAGCTCGATTTTATTATATTAAAACTCATAAAGTATGCTAAAACATAGGTAAATTCTAGACTTATCAATTACCCCCAACTTAGCCTTTTGCTTGTCCTCAAGCAAACTGACCCAAAAATCTACTGAGACAACAATCAGTGCAAACTTATATCATAATTCAAAGAAACTTATCAGGTATATTTTTGAAAATTTCCAAACAGTGACCAGCTCTTCTTTCAAAATTTCAAATCAACTAACTCAAGACTGGTCATTTTCTTCATGTTGCAAAGTATCTGAGAAGATCCAAGTATTAGAGTTTTGAAACTAGTTCCTCACAGTAGTCTCTCATAAGTTTTTTATCAATCAAAATTCTAATGGTTACTCTCACAATACACTAGTCACTTTTAAGAATCAGAGTTACGTACCAAGGCAAATGTGATTCTAGTGTTTCACAAGCACGTATGAAGAAAATTTTAAGAACCTCACGAACATTGAACTTCACTCATACACTGTACAACACTTAGAGGTTCCTAAGTTCAATACTGCCTTTTTGTCTGCCTTAGAATCTCTGATTTGCACTTATAGGGAAAATGGGGTCAGGTTAGCTTTATGAAAGAAGGGGATTTCTTCAAAGAATTCAAAAATTGGACATACCATTAAATTCCTCCCAATCCCTCTATTCTTCACTCTCTAGTGTTTCCCCACTCAATAACACTTTGTTCAGAATATCACTTAATTTATATACACTATCAATTTTCACTTATTTGTGTCTCTTCTTCTCATTCATCTATCTTTTTTTTTTGTATTTTTTTGAAGCAATATATCTGCTTTTAGCAGCTTTAGAAACACTCTTTAAGTTAATCCTCACTTCCCATCTTTTCAATCCCAAATTTAATGGTAAGTCTAAAGGGTAGGATTGAGATTACATCTCTTATCTTTATGGTTTGGACAGGATTAGGGACCAAAGAAAAGGTTTTAATGAGAATGGAAACAAAATGGTTTACCTCACAAGATATCAAGGTCTGGTTATATCCAGCAGGCAAAAGCTATTTAGTAGTTTCACCCACTCTCTTAAATCAGATCATTTTCCTTGGCAGATTAAAGACAGAACTTTACCCGACCAATGCCCTGTACACTTGAGGAATGTATGAGAAATTCAAAGCAATCCTATGAAGATTCTGATTTCTATACAAGAAAGTTTGTCAAATAAATGTGTTTAATAAGGAAGAGAATAAAAATAACCCCTCTCATGAAGAAAAATGCACAAAATAAAGCTCAAAACCTCACATAACCACCCAAGGTTTTCTCCACTCTTTCCTTATCAAAACCATCAACTTATTCACAATTCAAATCTGACCAAAATCTTCATCAGTGTTCAAAGAAATTTATCAAAAATTGCTCATCAAACCTTTTTGTTTTGAACACTTCTTTTACTATTTGAAAACTCGTTCTCTGAAAAACTGAATCACTTTGAATTATGAGCAATCTAAGCTCAATCATGCACTCAGACCTATAATATCCTAAAAAAAAAAATTAAAACAAAATCTACAAATAAAATCAAACTAAACCAAAAATATAACATAAACTAACTAAACAAATTACCAGCAATGTGATTTCTATCCCACCCCCAACTTAAAAGAAAGTTGTGTCATCAATGCTTAAGAGAACATGAAAGAATATAAGGAGATAAAGGGGATGTAGAAAAAAAATAAACCAGAGAGTTAGACAAAATACCTGGATGTCGCCATTAATGTATGAATAGTTGCCCCAATTAAAGTCAAGAAGAAAACCGGTTTGGTGAAATAAGAATAGGCGAGAAATAACATGATCGCCAACCTTAGGCGAATTATAAAAGTTGCCATATGAGAGTGACATTGATGTAATATGTCATGGCAAAATACAGATTCTGCCGGCGAAATATTAGGCAAAATGGAAAGGTCGTCATAAAGGATATCAAGAAGTAGGCGAAATAAAAGGTGTATCGCCCCAATCATTCGCCTGTACCATATTAAAGAACTTACCAACCAGGCGAGAAATAATGATCTCGCCTTAGTCAAGGCGAAAATGCTGGCGATTTGGGTCCTACCTCGCCCAACACAATGTTTCATCAAAACCCTTGCAGAATAACCTGTAAACTTCAAAATACAAGGTGATAAATGAGCACAAACTTAATAATTCATCCTGTAGACACAACTCACATTGTTAGGGAAACACAACCCCCAACTTAAAATCTGAAAACTCTCTGCACAAATTAAAAATTAACAAACACATTACTCTTATAACAACTAAAAAATAGAGACACAAACCCCATTCACATTACTCTTTACTAAAAATCAAAAACAATTTAAAGACAAAGATAAAAGAATTCACATTACTCTTTTCTGACAAAAACATACAAAAGAAATAAGTTCTGAACATATCAAAATAATAAAGTCTAAATAACCGAAACAACTAAAAATTATCCAGAGAAGGATCTGGAGAGTTCTTCTTTTGGGGAGATTTAGAGTTCAATCTCCTTCTCTTTGGCTTTGGGCTAGAAGGTGCTGGTGGACTAAGATTCAATTCCTTTGCCACCATTCTTCTGATCTCCATATCTGCCTGAAATGTCGAAAAAGAATCTGAACTGTGAGGCTTGTTCTGGGCTCTTACCTTATCATGCTTTTTTTTCTTCTCATTAGCCCTTGCTTTTTCAGCCTCATCTTCACTTAGAGGAGCAATAGTGAGAGCCTTATTGGGTGGATAACACGTTGGGTTGGCCATTTGCCACAAAAAACTGCTGTATCTTCTAATTTTTCTGAAAATTTTGGAATAATAACCATCAGGAACATCCAAAGCAGCACTGGGCTCCCATTGGCTAGGCATCTTGTTGTGATCCAAATGAACATCCCTTCCAAATCTGCTGAAGTAACTGCAGGACCACTAGACACTTTCTTGCTGTCTTTGATTTGTTCTTCCACTGGTTTGGCTTGCTCACCCTTTTGGCTAGCTTTTTCTTCGTTTAAACTGCCTTTTTCTGTCCTTGGGCTGTCCATTTCGTCTTCAGAAGAGCTTGTAGAAGAGAATTCCATTCCATTGAAGAATTCATAAGATGGCATCCTATTGAAAGTATTAAAAAAAATCTCCTAACATAGCAGCTACTTCTTCTTCATTAAGAGTTCTAACTTCTTCTTCCACCAAAGGCACTTGACTAATAGGTTCAGGTTGAAGAAAATGTACTATTGCCAGATTCTGAGAAGAACTATCACTGCCTATAGGAATAGGATCCTTAGTTGAAAACATTCCCATCCTTGCTTGATTAATTAGTCTCTGAATGTCTGGATGAACAATGTTGAGCCTTGGGATGAATTCTTCTGTAGTAGGAGGTTGAGGCTGAGCAGTACACTTGATAGGTCTAAAATGTGGAGGAACCTGACAAGTGTATATGAGAGGCTCTTGGATATAAATTTTTGGAACTGAAAGTTGATCCTCACTTTCCCCTAGTTAAGCTGATCCCGAACCTTCCCCTCTCTCTTGAATAAATAGAGGTTGTCCAGCTGCCTCAGCAAAAGATGCCAGCAAAAGGCCTTGTTTTTCAAGGTCAGCTGTATCAATCATCTCACAATCTGAGGAATCAGAATCATAGACCCTTTCTGGTTCAGGCTCTACATCCTTTTTCCTTTCCTTTCTTCATTACCCTCTCATCTTCCTCCATAACTTCATTAGTAGCTCTTTCAGTAGCTAGATCAAATTGATCACCTAAATTTCTCTGGAGATGATCTTCTTCAAAAATGGAAACAGCCACAGCATCAGTCAACACAGGCTGGCCGTTCATGAGCTATTCTTGCTCAAAATTAGGGGTTTGATACTCTTCCTCATTCCTCTCTTGACCTGTGGGTTCTTGTATACTGATCACTTTCACAAACTTAGCAAATTCGACTTGAGAGGCATTCAGCCTTGTCTTCTGTAATTCCCACATTCTTATGAACTCTTGAGGGTCTGAAATGCTGTTGAAAACTCAGTAATACGTTCTTCAACTTTCTTATTAACTATCTCACTGACCATATCTTCAATTTGCTCTCTAGAAATGGGCTCAACTACTCTCTCATTTTCTTTCCTGGTAGCTTGAGTAAAAGCTGGAGGGGTCTCCTATACTGATCTTGTAACTGGAGCTGGTGAAGAGAACTTGTTCTTCTTAGTACTTGACTTCTTGGCCTCCCTCAAAGCCTTTAGTTCTATGACTTTTTTCACAGCTTCAGTGCAGGTTGTCTCCTTTCCCCCTCTGCTCTCCCAAATTTGAAGCTCCAATTCTCCAGTGTGTGGCTTTGAGTCGGCCAGCCACACATCCTTCTTTTTGCTTTGAACTCCATATCTCTTCAACAAACCAGTTATGAGAGATGCGAAATATAAAGTCCTTTGCCTGGACTTTTCCTTCCTCAGACTACAGACCCTTTTTTGGAGCTCTAAAAAGGTCAACTGGCCCAAATGGATAAACTTGGTTAGGTTTAAATCCCTTAAAAACTTCTTCTCATCTGTAGTGAATCGACTGCCTTTGTTTTTAGGCATCACATTATCCCTCAGCCATGTTAAGCATATGGCTGTGTGAATGTCTAATTCACTAGCCAAGACATCCTCTTCAGAACCTAGAGTTGGATGCTGAAACCTTCTGAGACTCCTCAAGTCTTCCACCGTTAATTCAGCTGCATCCATTCCTCTATCACCTTGATGATCAGCTTCCATTAAACCGTAATAACTACAAATGGTTTCTGCTGATATATCCACTTTGTGGCCTCTAATGCTAAAGGGATTATCCAATTCCTCAGGGGCCTCATTGTAGATCTCCTCTACTAAGGTGACATTAACTTTCTTAGGCTGCTCCACCATCATCTTCATGAACCAGCCCCACAAATAATTTCCAAACCTCTTATCCTCCAGCTCTTCCAACAGAATCCCCTTTTCCTGCCAAAATTGCAGGTTTTCCTTCTGTAGTGGGCTATTGACTTGGGATTGGTCTTTGGCAACCTTAGGTGATACTGCTTTCACTTTTTTTCCTTTGGTAATGGCTCCATAGATAGCTGCTGCTTTCTTCTTGGCCACAACTGATTTATCAGCAGAAGCACCCCCCATTTTCAGCATTTGGTGTAAGAGTGGTTTTTGGTGTATTTTCAACACTCTTCTTCGATGATCCAATTTGTACTCCTTTAAGCTTAGAACCCTTAGCTGATCCTGACCCAACAGACTTCCCAGTCTTCTTCCCCTTATCAGCAGTTGAAGTAGAGGGGGTCTTAGGAGTCTTCGCTTTAGATTTTTGTGAAGAGGGAAGAATTACCCTAACCTGGTAATTCTTTTCATCATAGATCTTCGACCTGGCCGAAGTATTAGCCTTCTTGCCTTTCTTAGATGGGCTAGGAGTACTGTCACTCTTTCTTTTGGCCATTTATCTGCAATTTGAACCAACATGTCAAAAATTATACCCAAATATCCAAATGAGAGGACTAGAAATCATTAAAACAGTAGCATTATCAATATTGAACAACTGACAGTCTACTGCAACATGGTTTCAGCAATTATCGAACACAATCAATTTCATTCGCAAAATGTAACACCCAGCTAAAATCATACATGTTTATAGTAAAACCCACAGAGATTCGACTATTAATACCCTAACAATCTCGATTAACATATCAACACAAATAAACAAAAGATAACTAACAGCTTGCAATAAACTGAGAGAGAAAGAAAAGAAACATACCTTGTTTGGTTACTATGATGAAAGTAGATTGAAATGCAGAAGCGAACTGAGAGATTTGCAATTTAGGATTTTCAAAAAATTGAAAATTCAGAGAGCGAGTGAATAGTAACGGTAAAATCAAATTGGGTTTATAAAGACATCAGGAATAACGCAATGATGAGAGTGTAGGCAGAAGGCGTAGAGATCGAATCTCGTCTTGTGTTACAACGGTAACATTTTTTAGCGCCTACGTGTCGCCTAAATATATCGCCACATCAAAAGATACAAGCGATGTAAGTAAGCGATATGTTTATGTCGCCAATAGTTTAAGCAATTCAGAATTAGGCAAGAAAAAGAAACTCGCCTCTATTTTTACCAAATGGCGACATAATGTAGCGAGATATAGATAGGTCGCCTGAATTAAAGATGCGACTGTGGCGACTGAATAACCAACCTCGCTTTAACAAACATTTGTGGCGAATTACTGAGACGTGAATTCATCTCGCCACAATTGTTTAGAACTAGGCGATGTTCAAGGCGACAACTACATACTTTGCCTAATTCAGATTGTCTCTAGGCGAAATAATTTGACGAAATAAAAGCATAACGCCAGAGAATATACCTGTTTGGCGAGATAACCAGGCATTATTGAGAAAGTTTGCCTCACCTTTCTAGATATCAGTCGATATCCAGAAATGAGATCCCACAAACTTCGCCTTCTTCAGAGTGTAAAGGCGAAGTGTTTTGGCGTGAGTACCCAATTTCGCCTTTACCCAAGCGAAATATGATGACGAGATTATGGATGTCGCCATCGGCAAAACAATCTCAAGGCGAAATGGAATTCTTCCTCGTTATCTGAAAAAAAATGCTTTGGCAAGATATTGGCAATGAAGATGACATCTTGCCTCGTTCTTCAAACTTCAAGTTCATCTAAAAAATAATAATTCCCTTGCAAAACATGAACTTGGTTAAACAAAAACTTACAGAATTTTAAACAATTATAGCACTGATCCAATCAAAATCAAATTGTGTGAGGAGTATGCTTTGTTTGCTTGAACAATCTTGAAAAAGTGCTTGCAAGATGTGAGGAGACTAACTTAGTCCTCAATTGGGAAAAATTCCATTTTATGGTAAGAGAAGGTATAGTGTTAGGCCATAAGGTGTCTGCTAGAGGATTGGAAGTAGACAGGGCTAAAATAGATGTTATTTCTAATTTACCTCCTCCTGCCAATGTAAAAGGTATTAGAAGTTTCTTAGGACATGCTAGGTTCTATAGGCGTTTTATAAAGGATTTTTCAAAAATAGCTAGACCCTTGTGTGTTCTACTAGAAAAAGAAAAGAAATTTGATTTTACTGATGATTGTTTGAAAGCTTTTGTGCAGTTGAAAGACAAGCTAGTTTCAGCACCAGTCATAATTCCACCAGATTGGAATTTTGAATTTGAAATCATGTGTGATGAGTCTGACTTTGCTGTAGGTGCAGTGCTAGGACAGAGAAAGGAGAGGCTATTCAGAGTCATTTATTATGCTATTAAAACGTTGGCGGAGGCTCAGAGAAATTACACCACCACTGAAAAAGAACTACTAGCAATAGTCTTTGCATTGGATAAGTTTAGATAGTACATATTAGGGTCTAAGATTATCATTCATACTGATCATGCAGCATTGAGATACTTATTTGCTAAGAAAGAGTCTAAGCCTAGATTGATAAGATGGGTACTCTTGTTGCAGGAGTTCGATATTGAAGTCAAAGACAAAAAGGGCACTGAGAATGTAGTAGCTGACCACCTCTCAAGACTGCACATTAAGGATATGGAGGCTCAAGTTGACATCAATGAACAATTTCCAGATGAGCAACTTTTCCTTTGTGAGGTAACATTGTATCCCTGGTATGCTGACTATGCAAACTATTTGTCATGTAAAGTGTTACCTGAAGATTTAAACAGTCATCAGAAGAAAAGGTTCCTTCATGAGGTTAAGAGGTACATATGGGATGAACCCTACCTATTTAGAAGATGTGTTGATCAAGTGTTAAGACGTTGCATCCCATATGAGGAAACATTGGACATTATCAAGCACTGTCATTCATTAGAATATGCTGGTCATTTTGCTGGTACTAGAACAGCAGCCAGAATTCTGGAATGTGGTTTCTATTGGCCATTTATATTTAAGGATGCACATGCTTTTGTAGCCAACTGCGATAGATGCCAAAGAATGGGTAATATTTCTAAGAGGCAAGAAATGGCTCAAAATTATATCCTAGAGGTTGAGTTGTTTGATGTCTGGGGTATAGACTTCATGGGACTATTTCCTCCATCAAACAAGTATGAGTATATACTTGTAGCAGTTGATTACGTATCCAAGTGGGTAGAGGTTGTTTCTTGTGTTACAAATGATGGAAAGGTAGTGGAGAAATTTCTTCAGAAGAATATCTTCACTAGATTTGGCATACCCAGGGTACTAATTAGTGATGGAAAGTTTCACTTCTGTAACAAGTTGCTAGAAAAGGTGCTCAAGAAGTATGGAGTAATCCATAAAGTTACAACAACTTATCATCCAAAAGCAAATGCGCAAGTGGAAGTTTCAAACAGAGAATTAAAGAGAATCCTATAAAAGACTGTAAATAAGTCCAGAAAAGACTGGAGCTTCAAGCTAGATGATGCTCTGTGGGCTTACAGAATAGCTTTTAAAACTCCCATTGGAATGTCACCATTCAGAATGGTATATGGTAAGGGATGCCATTTACCAGTGGAGTTAGAGCATAAGTCATACTGGGCTATTAAGCTTCTGAATATGGATTATGAAAAAGCAGGAAAGCAGAGACTTCTACAACTAGATAAGATGGATGAATGGCGCCTTGAAGCTTATGAGAATCATGCAATATATAAGCAGAAGATGAAGAATTACCATGACAAAAAGATTGTCAAAACTGTCTCCAAAAATGGAAAAATCATCCATGAAGACCTCTAAAAACTTGCCTATGAAATCAGTAAAAATAGCTAACATACACCTCTGAAATGTTCCTAGTGCATTATATAGTCCAAATGGCATCCTATTATAAGCAAAGGTTCTAAAGGGACAGGTAAAAGTTGTTTTGTGTTGGTCACCAGGTGCTATAGGAATTTGGTTATATCCAGAATAACCATCCAAAAAGCAAAAGTATGGGTGTCCTGCTAGTCTATCTAACATTTCGTCTATGAAGGGAAGGGGAAAGTGGTCATTCCTAGTGGCATCATTTAAAGCTCTATAGTCTATACACATTCGCCACCCTGTGACAGTTCTAGTAGGGATCAATTCATTCTTTTCATTCTTAATCACAGTAATCCCTCCCTTCTTTGGCACACACTACACTGGACTAACCTATTCACTATCTGAAATTGGAAAGATAATACCTGCATCAAGGAGTTTCAGTACTTCCTTTTTCACAACCTCTTTCATATTTGGATTTAATCTTCTCTGAGGTTGTATCTTAGGTGTATGTTAGTCCTCCAAGATGATCTTGTGTGTATAGAAAGTAGGGTTGATTCCTTTTATATCTGCTATTGTCCATGCAATGGCTTTCTTGTGTTTCCTCACCACTTGGAGCAGACTTCCTTCTTGTTCATCTGCTAAATCATTTGAAACCACAATAGGTAAGCTAGAGTCCTTAGGGTTAAGGAATGCATACCTAAGATGACTTGGAAGAGCCTAAATTTCCAACTGTGGTGGTTTTTCTGTTGAGGGAAGCAATGGCTCAGCTAATGATTGAATATTACTAATGTTGAGGACAAAATGAGAAGTCATGCATTCCAGCTCTCCACTGTAAGCACTCTCTTCTGGAACATCCATATCCACTTCATTGTTTAACACATTGTTCAGTGGATCAGAACTCCTTAGAGTGAGAATTTTGTCCATCAGTTCCTCATCAGCTGCCAGTTGCACACTTTTGACTTCATTAAAATCGTATAGGAATTTTAATGACTCCAAAAGACTAAATTTAGCTTCCTCTCCGTTAACTCTGAGTGTGAGTTCACCATTTGCCACGTCTATCATTGCTCGCCCAGTTCTCAGAAATGGTCACCCAAGTAATAGAGGTACATCTTAATCTACCTCTATATCAAGCACTACAAAGTCTACAGTAAACATGAATTTGTTTACTGTGACTATCACATCTTCAACCACCCCCTTTGCATGAGTGAAAGATCTGTCAGCAAGCTGTAATAAGACATTGTCAGGTCTGAAATGCCCTATTCCCAACTTTTCATAGATAGCCAGAGGCATCAAATTTATACTGGCTCCCAAATCACAGAGAGCTCTTCCCTTGAATTTGTCGCCTATGGTCAAAGGTATGGTGAACTTGCCAGGATCCTTCTCTTTCCTGAGAATCTGATACTTGATAAGCTGGCTCACACTCTCATTCACATTAATGCATCCCACATCAGCTAAATTCCTTCTATTTGACAATAGCTCCTTCATGAATTTAGCATAGACAGACATCTATTTCAATGCTTCAATGAATGGGATGTTGACATGGATTTGCTTCATCATGTCTAAAAACTTCTCAAGCTGCTTATCCAGCTTCTTTCTATTCTCTCTTTGAGGAAAAGGTAAGGCAATCTTCACAGCCTCCTGTTCTTTTGCAACAGATTTGCTGATTTCTTCATTTTCCTTATTCTGTACAGGAGGTTCATAAATTTTCTTTTCCTTAGAGTTCTCCAGTTGTTTCCCACTTCTCAGTGTAATAGCAAGCACTTGTGCTTCCTCTTTGGATTTATCTTTAACCTTTGGGTTGGGCACAGTGTCACTTGGAAGTGCTCCTTGGGGTATTTGATTCAAAACTTGCATAAGTTGCCCCATCTGAGTTTCCAAATTTTTTATTGAAATGGTATGGTTGGTAAGAACAACATCAGTCTTCTCCATGTATTTAATCAGAAGGTCCTTCATACTTGGCTTCTTCTATCCCATCGGCTGATACTGAGTCTGTCCTTGTTGCTGGTAACCAGGTTGAGGATTTCTTTGGTAATAACCCTGATTTTGATAGGGTTGGTTCCTCTGTTGATAGTATGGCCTCTGCTGGTTCCCATAATTATTATTCACATAATTTACTTGTTCTGACTCCTCTGGCTCATCTTCATCATCAGCAAATGCTGCTTCCTGAGCATAATCTGCTAGAGTAGTCTTCTATTTTTCAACAGAATTAACTGAAGTCTTCTTTGGATAGCCCTTATTGACTACCATATTGTCCATCTTTTTATTCAACAATGTTATCTGAGCAAATAATGCATTGAAAGACTCCAACTCATAAACTCCAGACTGCTTCTTGTTTATAGCCTTTTCCCTTTCATTCCATCCAAAATCATTGTTTGCCAGCAAATCGATGAAGTCATGAGCGTCATCTGGCTCCTTATCCATTATTGATCCTCAAGCTGAGGAATCAATGTGCATTTTGATCTGAGGAGGCATGGCACTATAAAATTTCATCACAATGCTCCAAGATGCTATGCCATGGTGAGGACATCTTCTGATCAGCTCCTTAAACCTTTCTCAGCTTTCATATAATGACTCTCCATCCACATACTGAAAAGAAGAGATCATATTTCTCAGTTTCACCATCTTCATGGGAGGAAAGTAGCGGGCTAAAAACTTCCTAACTAGATCTTCCCAGCTATTGATACATCCTGGTGGCAATGAGTATAACCAAGAATGAGCTTTGTTACTCAGTGAAAAGGGAAATAAACAAAGTTTAACAACATCCTCTGAGACTCCATTGTGTCGAAATGTACTGCACAGATGCAGAAAAGTGTTCAGATGCTGATTAGAATCCTTAGTAGCTCCTCCTCCGAATTTATTTTGTTGGACCATCTGGATGAGTCCAGATCTCAACTCAAAATTATCAGTTGTTATTGCTGGTAAGTTGATGGCCTGTGGCATGCCATCAACTGGTGAGATGGAATATTGACGAAGAGTCATCCTCTCAGGATCTCCTCGTACATCGTTGTCATTATTTCTGTTGTAGCGTTCTCCAAACATTATTACTCTTGACTCAGTTCTCGCTGCTAATCTTGTTCGTGATCTAGATTGTCTAACAATTCTTTCTAGTTCAGGATCAAACTGCAAGTCTTGAGTACCTTTAGATCTTGTCTACATACACTACACACTTGAACAAACAATTTTAAAACTAAAAAAGAATTTAATAAATCAAGTTAGCGCAGTTCAAAATAAATCTTAATCTTCAAAGAACAATTCTCGGCAACGGCGCCAAGAAATTGATGGTTAGATTTTCTACCGACACTAATGTTCACAGCAGTCAGACAGAAATCCTATCAATGTCTAATGTAGTATTTTAGATATCGTCTTCATAGGGATTGTAAGCTAAGAAGCATGATTGAGACTAAGATTCAAACTGAATTGCTAAAAGAATCCTATATACAAATTGAATCATAAGAATCATAGAATTGATGTGAAGTAAAAGATACTAGTGACATTCATTCAATTAAAACTCAAGTCAGCACTCTATTCTGCAATTGATCTTAACAATGAATAAGTTGATTTGCTAAACCTGTTATCAATTAACTTCTCATGCAAGTTTCACCTTAAATCACAGATTTACCTTCTAGATCATCATCAGTGATCTGTTAAAAGATCTCTCAATTCAATTTTACAGATCTCAATTATATAGTTGCATATATCTCTATACTACTATCTATACAACTGATAAGCACAATCTGTAGAAAAACAGATCTATAGTCTATCTCTAGCACTACGATCCTCTGTTCTTAGATCTGAAATCTAATCGTCATCTCTGGTCTAAATCAAATCTCAAATTAACAATATTACATAACTCTCGTTCTTGTAATTCAATCAGCTCATGAAAATCAAGTAGATCTGGCTATAATTGAACAAGAAACATTGCAGTTGAAGTGATAATCAACATCAAAACTCAACAAGTCAACAGAGCTCTTAAGCTAACATGTATAGTTCAGCATAAGCAATTACAGTACAAATTCTTCATCGACATATGTTAGATCTGAATCTTACCGAGGAAGACTGAAGCTAGACTCTGTCACAGTTGTTGCTTCACAATCTTCAAGCTAATCTCTATTATCGATAGAAACATAAACAGAGTACAAAACTTCTTCAAGAAACTTCTTTGAAGATGTTGAATAAAGCGTATAGAAGAATCTAGAATTTCTCTCAAAGTATAACAGAATGTCAAAAGTGAAATCAATCGTTACTCTAAAATTGTCTAAAAACTAAAACTCTCTTCCTTTTTTTTTTTTTGCTTCATCTGAGCTCCTATTAATAGAGTTTGGTTCAGTGACAATTTTGAAATAAAATCAACAAGGAAACACAAATTGGCGAAGTAACATTTTTCTTCATTTTATGTCGCTAGTTCCTTCACCTGAACCAAACGACTTCTTCAAATCTTGCCTGTCTTGATCGCCAAGCTGACAATCTCCTTAGGCGAAATGTTCTCCATATTGCCATAGTCTGTTGCTTGATGCTTAGGCGAGTTGATCTTTTTCGCCAAAATACTTTTCCAATTAAAAATATTCTAGGCGATGTCCCATCAAATGTCGCATGTTATCATCCTTTGACTTGGTGACATATCTCCTTTATTGCCTTAAGAACCGCCTTACGGTAGTCGAGGTCTAAACTTCATCGCCTAAGTTCTGCTAAGATGGCGACATATGAAGGTAAAAAGTTCCTGATTCACCTTGCGTGCTTTAACCTTCAAGGCGAGATCTTCTTTATATCGCCTTCTTCATCGCCTTCTTCTCCAAATTGTGGCGATGTCTTCAGGCGAATTTGTTTCTCAGCAAAATCATTTAGCCAGTTTGCTGACTTTAGATGAAATTCTGATTTGGTTATTCTTTCTTCTTATTTTGCATGTTTTAGCTCCTTTTCCACAACTTTTCATCCAAGTCTCTGTCTCAACAATAATAGTCTAGAATTAATAAAAATGTATTCAATATCTCACCTTTTAAGCTCGATTTTATTATATTAAAACTCACAAAGTATGCTAAAACATAGGTAAATTCTAGACTTATCAGTGTTTCATTCCTGCATTATTAAATAAAGCCTACATTAGTCTCTAAACAAGTTACTGTATTTGAGAAAATTAAATAGCTACCTTAATAGAATGTAACTGAGCATATTTGGGTGTCATAGTTCAACTATGGAATTGACTAAAATACCTTTATTAAATGTACAGATCCTAGGCGTTCTTCACTATCGTGATCCTTTGAATGCTGCTCTCTACAACATCGTTTCATATTTTGGAGGATAAGATCATCCAATAAAATTTTACCTCTTGACCTTGTGTAGTTAATGAACTTGCAATCGATAAGGTTCATGTTATCCTCCATGCAATTTATTTCACAAGTCCACCTCATATAACCTAAAACATACTATTTTCTTTCCCTTATTCAAACTATGAATAAACAAGCACATTGTACAAGTCAAAAGTTAGATGTCACAATGTTGGAACTCTTTTTCACTCTACACAATTTTGATTATGAAGTAGTAGGAATAATAATAATAGCTATTAAATCATTTTAACCAATTTCATTCACTTCCTCAATTATTTACATGTAATAGGTATTTTGATTTCATATGCACAACAAGATGATGGAATATTTACATATTGCTTAACATGTACAAACTAGTGACTGGAGTTATGAATACCATCGAAATTCAATGTAAATCGAGCTTGTCCATACAGTTGTCATCTTATACATGTACTAATAAAACTATTAAATGCACAAAACCTGACGCTTGTTGTAATTCAACATGTAATGACCTGGACATTTGACATCTTCATAGATAAGAAATATAAGCTTTTATAGTGATATCATGGTTTGGCACAAAAATTGTAATATTCTCCCGCCAATTCATTGTATTACTTTACAGAGTTAAAAATGACAAAAAGTTACGTGGAGCTATTGTAAACTTATGTCGTCTAACTTTGATATGTGTACTTCCACTTAACCACATGTGAGACCAAGTACACAATGTCAATTTTGTTTCAAAGCCATGTTAAATAGTCAATGCATTTTCAACTATTTACCCAATATTGTGTCTAGGGTTTATAGTAATGCTTTAAACTATTGAATCATCAACCAATTGCAAACAACAATTTCCAACCAGGTCAACCAGCACACATAATTAAGGAAATAATAACGAAGGGATCAAAACAAGCGGCTATTGTTTTTACTTTCAGAACTAATGCTAATCCAAGCAGACGCTTTTGGCGGTACGGTAAACAGCTTACTCACCTATATTCCATTAATGTCTATTTAACCCTCTGCTTATTATATTTCATAATTTATTCTTACGCACACACCTGACTTCCAATACAAAATCAATCTAATTGTAATATAGAACAAAGTAACCTACACATAAAATATCTAAGTTGGAAATTTAAATCAACCAATTGCATACCGTTGAAGTTCTACGCTATCTAGTGTGTGCTATATTTTTATGTCATATACAACTTACTTTCTTACTCTCAACAACATTTCTGTTGGCTTTTGTTGTGATTCAAAGTAATATGTTACTTCCATAACTATACAAAAAGATGTACTACTCAATAATCAATTTTTCTTATAATGAATATCCATAATAATTCATCAACTTATTTGTAATTTATTGTGTATATGCTCAGCAATCAGACTATTGTGACTTCTTTACATGGGAAGATGAGTGGTTGATGGGAAAATTTAATAGGTTGTCTCGGAATTGTGCTTACTTGCAAGACCGTTTTGCACAAATAGACCAAAATGCACATAGTGAAATTCTTTGGTCACCACATCAAAGACATGATGCAGCAATGACTTCACGACCAACACACCAAGGAAAATTTAACAAGTTTGTTAAAATTGTAATGACAATTGTAATCATTTGGCTTCTGTATCATATGGATTACCATATATAGGTACGTACGTCACCTTCTATTAACTTCTAATTCGACATTTATGAAAATAAGTATCAATTAAGGGAAAAATTTATAGTAATCACCTCACCAATTTTGGATATAACATGTTAACTTGTTTGCTTTTACTTAAGTTATGTTGTATCATGTAAAATATATGAAACAAACCAAACTGGATTCAAAATTCAAATAGAACACAACCATCACAAATACCAAGTATCAAAATACAAAAACATTGTTGTCAAATTGGATGCTTCTAATATTACTTTTAACTTACATCACATTTACCTCATCCACTTCATCTCATCTAGTCAATTTGTATAGTTCCAAAACCCCACGACAAGTCTCTTTCGATGAAAAGGTACACCATTCTAGTATCTATTTCCTCCACATTTTTCCCATTCATAATGCACTCAGAAAATTAGATTGTGAAGATTCCACAGTCCTCGGACCTAATTTTTAATGTACTCAAACAAATTAAATTTTGTATTAATATTTATGATAAAATAGAACTATCATATATATATGATAATTAATTGTGTTGTTTACCCTAGTTTTTGTTGCAGACACGTATCATGTCTGGTTATATTCCAATCTTTCTTTCGATAGTACGAATCATTATCTCCTAAGGATAATGCTCAATAAGAAATTTCTCGTAAAAGCATCGGCAATAATGTACACAATGGAGTCATACAATGCCAAAGTTCAGGTAGGAATGTCAGCAACAACCAGAACCCAGTGTCTGTTGTTTCGGTTAGGTGGAAATAATATCTATAAGCAAAATATATAATATATAAGTATTTTTATAAAACAAATACTTAACCCTTTTCTAACCAACGTTAATTACCATTCTCTTTCATAAAAATGGTTTTATCATGAAACATGATAGGGACGTCATTGCTATCTTTGTACAATAAAAGATATATATTAAACATTAAACCATATATATATATATATATATATATTTGCAACTAAATTTAGTACGGAGTGCATTCATAGATTACCTATGTTACGTCACTCTAGGGAACTCGGTCATGAATATTCTTCTCTCGGTGGTGTCTAAAATTTCCCCCTTGTGGCTGTCGTTGTATGAGGTATGACCAAACCCTAAATCCAAATATATCTCTGTGTATGCTACAAAGGTTGTCATTCTCATACTGTTAATATTAAAACCCTGTAGTAATTACTTTATTGTATAGATTAATTTATTATATTTAGTTCCATAAAATTTGTCATTGAATTGCTCTGATTAGACATTTGTGGGTTGCAGAGCTGGCATATGATTGTTTGAAATAGAGCAGTGATTAGTCAGTTTCTTGGTTGAGAGAGGTACAAATTTGATATCCAACACAAATGACCTCTACTAAATGATTGTTTCTATGACTATGTTTTTTCTAACAATTACTTTTAAAAAAAATAAAATTGGGTTGTGTTTATTTTACTTCATCATAAGAATAACTAAACAAATGAGTGATTTACGTATATTTAGTGCTAGTTTTTGTTGCTTCGTTGAGACATGTATGTATTTAAAGACTAATTATAGATCTGGTCATTGGTTGTTTGTGCATATTGATATAATAATTTATCATTGCTATACATTTTATAAATGGTTTCATATTATTAGCATATGTGTGAATCCTTCGTTCGGTTCAGTGTGTCACATGTTATTGAATTTGGGTCTACCTATCTAAGTTTTAATTGAATTGATGTACTTGATGTTGTATGTACATTAGTTTGATTATGTTGTTTTTGAAGTTGCATAGACAATTTGAACGAGTTTTCATAGAACTTGCATATGGTTTTATCCTGCTAACTCGTAATCTGCATATGCAATCTTCACAACATCCTATTATAGATATCAACAGTAAATGTTGTATAATATTTACTTCACGCTCTGCAATAGTGAATTATTATACCATAAGTTGAAAGGTAGTTAAAACCGTTAATTTTAGAAATAGCAGTGTTTGTATTATATCATAATTTTGTTTTTAATTCTGTTTTGGTGTTAGAATGGTAATATTATATTGAGTAATTTCCAATGACAGGTTTTTAGTATGAAACCCGCATGGTACTGTTAAAATTTATTTGTTATTGAATTACGTAATATGGCATTGCTCAAATTTTTTTTTAGCCGAAGGAATGTGTTAATTATTTAGCAATTAATAACTTTTCTTACCAAAATTGTGGAGCCAAAGTCATGGTTGTGGAAATAGTTAATATATAAGTGATTTATCAGCGTAATAAGTATACAACGACACAAGTATTTGTCTTGAAAACCTTATTTATATTTTTTTAAAAAAATATGGATTAGGATTTGTCATGGTTGATGAGTATGTTTGCGAGTCACCTACCTTTGATCTGTTGAGTATTATGTTTTCGTTGTTGTTAACTATTTGAATTAATATATTTTTCTATGTAAACCATTAAATATTAATATTAATTGTTTGAGTTTAATTTATTATTTTAGGGTTGTGTTGCATAATGGTGATGGTTTAATAATTTAAGTATTTGATAATTTTTTCAAATTGCAAAACAGAGATGGATCCACAAACGTGTGAGTGACACAAGGAACATGAGGGAATTGACCTACCCACTGGCTACTCATTGAATACACACTGTAGATATTCAAGTGTGACCGTAATTATCCAGTGGGTGAAATATTTTGGGGCACTACAAGCATTCTTAGAAAGTCCATTTGGTTTTCTTCAATATATGCCGGAAGAAAGTTACTCATTCTCTGCAGAAGCTGCAGTTCATATCCTACGACAAGAGGTGAATGTCATCCAACAACGCCCCAATGAGATGTGGTTTATTATTGGAGGGCACTTACGTAGGTTTAATAGCCAAGAGTTTTGTCTTCTAACAAGGACAAGATAGAGGACCAACTGTAGATACAGAGAGAGGTAGATCACATCTCAGTTACATGAAAAACATGGTTCTACATTGCCTCTGGTTGGAATATAGTCTATAAGGAGCAATGTCACAGGAATACGATACATTTATATACATTTCCAAGTTGTGTCTAAGTTTTATGGAAGTTTAGTTATTATTCAACTATTATCTGTGTTATACAAATTTATAGGTTTACTGCTATTAGAGCCAAATAGATGGGATAATAAAAGGGAAAACTCAGATTTTAGACGAAATATCAAATATGGCAAAGCAATCGACATTTCTGATGTCAACAGTGTCAATATTCAAACTCACATCAGGAAGTACCTTATAAGGAATGTGAGAATGATACAAGGTTGGTTAATGATATAGGACAGTTCATGGATTCAAATGAAATAGGTGCCGGAATGAATGATCTTCAAGAGATTGAGGTTTTATATCCTATTTTTTAGGTTGAAGAATGCGGAAGTAAGTCATAAAATACAAAATGTTGAAGTGGCTGAGGCACAAGAATGAGAAGTGTGGCACATGGACCGATCATTCAACCAGTAAATTTATCCAACCAGATGAAAGGCAAAGGGTAGTGGAAGATGTACATATGATAGCAAAAGTGGTCAACCAGCCTGCAGTAGAATCAGATGAACTAGATCAAATGGATCATGCATTGAATGGTGAAGATAGGACACTTGATCCAACGATGTAGACTCAAAATACATCAATTAAACAAGAAGACAGGGGACAACTGCAGAAAGATAAAGATGACCAAGGAGAAGTATTGCTTGAGGAAGAAGAAAAATATGATTCTAGACATGGTTGTCTTGCCAATAATTGAATTAACTGAACCAGATCAAATGTGACATGAATAGAATGATGATGACACACATATGGATCTGATGTTGTAGACAAAATATGATTGTGTTGAACCAGAAAGGGTTCAACCACAGATTCTTAAAGATTGTCAGTTGAAGTAGTGGCTGAGTCAGAAACAGTATTGGATGAGGTAGCAGTGTTGTTAGTGACTTACTGACAGGTGGAAGGCGTAGTGATGAAAATGAACATCAATAACAAGGAGACACTCATATCTATGAATATCCGAATGAATCGTACGATGATTTTGTTAGGGTAGATCTGTTGGATGGATAAGGCAAAAAGAAGAAGGAAATATCATTGGTCACTAAGAAATGATGGTCAGGATAAAAAAAACAAGTAACATTTTGTCCCAATACATTTTAAATTAGATGAATATAGTTACATTACTAACCTAATTTTTTTTAATCTATGTGCAACCCAAACACAATATAAAACCTTTGAATTATAAGAAAATGCCTTACACCAATCCTAATCGAGAAAGGAAAAGAAGAAAAATGAAGAAGAATGCGATAGAGGACCTAGTAATGGCAGCAAATATGTTTGTTGTGTTGACAGTTAAGAAATATGTGTTAACAGAGCATGATAATCAGTAAGTGTAAAAAGAAAAAGTGATTTAGAGATGCATTATTCTCACACCATGTAGGTTGCTAATCCTTTGTTTTTATGAATTACAACTAGAAGTCTGGTAGGAAACATGAAATTGTCTCCTACAATAATACTAACCATTCTGAATCTAAAAGGCTTAATATATGAGTCTAATATAAGTTTGTTTAATAATGGGTTGCGAATCATGACTGGTAGAAATACAGATATCAAGTACAATCGAGCGTTGGATGTTGGAATGGTGAATAATTCTTTCACTGTAAGGAAAATCTTGTCAATATATATACTTAAAAAAAATAATTAATGTTGTTACTTATTTAGTCATGGTTTTACAGTCAGGCATTGCACCTTATGTTACAATAATACGGATCGAGAGGAAACAATAATGTATAATTGTATAAAAATAATACAGGGTGAGCATTTTTATGGCGAGTAGCATTGTTGGAATGTTTCAGAGGTAAGTAGTTATTAATTTTTATTTAATTATATGTAATAATAAAATGAAATCTTGTTATAAGATTATGGTTGTTGGTGACATTCAGTATTATTGAAACTACATTGCATGATATTAGATATATTGATAAGTGATAAGATTGAAATTAAGGCGGCATAAAGTCATGTGAAGAATAACATTAGCTTAAATATATTGTAGTTTCATAAAAAGTTTATTTGTTATGTTATGTTTGTTTTTATGAATATTTGAATTTTAAGGTCATTAAGGCAACAAAAGTTCTGATTTAGAAACATAACAGGCTACTATCGATTTTAACTAGTCTCATTGAGAACTAAATATGTCTTTCAATGAGTATAGTATTAGAACATACATGGCTTAACAAATGTATACGGTTAGTTATATTTTTTATGATATACATGCGGTATGTAATCATGACTTTTATAGACTTTTAAAATGTCTTCAAAAGTCATGTGGTATCTTATCATGAATTTTATAATATGATTAACAATTATATTTTTTGATATGTCATCTTGGATTATGCAGCCGAGACATTGACCACCATTGCTGCTGTAATGAGTACGTCATCACCTGAATTTCCACTCATGGTTCTCAGAGGAGGATTTGAATGTGTACCTCAATTATCTGAAGAAGTTGCATCCAGATGTGATAAGAGACTGGAGAGTCATTGTCCTCAATTCATATTTCTTCTCATACATAAAAACTGCTTACAATGCTGCAGCGTCTAACCTCCTACTCCTTACAGGTCCGAATGGTGTGGCCGGCACCTTTACACTGCTTGTAATGCATAACACGTTTGCACTTACCAGTAGTACTACTGCTGAAAGATGTTGTTGTGTTCTGACACCTGGACATTCCTTTTGGTGGCACCTAGAGAGAGCTTGTCCTTATTTTTCTCTAAATGTGATTTGTACATCTTCTTTTTCAGTCGCCCAGCTTTGCGGACTTCTTCCATGGGTAGTGCAACCTTGTTAACAGTTGCATATGCTTCTTTACCGGGTATGGGGTTAATTGGACTCCCATACACACCGACTAAGTATTTTTTGCTGTAGAATAAATGACACAATGAACTAACTCGAACTTTAGCAAACCTATAAAGTTGACCAAAAAACTCAATCAAAATATGGAAAAATTCCCTGAACTAACGTGTTTTCATATTTTATGAAAAACTTTCGAAAATCCTCAAAAATATACAAAAATATGATAATGTTCAAGTAGCTGCAACCTACATTCTGGAATCGCCTGCAAGGTTGTCTCTTCAAGTGACACTCATATAGCATAGAAGATATCAGCAACAGTATCCAAATGTTTCCAATTTTTATTTACTCATTTCTTTTGTAAACCATTCAAATCAATTGAGTACTTTTCAAACATATAAGTTCATTAACATTAAGAAATGTACCTTGAATAAGCAACAACATGAAAACATGAGAACTGATCAAGCTGCCATGGCCTGTAGGTGTATGTCATCTCTTAAATATTCAGAATATCATCGCCCTTTTCGGTATTCCTAACATGGTACTTTGAGGCCTCAGTAATCGAAAACACTTTGCACTTCTCAACGTTGTCCATAAACTCCTTGATTCTTTCCACACCTGTAGAACTTATAGAAGTATGTACTTATTTCCTACTTTAAGTCACGAACAAAACCATTATTGAGTCATCCCCCTAAGAAATTCGTGAGCAACAGTAATCAGGAGTCATCATGCGGAAAGAATGGCAGCATTCACAGACTCTACAATGATGGTAGTCAAGATGTTGTATCGTCTTTTAGGATAATAAGATTTTGCCTACTTCATTTTGCCTAGTGCAACCAGTTCTCTGTGTAGGTTAGGACAAGAACCCTGTAATTCTTCCAACAACCTATCGCATTCAGCTCTTAAATGAGTACAGACAACTCTAGAAAATGCTTTTTCAATATCTGGCCTCTTGTTGAAATACTTTATCAAGTTTTTCTTCAGATGGTAATTACAAGCAAGATGAGGTACATTGGAAAATACATCTCAAACTGCCTGAGCTATACTCTTGCCACGATTAGTGACAAGAATAAGGTTATCCGTAATAGTGATAGTCTTATGAAAAAACTAGGTCCAAGCTGCATCGAATTCCTTTGAAGCAAAACCAAACGCAATGGGAAATATGTTGTCTGACTCATTCATTCCAATAGTGACAAAAATAATACCTACCGACTTACCCTTCATGTGAGTGGCATCCATACACACAACTAGACGAATGAATTTGTTGAACCCTTCAATACACTGCAAAAGGAAAAAAAATGAATACAGAAATTGATTATGTGCAGAGATATATAGGTCAATCATGCTGCCAGGGTTTGTCTCTTTCAAAATATTCAAGTATGAAGAAAGCAACTGCCAAGACTCTTCGTGTCTTCCATATGTAAGGTCTTCCGCATATTGGAGAGCCCTCCATATTTTACTGTAAAGCAAAACCACCGCATACCTCGCTCAAATGTCACTAATTATGTTATCAGCAGCGAACTTTGCCTTCGAAAAACAATTAGCAAACAAGTGCCCAACTACTTTAGCACTTAATCTACGTGTTTCAACTTTATCTGGATCCAGTAGATAGGTACAAGATGAAACAAATTTGGTTACATGCCAAATAGGGAATCCTTTATGACATCTTCTAGCCCTAAATACAAATGGGCATCCTCTTTCAATGCACTCAACCTCAAACCTTTTGCTTCTAGAATTGGGTGTGCAAAGAGACAGCTTGTTCTCCAGTGTGTATCTGAATATGGTCAACTTTACACACTCATTCTTGTTGAATACTTCTTTACTCAAATAGCTGCGTCTTTGCCCAATATTTAAACAATAAATACGTTGATCAATAAAGTTATGCCTCTCCATTCCAGGCAGATGATAAACACAAAATGCTCTGTCATTCCCAGCCTGTCCACTATAACCGTTAGTGCCTTCTCTCTCATTCCCTAATTGAGAATTGGATTCATTATTCGCTTATCTTTCCCAATTCCTCAAATTATCATTGTCATTCTCATCATTCCCACTATTAACGTCTGCCTCTTCCTCGTCACCTGTACAACTAAAGAAAATACCAAGAAGAGGATTACTATTTAAATCATCATTCAACTCGGAGTCAGCAAAATCACTATTCTCACGTATAAGTATATCACTACCAACACACAATTGATTTACCAATCTATCCGCCTCTGCAAAGATGATATTCTCAGACTTCTCAACATAAATTTCCACAGATCACTTAATCTTGCAAATTTAAACCCGTTATCATTAGAAATATGAAATCTTCTAACACAAACACCAGGTTTATGGTACAAAAAGTAAGAAATATATCAAATGTTTCCCTATATATCCCTTTCTTCACATATATCCTACTGCATACCTGCTCAAAACTCACTCCATTGTCAAATACCTCCAACACAATACCTCTAATAGCATAAGAAGACCCATCCCAAACGGAATCATAGTAAATGATAACTCTAAAAGACGTCATGTACTTGAAATGCGGTGAAATGATTGCCTAATTAGAACATCCATAACAACTCAGTATTCAGCAAATAAAATGAATGTTCATCAACTATACTGTTATTCTTCTTCATAAGTAATGAAAGTTCTTCGATTAAATTAAAATATCATCAAATATTGTTTATAACAGTAATAAAATACACTGAACAGAAAGATACAACTTCATACATATCAATTCATTAAATTTATATCGCATCTCTGACTGACCACAAGACAAATAACAGTTACATGTATCAAATTTTACACATCGATGGACTACATCCAACAAGAGTTCAAACTGATAAATTGTTACCTATACTGCTGTTGAAAATAAACATATTGCATCAATAAAATTAGTTGCTGATCAATGGCGCTTCTAGATTGACACGACATCTAATTCATGCAAAAACACCCAATCACATACTTGAGTTGAGGTATCGGAACAGAATGAGTAATGTCGATTAACTAGAATTGCTTAGACAATGAGAAGATACAAATCGATGCAAATCGGAGATGAAAAAGTTAACAATGAATGAGCCAGCGAATCACCGCAGATAAATTCGTCCCAATCGACATACCACAACAGCTCAGGACACCACTCTGCCACGATAACGCAAGAGGAAAGAGAAGAAGAAAGATATGGTGAATGGAGAAAGGAAGACGAAGCAAAGTCTAAACCAACATAATCATGTCGTCTGGATCAGAACAAACTAACATAAAAACAATCGAAAATATTGATTTCTTTCCTTGACACCCGATCCAGTAGATTAGGGGAAAATATTGATTTCTTTCCTTGACACCGGATCCGGTAGATTAGGGGTAGGTAGGATATAATATAATTCTTTCAATTTTATCAGCTATTTTATCTATTTCCAAATTCAATTTTAAGTTATAAAAAAATAATAATAATAAATAACATAATGGAATAAAAAGAAATTGAAAAAATTAATTTTATAACAATTTTAAAATGGATCAACTTTTAAAACAAGTATTCGATGTAAAGTTCTCATTAAAAAATTATTATTCTAATAATAATGCAGATGGGAACAGAACAGAACAGAACAAAAGTGTACAAAATATAAAACGATTATATGAATAGATGCAGATGGAGAGTTGTTAATTACAAGAAATGGAAGTGGAGAAGAAGTTGATAGCGTTAGAGGAGAAGGAGCTACTGTCATGCTGCGGCAGCATCAAATTCGCCAAGGAGATGGCGTCGGCGTCTCCTTTTGGTTCGCTAGAAGAAGCCGTGATCGCAGGTCGAAAAATCTGGTTTAACGAGGTTGATGTCAACGGTTGGCTACAAGCCTTTGAGGCTCATCCTCAGATCGGACAGTCACCTCACTCTAAAACCGATTCCACCTTTGCCCGGTTCTCTTTCTATTGCTACTCTTACCTGCATATCACTATTCCTTCAAATCCTTAACTTGATTTTCTTTTTCAGGTGGAGTAAAGGGGAGCAATCCACTGCTCTATCAACTGCTACTGATTCTACCTTGCAGGAACTCTCCGATTGGAATGCTCGATACAGGAATAAATTTGGATTTGTATTTCTAATTTGTGCCTCTGGTAGGACTAGCGCCGAAATTCTTTCGGAATTGAAGGTGAGTATATATAAGAATTAGGGATTTAAAGTTATTATGTCTCGATGAATTCGTTTGCTTGTTTTCTGTTCGAAATCCTCACTGCCCAATGAGAGTCCTTTTGTTGCAGAAGAGGTATCCTAACCGGCCGATTGTGGAGTTTGAGATTGCAGCGCAGGAGCAGATGAAAATCACTGAATTACGTCTTGAAAAGCTCTTCTCAGCTAAATCAAAAGCTGCTTCTGCTGTTGTGGCTAAGAAATTTGAAGGTACTTATTTGTAGCTTTAGTTCCTGACCTTTTCATAACCTCACTTCAAAAGACTGTTGCTTCAATACTGAGTGGTCTTGGAATAGAATATTAGGTGGTCGTGATCTAGAAGTTATCATAGATTACCAATCAAGCTTTTATGCATGCCAACATCAACAGAATCATTTCCATCCTTCTTTTTCAGGCTTTTCATGATCTCATTTCCCTCCTATTCCTTCTTCTTTAATTAGTGAGTGATAGTAGGATAAAGAAAGAACACATTATGTTATTCTTTCTTATCACATTCAGTTTGGTGTTTGCTGGTTACAACTAGTGACAGATAATACCCTTCCAGATATATGTTAGTCATTTTAACAGTCTTGCTATTGGTAGTATCATTCCGAAGAGACCTCTTGGTCGATCACTTGCTTTCTTACCTTCTTAGACTATAGTAAGGTAACACACCAGTACGTGGTTAAACTAAATTAAATTGACCGACTGAAACAACCATTATAACATAACATAAACGACTTCTGTACCTGCAGCATGGAGACATTATTTGTGTATCAGGTTCAGGTGAAAGCAGTACCTTTCAGCTTATGTTAGTTATCAAGTCCTTAGTTATTCTGTTCTTATACTAGTCTCTTGTTCTCCTTCCATTCATTTGTCTCACTACAAATGTAAACTAATGATAGTGTTGTTACCTTTTTGCAACTCAAGAAGACCGAGTGAACGTAATCGCTGGACATCTAACTGCTGCTGCTGAAGATTCAGCGGGAAAAACACCTGCAGTCCCAACACGAAGCAGGCCACCCATCACTACCCATGTCTTGGATGTATCTCGAGGGACACCAGCTGCTGGTATTGAGGTAAGTTTGGAGGTTTGGCGGGGAATGCATCCCCGTCCATCCATTAGAGACACAGATGGAAGTGGTTGGGTGTCTTTAGGGTCTTCTTCCACAGATAAAGATGGGCGGAGCGGTCAGCTGATGAGCATGGTGCAAGTTCTGGACCATGGCTTTTACAGGATAAGTTTCAACACTAGTGAATATTGTACAGGGTTTTTCCCGTATGTTTCTATTGTGTTCGAGGTCAAAGAGTCGCAGAAACTGGAACATTTTCATGTTCCTCTGTTGCTTTCACCATTCTCGTACTCTACCTATCGTGGTAGCTAGAATTTCAACATTTTACTTTCTGTTGTTGATGTGGTAAGCAATGTGTGAGCACACTTGGAAATAAAGAATGTCGTAGAATTTAAGTTCAATAAGATCAAACAATTGGCCTTCTGACATGAATGTGCCCGCATGTAGTGTTAACTACCTAACATCTTTGTTCGATCTGCATCTTGGATGAATCAGCTTGGGGAGACGCGTAAAAGGCATAGGCTAAAATCCATTAATTCCAACATTGTAGACATGTGAAAGAAAGGAAGTAGTGTTTATTTATTTTAATTATTGAAACTATAGCCAGCCACAGGCTTTCTTTCACTTGATACGTTACAACACCAATCATATGCAATTGAGTTATTTTCAGGCTAATTCACAAAGTATAACCCCTTTTACACATGAAACGAGGGGCATGAATATGACAAGTCTATAGGCGGAGCTGCAGTTCCTAAAGCTTTGCAGTGACGAAAGCAGGCAAATTCTTTCTTTTGGGCAGTTGTAGGTCTTCCCATTCATTGCTCAACTTGGAGAAATATTGATCAATCATGTCCTCGCTGATAAGCTCCAGCTTAGAGGGCTCCCACTGAAAAGATACTAGTATGAGAGAGAGAGAGAAACACAAAAGTTCATTTACGTGGAAATTGCAAATAGAGGCAAAAAGAAATGTCCATCAACCTTTGGGTTCTTATCCTTATCTTTCAGTATGGCTCTGCAGCCCTGCATTTAAATATAAGTTTTCAGCTCTAATTAGACTATGCTGGAAAGCAGAAGCATGTTTTTGAGTGGAATAAAAACCTCAAAGAAGTCTTTGCTAACTTCTCCCCTCAGGACATGGCAAACCATCCTATACTCACGAACCAGACATTGACCAACACCTTGAAGTCTCCCTTCTCTAATCTGAAACAACAGGCACAGAGTCAGATAAAGCTTACTATCGTTTTAAAAGCTTAGACAATTCAATTCCCAATCTAAATATTTATCAATGGATATTTAAATCATTATGCGTAGAATTATTTTAAGGATTTTAGATTTTCCTCGGTGTGTTTGAATCTAGCTGTTACACAATAGGGCAGCTAATTATTTTAGCTAAAGCAAAAGGAAAATTAATGCAATACTAAGTGCACACACCTTTTAATTAAAAATAACTTTAACAACCAGCAATATCTAACTTAAAAGAAATACGGTGGTAATGTGTAAGAACTCGTCAAGTTCAACTAAACTATCACATTAAACACAGATCTTCAAACACAAACAAACAAAGTTCCATATTCAAATAAATCAATTAACAACACAAAGCTCGTACTCATACCGATCTCAGAGTAATTTTAAGACTTATCGGTGAAGCCTTCTTCAGTAACTGAATGGTGGCAGATATCCATGAATCTGGCCTCTCTATGTTCTCCCTCTCCTACATATCATTAGGACATGTTGAGATCCTTCGACATAAAAGATGCATGTATGAATTAGAAGAACATAGTAAAATAAGCAACAAGACAATTGTTAAAAGCAATTTCTCACCAGAGCAGATAAAATTTCTTCAACGGTTTTCCGTGAAAAACACTTATCAATAATATCCATTCTGCAACCAAGTAAAAGCACAAAAGGAATATTAGCAAGATTAGAAGAAGTTTCTGTTCCAAAAAGTTCATTGTGCACAAAGTTACAGGATTAGATAACATATTAGAAAAAGACAAAGGATATTCATTAGACTTTAACTGAGCTCAGGCAGGAACTGATATTCATTAAGCAGTCAATGTAATTTTTCTTTTCTTTTCTTTTCTTTGGCTTCCTATCTTGAGATAGAGGCAAGTTAATCACAACACAATAATTAAAAGATTTGTATATTGGATAAGGATTGAAGTTATGGTCTGCAGTTAAGGATTGTATTTGCCGGGATAATCTGGAAACTCTACTCTATCTGGACTGAACTATGATGAATAAATTAGTGAAGCTCTTCAAAGTGATCACCCAACCTAGAGACTCATTGGAGAAGGTCGTACACCTCTCAACTAGGTTAAGAGGAAAATATCTTTTGTTCTTCTCTTTGAATTACTTAAATATTTTCTTTCTCTAAGAAAAGCTATATAGGCAGCAAAAATAGGAAATATGAAAAGGAGTTAACTCTCCATAGAAGGAATTATAAACTAAAAAGAAAAATTGTACTTCTAATATCAGAAGTCTAATACAATGAACCCGGAAAATCAATCCTTGCTGGTAAATAAATAACATCCACAAGCTCCTAACTTTTCAAAGACAACTGGACAACAGCAAACCTGCACTGTCCAGGGTTCAAAATCCTGAGACACAACTTAATGAAAAAGTACACAGAGAAATCTATAGGAAGTTAGGAACTGACCGATGAATAGAACTATGGTCTTTCATATAAGGCTGCTCAGAGAATTTATCGATAACTGCTGAAATGATGGCATGATCACTTGAGTCTGCCTTGCATAATAGTTCTTCCATTGAGGACAATCTCTGTCATTCAATTCAGGCAAGAGAAACTTAATAATTACAACCATCAAAACCAAAAGAATATTTTAACAGTTCCAACCAATTATATGAACCATGCAACACATTTCAGGTGAAAGGTGAGCTCAAGAGAAACTTGATAGTTAGGAACAGGAGTGAGAGATGCCTTAAAATCTTTTTTTTTTTTTTTTTTGGTTGGCTTTATTACCAACAAAGTAAAATATACTCACAATCCCTAAGTTCCCCAACCCCTCCCGTGCAAACTGAGCTAAAACCCAAAAATTATTGCAGTAAGAAATACCTTAAAAAGATGCAAAACCAAAAATTTCAATTTAGTTTAAGCCTCTGTATAAATTACTGCAGCTCTCGTATAGAGTGCTAGAAATGAAGCTTCAATCTTCCATTCAAAAACAGTTTGATATTTAATAACTTCAACAAATGAATGAAAGTTCAGGAATAACTATCAGGATTTGAACACAGTAACATGGACAATATCATGATAATGATTGTGGAGGAAGCATACTGATGAGGGGACAAAGTGAGTTGCCAGCCCACAAGAATGCAGTTCAGCACCATCCAACCTAGCGCCTGTAAGAGCGAGATATTCCCCTGCCATCATTTTTTTCCAAAAAAAAAAACTTCTTTAATCTAACCACATCATCTATAACTATAGAGTGCAAAGAAAAAACCATCTGGTATGCTTAAAAAAATGCAAATAAGAGAGGATAGTTTACTATTTCCTACCATATATAGGGCATAAGCAACCAATAACATACCAGCAAAGAAGGGTACAGGAACAAAAATTTCATTTATATTACAAATTTCCCATAAATATACAAAATCAGGCACACCAAGTTTTAACTAGTTTTACCAAAGAATCCCGGTAGTCTTGATAAGAAATAAGAGGCTCCTACATCTGGGAAGAGTGAGAGAGCTGTTTCAGGCATTGCAAATACCTGTAAAATATCAATCAAACATATAGACGATGTTAAAAACAGTGACAAATAAATAAATAAAGGCCATAGAACAAGGAAAGAAAAAACTTTGACAAGTATATCATTTGTGACAACGTTCTCAGCATCATCTACTCTCACAATGTTGTATTTGCACTTGTATAAATTAAAGATGAACATGAAATTACAGTGAAATTATTTTACACATAATAGAAGTATAAATCCAGTACAGATAAATAATATAGTGTAGAAGCCTTTGGGAGTAGAAGTCCAACCAAAGTTAAATGTTGATGATGAATAGTTCTTGTCAAAGAAGAGGAAATTGAAAAAATTAGAGCAATTTGCGTACCGAATTTTCAGTAGCAACCCGAAATCTACCATGCATTGAAACACCACATCCACCTCCCATGACAATTCCATTAAGAATAGACACCTTAATGAGCAAACTATGTCAGGTTTAACAGAAAGGATATAAAGAAAAATGCTTGTGAACACAGTTAAATTGTCATAAGGGGTGGACCTGGGGTTTAGAGTAAGTAGCCATCAAGTAATTTAATACGAATTCCTTGTTAAAAAATTTAGCACCAAGTGTCCAGCCGCCTGTAAGCAGAGGTTTAATTGAAAGACCGCCATAAACAATGAGATAGAAAGAGCTGTATACCTTTACTGACTGCACCATCAACCTCTAAAACGTCACCACCAGCACAAAATGATCTTCCTATCCCCTGCAAAACTCAGAGACCACACGTATAAGAAACTTATAACACCATTTCAAACCAAAGGAACCAATATCTACCTTCAATACAACAAGCTTGACATTAGAATCGTGCTCGTAGCGTAGAAAAAGTTCGAGTAACCGAGAAACCTGCAATTGAAATTAAATTAGAACAGAGCGAATTCGAAAAACAATCCAAAGAACGAACAAAAGAAAGTAGCAGTGATACCATTTCAGAAGAGAGTGCATTGAGACGGTTAGGCCTGTTCAGTGATAAAATTCTGACAGATGAAACCGCTTTTTCTAAAATCTGTCAAAAACCTAAAACCAGTCAACAAATTTTCGATTGGCATGCACAAATTGGATAGTAGGATTATCGTACCTGGTCCTGTTGAGTGGATGTAACTGCAGCCATTTTTGTCTCCAATACAGCTCAACTCCCAAGTCTGAATCGAGATGATGACGGAAGATATCTATATAACCCGACTCTCCCAACCTGATAAAAGTTGGTTGACCCGATTTAAGTTGACTTTTATTTGTATACTATACTTATTTTATTTTTATTTTTTATTTTCTAGTTTTATTTCACATGTCTATATATTTTGTATTGATCATCAATTCGTGATTAAAAAGCTGAGAATGTTAGAATGAGTAATTGACAAGACATTTGTCTTGCAAGTGCGTGTATATATATATATATATATATATATATATATATATATATATATAAGATTTGAACAATGAACATTGAGAAGAGAAGAATAGGATGCAAGCTATTAAAGAGAAACTGCAGGACATGAGCACCATGCGTAATGCAAAAGCTGAAGAGAAGTATATTATACAGTTTCATCATATGAATTGAAGATATCAACATGGTGTGTTTATATTATATTATAGGCAGAGAAAGAGTTGGCAAAAGCAAGAATGAATATAGCTCATGAGGTTAGATTGGCAAAAGAAGCAGAGGCAAAAATAATATATTGCTGAGGTTAGCTTGTGTTTACACATTGATGTGCCAAAGACAGCTCAGCCAGTAAAATGGTCTAGAACCTTGTTTTCTTGTGTCACTGGGAGAAGTTTATACAAGAAAGCTATTCTGAAAGTTAATTTCAACAAACTGTTGAACTACCAAAGCAAACTCTTAAAAACTTTTAGACATTTAAGTTGTTGGCTCCTCCAACAAAGTTCCCAAAAATGGCTGCAAAAGAAGAAGTGATTACCGCCATCTACAAAGTAAACCTGCATTGCCCCCAATGCGCAGCCAAGATCAAAAGGCCTCTTCTGAGAACCCAGGGTGCGTACACACATTAACCTATACTCTATATGCACATACAGCATTCATTCTTATATTTGATTATGGTTTAAGGGGTCCAAAGCGTAGAGGTTGATGTTGAAAAAAGTGAGATTAAAGTTAAGGGAGCTGTTGAAGTGATCAAGATTCATAAGCTGATAGAGAAGTGGAGTAAGAGGAAGGTGGAACTGATATCACCCCAACTCAAGAAAGAAACTCCAGCTGCGGACAACAAGGTAGCTGTAAAGGAAATCAAAGAGGTATTGTCTTTCCCTGTTGCTTCTAATTTGCTAGTATATATATACATATATATCAACTCAAGTCTAAAAAATGGCTTATTCATGAGTTAATAGTCAATTGTACGCACAACTTCGGTGAAAATTCACATGCACTGCGACAAATGTGAGCATGATCTCAGGAAGAAGTTACTCAGGCACAGAGGTAAGTAACATCTGACTTACGTTCGAACACTTTGATCGATCTAGAAATAACATTTCATGCAATTGCAATGCAGGTATTCACAGTGTGAAGACGGACTTTAAAGCTCAAACTGTAACAGTACAAGGAACTATCGAGTCGGAGAAACTCCTGTCGTATTTCAGGACAAAAGTGCATAAACATGCAGAGATTATAACCTCAAAACCAGAAGTGAAAAAGGAGGAAAAGAAGGAAACCATAGAGATCAAATCTACGGAGGTTAAAACAAAGGAGACCGTTACACCTTACTTTATACATTACGTGTATGCTCCCCAGATATTTAGTGACGAAAATCCAAACGCTTGTATTGTTATGTAGACAGTAGACTTCTCTTCGTATTACTTGTACTGTACTAGTTTTTATCTATACAATGCACAGTTGAAGCTTCATTGGCATATTGGGAATCTTAATTAGAGATACATACAGTAGAGTAGAGAATATACTAATTAGGCAACAAACAAGCAAGCGTGCATGGACTTGCGAGGGAAACGAGGTAAGATCTTGGTTTGTGTCACCGAAGATATGGATTGTATCGCTGGCCAGCGGCAGGAAACATTTAAATAAAAAATGAAGAATATGATACCATAATTTGTCTGTCTGTCTGGGATTGGGATATTGTGATGTAAATGTTGAAAAAAATAATAACAGAGAGGTCTGCAAGTAATGCAAATGCAATGCCGATGAGTCAACCTCCGATACCACGATCGACGTCGAGTCCAAACCTGCCGTCGGAATGTCGACGTTCTGTTTGCTCTGCAGCAAGTCGGTCACCAACGAAATTTTCATTCTGGCCGACGTGGGGAAGGAAGAGCAGCGCCAAGCAATCTCAATTAACAGAGGAGCGCCTGGACGCTCATAACAGGAGAATCATTCATCACGTGGAGAAGTACGCGAATTGTAGCCCTTACTACAGAGGACTCACTGACTCATCTCTAGCCCTCCCGCGATTATCCAGTCCGGGACGTGAAAGTTGTCATCATGCGGCTGCTTCTACTACTACTGCTACTACTTCCGCCTCTTTTTCCTCCTTTAGGATCAAGATGCAGGAATACTGGACTGCTTCTTGCTTTGTCTTTAAATTCAAACATGATTTTCACGCATTTGAGGATGATCCTCCTGTTATTACAAATACAAACGTTAATGCTAACGCTGATGTTTCTGCAACCAATCATTTGGATGCAGCTGATAATTTACCTACGAAGCCATTGAGGGAGAGTGATACTGCTACTAGTTTGGTCAAAGAATCGCCTTGTGTTATTGTTACTGAGGATGATATCCGAGACAAAGAGTTTATATGGGCAAACAACTTCCAACCCAAATCTTTAAAAGATTTCATATGCAATCGAGACAAAGCAACTCAACTGCAGGGTCTGGTGAGTGAGATACATCTCATCTCATATCCATTCAACTTTTCCTGTTATTATATCTATCAATTCATTTGTACAGGTGTCTAAGCAAGAAGGATGTGGTAATTTCATATTTGAAGGACTTCCCGGTGTGGGAAAGAGAACCATGATCAGAGCTTTGCTTCGGGAAGCATTCGGATCTGACGCACTCCAGGTATAGATTGGCCATACATATGAAATAAGAAAACAAACACAAACTGTCACATTAATGCCTGATCTTGGTTGATTTGTTTGTATGTTGCGCAGACAAGGGAAGTGTGCAAAGTATTCCAGTTGAAGGTACTAAAATTATCAGACTAGCTAATTACATATGGTCATTGAATTGATTGAGTCTTAACAAGGAATTAATTAGTACAGGGGGAAATGATAGGCAGTATAGAAGTGAATCTGAAAGAATCCATCCATCATATAGAAGTGAATGTATCTGATCTAAAAGGATACGAGAAGAATATCATCATTGAACTCATGAAGGAAACTCAAAGCAAAATATCTCCTGGATCACAAAGTCCAGATAACGACTGCCGAGGTATTTATTGGTTGCGATTCTATGCTAATTAGAAAGGACAATATAGTTAATTGGTTTTCTTTGCAGCAATCATATTATGCGAGGCGGAAAAGCTATCCACGGATGCCTTATTATACATAAGATGGATATTAGAGAAATACAAAGGGTTAACAAGAGTTTTCTTCTGCTGCTCCGATGTGTCCAAGTTACAGCCAATCAAGCCCCTTTGCACTCATGTTCAACTATCTCCACCTTCAAAGCAGGAGGTAACACAATTGGCAGGCAGGCTTTTTTACTTAATTGTGTTAGTTGCAAATTCATTATATGATTGATATGTTTAGATAATTGAAGTTATGGAATTCATGGCGAAACAACAAGGGATAGAGTTACCACTAAAATTGGCTGAAAAGATTGCTGATCACTCTAAGAATAATCTTCGACAAGCCGTTCGCTCATTTGAGGCCACTTGGCAGATGAGGTAGGATCATTGTTATTGCATTTGTAATCTAACTGAACTTAACTGAATGACATGAAAAACGCAGTTGTCAACTAAAAGAAGATCAGGAAATCAAGACCGGCTGGGAAGATGACATTACAAACATTGCAAAGAAAATAATCCAAGAGCAAAGCCCCAAACAGTAAGCTTTCTGTCATTATTTGATTATTAATATACCAACGACAGTATATATATTGCAACTCTCTGCAGGCTATATGTCATCCGAGGGAAGCTTCAAAATCTCATAGAGCATGATGTATCTCTTGACTTCATTTTCAAGGTTAGCCATTCTTGCTCACATGATAGACTAGATTATAAGGTTCATTTTACTGACTACTGCAAGTAAAACTGGTATGCAGTCTCTTGTAGAAGAATTGAAAAGGCATTTGGATGAGGGATTACACCGACAAGTGGACTGTTTATATGATGAATACAATGTATGATATGAATTTTATTTTACTGAATATCTAAATTGCAATTCTACACGACATACAACATTTGATTATGCAATGCAGAGAGGTGATGGAAGTATGTTTGAAAATGACAAGCCGCGCATTGGACATAATAACAGTAATAGAAAGAATGTCCAACAATTCTTGCGGATAGAAGGTTAGTATACAATTATAGAACTTTTTTTCTCTTATTATAATATCCTGAGAAAATGACTCCACCATATAATTCCTGCAGAGTTCATAGCCAAATTCATGAGCTGCTACAAGTCAGTTGCCAATACCGCTAGAGATTTCCCCACCAAGGCTCCTATCCTCCTCGATCATTACTAGTTATCTTCTTATGTTGTTTTCCTATGACTTAATGTTTGCTACCTACTCTTTGCTGTGTGCTTTTTTAAAGAGCTTTGGACAATCTTCAAAAATTAAATTATTAGGCTTTCTTATACCCCAACATAACAAAAAGTCTCGACAATCCTTGGCCACATTGATTCATTCAACACAGGTTGACTACTCTCTTCCACATGTAATTCGAACTCATAGTTACATTGAGATTACAAGCAAAAATGAAATCAATCTAATTTGTCTTATAAAGTGCCAACCTTACTAAAATTGTACGTCAACTCAATCACTGGTTTGTATACTGAATCAGAAGAAACGTATTTTAATAAATATAGCTATAAAACCAGAAACAACTTATAGCTATGAAAAAATGTCATGCGTTATCTATACAGCAACAAATTTTACAAAACTGCTAACGTCCTCTTCACATATTATTGAACTGCTAATCTCTGAAGATGATCCAGAAAGACCTCAAAGCTAACATCATCTGTAAATATGATATCCCCACCAGGAATGCGAGCATCAGAGTTGTACGTTGCAGACGGATTTAGCTTTGCCAAGAGGAATCGCGCCTGCAATGGGCAAAATGTTTTTTGAGTATGCCCGTCCATAAATTCCCACAACCAAAAATGTATATTATGCCCTAATTCAGTGTAGAGAAGTAATATTTAAATAAAGTAGGCACAGCGTTTTGCCTTCGTTCGGAGTCACATAATTAATACCGCATTTTTTATAATCACCATAACCATAACCAACACATCTTCATCTACTCAACAATTGATGCATAGACCTGAAACAGAGCCACTAACCTGGGAACCATGTTGATCACAAACTACTAGACGAGGGACTGGAAACCTCTCCTTCATTATAGCATCAGCATCATCACGAGGAGCTTGCAGCAACTGTGCAAATGCCTGCAAAACATAAAATACAATTTAGCATTTGGATGGGAAAACATTGACTGGAGTAACATTGATTGGAGAGGAAAAAAGGCAATAGACCCAGCATATTTAAATAAATAAACCCCACCAACACACATGATCCTTGGTGCAAAACCTGCAACAACCTTTTCTTTCCTGCTTCTGTTCAGTTGGGTGCTTAGATGCTCATCGTTTTATATGTTTAACATATTACCATTTGTAGTTGGATGCTCTATAAATAAATAAACTCTATATGTATATATATATAGACACACGCAAAAATAATAAACCACCTGATGCTCTGGTTGGTCATGATAGCCAGCTTTTCGCCACTGGGCAATAGTTGCTCCATGGAAAATTACAACAGTGAAATATGAGTCTAAAAGCAAGATTCTGTCAGCGGCAATGGCAGCAACGTCAAGCAGAGCTGGTTCAGGACCCGAATGAAATGAGTAAGAGATCAATGATGGTTGAATCATCACTACTGAATTGCTGACATTTTCTCGGTTAAGGATCATTCTAAAGTATGCCGTCTCATCAGGACTGTTATTGAAGACCTATAGCAAAGTAATCACCACATAAAACAACAAAATAAGATTAGATTCTAAAGAAACATAAATTTGAAAGCAAATGTTGAAAGGGAAAAATTGCAAGTACCTGAACAAACTGAGAACGCCGTAAGTGAAAAATAAACTGAGGAAATATTGAAAATCGCGGAGATAAGCTGAACGAAGATGGACTATCCTTCTGGTAATCTCCAAAACGGGAACATATATGTATCAGTGATTTATCCAGCCATCTTATAGGATCGAACTCGGCCTGCAAGACAACTGCATTATGTAACTAAATGCCTTGATTCCTCTCACACATACACAAAGCATGAAATAACTCAAAATTAAGAAGAAATTTAAAAGCATACAAATTCTTCTTGTTTGCTGCCCAACTTATGCAAGAACATGCTTATACCAGAATAAAATTGGAAGCCCCTTGCATAGACGGCCACCAATAGTTTATTTTAGAGCCAAGCCAATAAAGTAGGAAAATAAATAAATAATCTACATTTATTTATTAGTACATCATAAGATCAGGATAAACTTTTGCTTCCAGAGTTCAGAGTCAGGTCATAAATCAATATTTAGAAGTCCCATATCCAGTACTAGCAAAAGAATCCAGTTTAACAAATTCTAGGCAACACATAAAAACTTAATAAAAAGCAAGGAATGCACATAGAGAGAGGAGAGTGTAATCATGTTAGTTTTAAAGAAACAAACTGCCATTTCCATACTGGTTAGATCAGAAACAGAGAGGCATATCTAATTCTACTGAAACTGCAGCCCTTATAAGAAAAACAATCAATATCTAATATAGGAATCTAAACAAACAGATAAAGCACATTACGTACTAAAGGTTTTGCCTTTCACTTACAGAGACATAAATATTACAAGTACTATATTTCATTTCAGATAGATTCAATGATTACCTCAATTTCCATCTTGAATGAAACTAACCGTGCCATGACTACTGCAGCTGCTTCTTGGTCAAATCCAGCAATCAAGTCCTGCAGAATATAAAGTCAATTCATAAAGATATTGAAAAATGCAGCTAAAACTTGACAAAGGGTGTCCAAAACTGACTAGAAGCACCATGCAATCATGCTAAATACAACGTACATGAATAACCATAATCACATCAATGCGATATAGCTGTGAAATATCCACCAGCTACTAATTTTTCACACTTATCGATTGACCACATCACTTGTAACAGAGTATAGTTCAAGAATAGAAGTTACTCCAGACATGTTATATAAGAACACATAAAAAGAGATCTGAAACAAATTACATGCCCCCATATCATAAAAGACATTCCAACAGTTAAACAGACAATGAAAGAGAATAACATTTAAACAAACTCAAACAAAAATATGATATTATTGCACCCATAGCCTGAAGTCACACCCCCATAGTTTGAGCCAATGGAAATAACTAGAGTAAACAGTGCTAACAAGATTACTAATTCATGATCAAAGAGTGTACTTCCAGCACAAACAATTCCCAACTAGTTCTTTACAACAGGAATAAAATTTAGCAATATATTACACAAGAAGGGACAGCAAAGCTTGCCTGTATACTACCAGGTCCTGCAACCCATCTTCTAGAAAGAGTTGTGACTCGAAGCCTCATTTGACCACTGCTATGCTGGTAACTATACCCAAAATAATATCGCAAAATCATGTTGGCTCATATTGACAACAACAAAAGAAATACAAGTGAATTATTAAGGTTGGGAGCCATACTAGGTCAAGAATTGGAAGTAGAATTGGTTGCTAGTGGATTGTATAGTGGCATCTGGAGTTTCCTTCTTTACAATCTCAAATACTAAACATAAAGTTGTAGCTTTGTCAAGACCACACATCTTCCAAGCAGTAGTGTTCCCCTGCCCGACAACAGTATCAGAGCACAAAGGACCTTTCTGCAAGGAAATATATTGACCATTACACAAATAATTACAAGTAGAACTAGAGATAACCACAAGCGAGGTAAACCAATTGAAATATACCTTTTCAAGAGAAGCACAGGGACCAATTATCCCCTGAACTTTGATATCTTTTGAGCAGTTTATCTCAAAAATGCCACTGCATAGAAAGTGAAATGGATAGTGAGGAAAAGAAAATGTCCAAATTTAATAGGGAAAAGTCCATGCAACAAAATTAACTCCCAAGATTACTAACTTTCAGAAGAAAAAGAAATACTTTGTCTACCAACTGGTTGATATTGATGTAAACATGCATGCATATAGAATGTATAAGAAAATGATTGTTATAAAATCTGATCATCACTTAATTCTTGAAAGTAATGTAATCTGGATTTAAATTATGGCAACTATAGAATCCGAAAAGAAAAAGGTAAAATTAAAGAAGCCTTACTTTGAACACAATCCAAGATCATAGTCATCTGAGTGGAATACACGTCTGAGGGAGTCCTTGAATACAGAATGGCCAAAGCTTTCTGCAAGTACGACAAGCCCTCCAGTTTTCTCAACTGCAACTTTAAGTTCAGCAACGCCGACCTAGAAGATAATAAAAATTAAGAAGATTAAGTAAATTGAAGAAAAACATGGTTCCATAGTGCTGCTCTAAAATACCTGGTCAAGAGCACAAGCAAAAAGATCAAGAACGTGGCCTTGATGTACAAGCTGCTTAGAGAGCCCATCATAAAATTTGACAGCTTTGTGATAATGGGGGGCAGAATCTTTATCGAGGTCCTTGTGCGAACGAATAGGCTCGGAGAGGCTCTTGGAGACAATCTACAAAGGAAAAAAGAAAATGAGGAAGAAAGAAGAAAAGCGGCAAAAGAAGGAAGAAGAGTAGAGAGTAAGTGAAGAAATGATTACAGCGGCAGGGCCGTCGGTGGATGGACCACCGACAAAGGCCATGATTCTAGCTCCAGAACCAGGAACACAAGCACCTAAGAGATTAGAAGCAATGCTCAAGGCAGTGCCAGTGCATCTGGTAGGGCGTTGATCAGGTGAAGAGGGCCAAGGATCTTTTTGAAGCTCGTCGAGAACAGAATTAAGAGCGAATTCACAGTCGGAGGCAGGCAAGAGGAAGCGAGCAATGGTGTCAGAAGAGAGGCCATCTCTGGCGCCGGCAATAACACCAGCAGTTGGCTTGGGCTTGTTGAGAAAGAAGTTCAACTGATCAAGGAGCTGGTCTTTGGAGACGTCCTTGGAACCCTTGAAAACGTAAGTCTTGGGGATCTGAGAGAAACCTAATTCGTGAACGTGGACTAGGGTTCCGAAAGTGATGAGGCCGACGAGAGAATTGTCGGGCAAAAGATCGATAGCCTGGGAGAGAGCAGACTTGAGAAAAGCCATCTCCTCTTCGATGATGCAAGTGTCAACGACGAACATGAAAACGGGCGGGAGGGAGGACTTCTCACCAGGAGACTCATACTCGATAGTAGTGTACTGAGGGAAGAGCTCAGCAGGGAGATTGTCATCGGAGATGGAGGCGTAGTGAGGGGGGAAGTGATTCCGTTGGAAACAGAAAGGACAGATCCAGATCTTGGCGGCAAAATCAACGATCGAGAAGGGATTTAGAATCGACCTACAGGTACGGCATCGAAGGGGTGCGTATGGGAGAACTGGTAAGTTTGGAAAGGGCTTGATTGGAGTGTAGATGGCTGATATTGGTACTACGCAGTTACTTCCTTCTTGCTTTGTTCCGGGCACCACGTTCCACGCCATACGCACACCGTCTTGGGCCTCTAGGTCCATGAATTCCGCCATTTCCGACCACCTCTCTGATTCTTCCTGCCAATCGACGGTGGCTGATGCCCACTATTAACTCTTGTTTCTTTCTTCCTTTCCAAATGTCTTCTCCTCCGTTTTTTTCTTTATTATTTATTTAAAAAATAATATCATATCATTGGGCTACAATACAATTGCATTGGCGGCGGGCTTTGGGTTTCGGGCTTCGCAACCATACTTACATTTCATCTCACCCCCCAATATAACATTTTCTTCTCTATATTTCTCACATTCATTTCTTTTCTTTTATTCTTACAAATAAATAAATACATATATATATATATATGGGAAAAGAAAATTCACATCTTAACGTATTAAGTCAATTCAGCTTGTTTATACCATAATATATGATCCATCCTAATATCATTAGCAATTGTCACGTGTTGCCCAGGTTGCTCTACCCCAAATACACATACACTTGCTACAGCAGCTATATTAAGGGGTTTTTGCACCTTATAAACCTAAACTTGGTACACACTTCACCACTGTCGTGAACTAATATGATCGATTGAGTGTGAAAAACGGTGTTGATAGGACAGACAGCCTTCCCTCCACAATTCCTCTTTCTTTTTGCCCCTCTAGTCGTGATCATTGAATTGAATTTCCATCAACAACACAGTTCAATATCTTTATATGGAAACAAGTACAATAACTTAAGGTATTAGGTATATATATTGTAGGAAGGAATAAATAGCCCGCTGCATATTTGACAAAGACGCAGAATATTTGGAGGGAAATCTACCACTAGGATTATTCTTCCTTTCCTTCCATGAAAAGCCATCAAAGTAAAACATAAATACTTTAATGCCAAGTTTAGAGTAGAAATGATGTAATTATACTAGTAGGAGTAGATGTATAGCTTGGGAGCTTTGCTCTACAAATCTGTGCATCCAAGAAAAATAAGAGTGGTGGTTTGGTCGGTACACATAAAACTTGAAGATCAGTTGGTGATGAATATCTAGTCTAACAACAGTAGATACTTGAAAATATGAAATATGGTAAACATGTCCATGAACAACAAAGCACAATAACAGGAGAAGGGAAGATGGAACTTTATATATAACGAAGCAAGTCCATTCAAAGCAGGATTTAAGTAAGTGTACAGAAAACTTCAAGGAATACATTTAGGAGAATGGCCGGCCATACAACAGTTTAGGAGACAACATATGTATATAAGACGGTAGGTACCTGAGAACAGAAAAAAAGCTGAGGTGGTGGTGGTCTTAAGGATCGGGGCAATTAAGGGGTTTGATGTTGGGAGAATCAGAGTAAGATATTGAAATCAGCTCGGACCTGAACTTGTCTGCTGCTCCATCAGCGGCATCAGAATCAGAATCAACGCCGTTGATTTTATCCGGCGTGAGTTTTGAATCAAGAGGGTCGGTGTCTGGAACAGAGTAAGAGATCGCAATGAGCGATTCCCGTGTAACTTCCTCGCGAGCTTCCTTCCCGAGTTCCGACTTATCCATAAAATGACAATCTGCAAGCATTTCACAAATCAGAGAAAGCAACCAGATCTCTCCAGTCAAATCAAACAAACGCAGGCAGGTAGAGAGCAGCTATTAGATTAATCAAAATCAACAACACAACGCCCTTAATTATTTATATGTAAAGATGCAGCAGCGCAAGACAGACAAATCGATTTACAGGTAAGAAGAAGAGAAAGAGAAGACGAAATTGAATTCGTAGAAAAGGCAAGTCAACGCTCAAAGATAAGCCCTAGAACAGAACACAAAGGAAGAGAAGAGAAAACCTGACCTGAGAGCTGAGCTGTTGTTGATGTTGCAGTAACAGTTGGTTTTGAAATTCCACCTAACCAAACAAATAATCTTCTCCGGACCGCCTCCCTAGTTGTTTTGCTTTTGTTTGTTTTATTTGCTTGCAATTTGCACTACTTTTACTATTATTCTAAGAAAAATTGGAGAATCGGTAAAAGACAAGTCAACTTGTCCTTATCAATCAATTTGACCATTCTATCCTCTCATCCAACTCAGCTCCACATCCGACCATTATCTATCCATCCAATTTTCAAAGCCCAAGACCAAGCCCACTCTACCCAGACCCAACACAATTAATAAATCAATTACTGCAGCTTAAACACAGGACACAAAAAACACGTGGTAAAACAAATGACTTCTCTAATTTCCTCTTTTTATACATTTTTCTTTAAATTTGTGTATTCATCCATTAATTCACCAAACGTCATTGAGACAGACGCCCAATCTATCGCCGAATATATTAAGTCTTTATAACCAAAACGAACCCTCTAACAAACGGACATGTACTTTGTGTTATGATGATGATTCAGAAGTGTCTTAATTAAAATCTAAATGCGCCAGCTATTCTGCTTCTTTGCTTCAAAGGAAGCTCCATCATTTAGCATGTCCTGTGCATCAGTTTCCATTCCCAGCTTGTTCAGAGCAAGAGCTTGCATGTAGAACGCTGTTGGCCACTCCGGCAAGCACACCTGAGCTTGCATTGCGTCTCTAAGTGCTAGTTCTGCTTGTTCTATCATCAAGTAAGACAATGCTCTCCTCACAAATACAGTACCAGATGGAACCGACATCATTGACACCAGCTGCAATTTTCAAAACCAACCTTGCCTCAACACAACAATTAGGACCTTCTAATACAACTATATATGAATGCAATAGCAATTATACCTACCTTGGAGTAATACTCAACAGCATTTTTGAAATCTTTGTCTCTAAATGCAATGTCCCCAAACTTCTTCATATTCAACATGTCCTGTACTTGTTGAGTCCATTCTTGGAATGATAGCTTCAAATTTTCAGCAAAAAAGTAGATTATAAGCATAAGTAAACACAACATTTACATGAAGAGGGGAAACACCAAATGATTCGTATCAGACTGTTATGTGGGAAGTTCGTTATGTAAACAACAGGAATGAAAATAGTAGCTTTTACATACCTCATTTTCAGCACCTTCTTCATCTTTATAACCCGTCTTCAGTAAGATATCATGTACTGCAGTAAGATCCATCCTTGCACAAGCCTTTCCCAGTGGGGATAACATTGTCGGCACCACTACTGGAGTTTTTGATATACCCATTAGAACATGAGATGCAACCTAAGGATATCAATAACGTATTAGTGGTGGCGGCGCTAATCCAATGATATCTCATATATGATGAGCACACCAAGTTTTTGTTTAACTTCAAATGGAAAACATGAGATTCAACCTCTGTCTGCTTCTGGAGAGGTGCCACCTCAGAGAGAAGAAACTTTATATCTGGTCGATCTTTGGCTTCATACTGAAGACATTTAGAGGCTAGTTCAACCAATAGAGTGGCATCTTCATTGGCATATTGTCCTTCCAAGGATGAATCCATTAATAATAGCAGATTCTTTCCCCTTATTAAATCCAACGCCTGAGACACAATACCACAATCAACCATATTAAAACCGCTAGCAACAGTAAAGGCCTAAGGCTAATACAATCCCACTTATCATGCCAACAAAACTCTAGAAACCCTTATTTCATTTCATTACTATAGCCATACTCCAGAAAAGGGAAACACTTTGTCAGAATGGTACAAGCACAAAAAATCCACACATTTAAAGCAAATTCATGATCATAAGCTATATCTCAGGATTTTTGAAAAGGTATCCTATAATCTTTCATCATTGTTAAATGTTTCAATTCTATCTTACTAGGTCTATCAACCATTTCAGAATTTTCTTAACATGATACTACTGTGTTTTCCAAATAAGATGATTTTAGATACGTACATACTCATGAGCATCAGTGGATACAAATGATAACCAACCCTTGAAAATAAACAAATTTTAATTAATGTAACTAATATCCAGAAGTAGAAAACCTAAACTTATTTGAACAAGTACTAAGACCAAGATTTTGAAATTTAAAAAAGGCCAAAAGAAAGGATGCAAGCAGATAATTGAAGTGACATGATAGCATACATGACTGGGAGGGATATGTTTTCCACTTAAAAGGTCCAAAAGAACAGTTCCATAACTGTAGATCACACTCTCAGGGATAACTCTACCTGCAAATTGAAGTGTAGCAATTAGAAGGCGAAGAAATTCATTTGGGTAAAGAATGCTTAACATTCTGAACGGCTGATGAAAATAAAACCGGACTTTAACCAAGGTCCACGATGCTACAAAATGCTTAACGTAAATTAGAACTGCAAAGAGAGTCACAATAGAACTTCTAAATTGGGTTCCTAAAGCAAGGATTCTCCTTAGAACCAACCAATATGCCACAATAACTAATCAAATTTAGGCACAAAAATAAATAAATGAAAATTTCCATATATGTTTTTTAATGGAAATATAGGTATCATATAAACACCTACCAGTTCGTAGAAACTCTGGTGGTGTATAAGCCAAGTTTGTACTGTAGCTTTTTCCATCCCTGCTATTTTTCATAAGACCAAAGCTAGATAATCTAGGGTCCCCATCCTGAAATACAAATAAACATTACATCCGTGAAATAGTATGCCGTAATAACTGAGCAACAGGATTCAGTAGTACTATGTACAAGCCTAACCAGAGTATTTCCCTAAAAAAAGCCAATAATGAAACAGCTAAAACAGGTAAGCCAGAGAGAAAAATGTCAAATTGTAAGCAATCAAGCCACTCCATATGAAGAGGGGTAGAGAGGGATTGAATAGAAGAAGTGAAGGGAGTACCTCATCGAAGAGAACCCTGTAGGCATTTAAATCGTGATAGATTTTTAGGTTTTCGGAGTTGCAATGATCAAGTGCTTGAGCAATGTAGTAAGCAACTCTGACACGCATTTCCCATGGCAATGGCTGCTTTTCCCCTACAAGACAAGACGAGCGAGTTAATTAAAAAATAAATATATATTAAATGAGGAAGGAGAAGAGTAGAAAGTTACAGTGAAAGAGGTGTTTGGAGAGGGTATCATTAGGCATGAACTCGGCGACCAGTAACCTCTCATCTCCCTCGGCGCAACATCCAATCAAGTTAACCAGTCTCTTATGTCTAACCTTCCCCACGCCAGCAGCTTCCGACTGATAAAAAAAAGGAAGAAAGTGAGAAGAAAGAAGAGAAATGTAATGGAGAGGAGAGGAAGCATGCATTACCAGAAACTGGTTGGGGTCAGGCCAGGAGAGCCTAGAGAAGCGCTTGATAGCAACGAAACGGTTGTTCTTGAGCTTGCCTCTGTAGACGACATTGGGGGCTTTGTCGCCGCTCTCGGAGACAATGAAATCGCTGGAGAAGCCATTAGTGGCAGCTCGAAGGTCAGCTAGAGAGAATTCTTTGAAAGAAGGTACTTGGTCTGCGTCTTCAGGTAGATCTGGTTTTGGTTGCGGAGGAGGAGGGTGTTGATCGGGAGAAGGCAGATGAGCCGTTTTGGACTGGAAGCAGCCCATCACCACTCAAATAAAGACCAGTTGACTGAGATGAGATGCGAGGAGTGGGTGAGCAAGCACGCAAGCAAGTCTTTGGAAAGTCAAAAAAGGAAACGAAAGTGGTGGGTGGTGGTGGCGATACAAGACAGGACTTGGGGGTGTCACATGACAAACTGAACATAACCCACGTGAACACACTCGCATCGCAACCATTACTACTCGTATTTACTATCACTATGGAAAATAGGAATAATAAATAATCTATATGGACATTTATCATAATGAAGGGAGAGAGGTAGTGTGGTGTGGTGTGGCTCTGCAGATTAGTGTATGGTTTTCCCACAAAAAGCGCTGCAAATGCTGCAGGCAGACCGGGCCATTTACTTTTCACCAGCCTTTTATGCTCACATCCATTATTATTATATTGTTATCGTATTTCAAAAATCAAACTCACTCCCCCTGGCTCTCTACTGTCTGCTTGCGGCTGCATAGTGAGCCCGAATAGGCCCAACTCAGCAATTGGGTTTACCACTTCTTTCCCACAACCGAGCCCATATAGCCCATGCCTCCCCAATATTATTGTTAATTACTTATCGAACCCCACACTTTTACAATATTTCTTTTTCTTTTCTTCTTTTTTTTTTTAATAAATGAGTTTTAAATTAAAAATTTTTAATTTTTAGTTCAATATTAATTGTTTTTACATATAAATAAATTACAAAAACTTTTACATCCAATAAACCAAATTGACAATAGAGTAATCTCATATTAAAAAGTAATTAGAATAATTTTATCAACTCTTAATAAATGTGCAAATTCTCATATGCTATAATATTTTAAATATTTAAATTCAAATATTATATTCACAAAATGACCACATCCAATTAAAAAAATCCCCACCAAAGTAAATAATTAAAAAATAAAATAATTTTTCAAATTGAAAAAATCCTAATTTTATATAAAGCTCAAGAATTTATAAATCGTGAATTTTTTCCACCAAATTGAATGAACCTTAATTATAATTCTAGACTTCCTTCCATCAAGTAACTCGAAAATCTTCTTCAATTGCTCATAAAATGTATATTTTTAAACTATTAGAGTTTTGTGTAAGGTAGAGATTGTATTGTATTGTGTAGGTATATTTAATTATATATTATATGCATGTGTTCTTTATTAGTTTAGAATCTCTTTGTATAGATTGGTAGTTATTTGGAACCAATTTTTCATGTACGGGTGTGATTTAATGTATTTTCGATTGGGGTTTTTTTTTTCTAGGTGTTTTCCGGTCCCGATAATCGAAAAGCAATGCAAAAACTATTATGCGTCCCGATCTACGACATTAGGAAGCAGTCTAGTTTTTTATTGTTGTTTGGTCCACAAGACCGGGAAGCCACTGCTTACTCTTTTGCTTGCCAGTCGTCTCCACCATGAAGCAAAAATAGATTATGTATTATAACTATGCTGAAAATTAGGTTTTTCTTTTATTAGATATGGATTGTTCACATAGAGGAATATTGGAGCATTTTTTTTAAAAATCAATTTATACTTTTTAACAACCGAGGAACATGCTTCCTAGCCAACAGAATCGGGAAGCAGCACCTTTTTCTTTTTTTTTTTTTCCTGTTTCCAGGTGCTATTAGCCTAGAAGGTAGTTTACATAGCTTCTTGATTAACAACACTTGAAAATAGACAAAAAAGCCTCCAGCTTCCAGGTATTCAATACATAGAAGCATGGTTCTTTAGCAGTTTATTCAATCATAAATATTGTAAAAATGATGGAATATGTATAGCGGTCAAACAAATGTTATGAGGCTGCTTTTTCACTCAATTTGAATCATTGAACTATCCAACTAATGGTTTCTTTTTGAAAATATGCTCCAATCAAGGGATAGGGGTTGATCCAGAATTGGTAAAACCATCTATGTATCATGCTTACAACCCCAAGAACAAATAGTGGATAATATTTCCACGTATATTGAAAATCGAAAAACATGATGTTTTCTTGTCTTACGTAGGATTATACTAGTTACGATAAGTAACCAACACATTCCCAATGGTGTCACAATACATAATTACATAACCAAATTTATTGCAGTAACATTGTTTACTTTATGATTTTTAAAAATCAATTTACACTTTTTAATAATCAGAGAACATGCTTCTTAGCTAATAAGACCCGGAAGCATAAGCCTTTTTTTGCCAGCTTTAGGTGTTATTGACTTGAAAGTTAGTTTACGTAGGTTCCAGGTCAATAGCATCAAGAAATAGACAAAAAAAAATGCTCCTGTTCAAGGTGTTCAAGACTTGGAAGCATGGTTCTTGGGCAGTTTATTCAACCATAAATATTGTAAAAATGATGGAATAAGTATAGGGGTCAAAAAAATATTATGGGGCTGCTTTTTCACTCCATTAGAATACTGAACTATCCAACTAATGGTTTCTTATTGAAAAATGTGCTCCAATCAAGGGATAAGGGTCGATTTGGAGTTGTTAAAATCATCAATTTATCATGTTTGCAACCTCATGAACAAGAAAAGATAATATTTTCATTGCACATTGGAAAAAAAAACATGATGTTTCCTAGTCCTACGTAGGAGTATATTGTCTAAGATAAGTAACCAATGTGTTTCCCATGGTCTTACGAAACTTATTAATGAAAACCAGTTGATTGCAGGGTCATTAATTTACTTAATTTATGAGTTTTGAAAATCAATTTGCACTTTTTAACAACCAAAAATATGCTTCCAGGTCAATCAGACCGGAAAGTAGGGGACCCTTTTTGTCTGTTTCAAGGTGTGAATGACCAGAAAGTTGGTTAGTCTGCTTCCAAGTCCTTCACACTAGAAATAGGAAAAAAGGGCCTCTTGCTTACCAGTCTTACTGGCTAGGAAGCCTATTTTGTGGCTATTTATTCAACCATTAATATTGTAAAAATTGTAGAATATGTAATAGGGTCTATTTAATGTTATGGGGGCCAATTTTCCACTCCATTTGAACTATTAAACCATCAACTATATGTGTTCTTATTGAAAATATGCTCCGATTAAGGGATATGAGTCGATTCAGAGTTGTTAAAACCATCCAATTATAATGTGATGACAAAAGTCATAATAATACAAAGTGATGCAATTACTAAAATTGTCTACCATACGAGTGCACGTGATCAAATAGTGAAGTGAATAAAATTCAGGTTGTCGAACCCATGAGGACTAAAGTTAATCTATTATCAATTTTATAAGATTTCCTATATCTAAGCGCACAAATTATAATAGTGATTATTGTGAAAAATTACTTAAAATAATTACTTAGAGGAAATGATTCAATAAAGATTAAAACCTAATTTTACGAATTCACCTCACCATTAACCCATCACACCTAATATGTCAACAAGTTTTTATTCTAATTCTCAAGGTTATAATATTCCTAAAGTTTCTTCCGAACACACATAAGACTATCTACCTATCCTAATTCTATATACCTATGTGAATAGTTTAGGCATATGCATTGAAAAATGCCTATCCCCGAATATATGAATATCATATTCTATTCCTAGCAACATAATCATACACATTCTCTTGCCCTAATTTAATCCGATAAATCTCTTCCAAGCATTCATCAAATCAATATATCATGCAAACGGTTATCAAGCAACACAAGCATTAAGCACAGATAAGAGAAAAAATAAAAACTGGTTCATTCATCAAAATATCATAGACTTAGGGTTACATGGTCTGGCTACTTCGAAGCCCTAGACTGAGAGTTTAGTTACACATGGCAATTAAGTTCATTCCTTCTAACATAATCATTTCTAAAAGTGAGAAAGAGTTCACCGATTTTCTGTTCTCGATCTCGCGCTTCCGAATGTTGATCTTGAACTTTCGTGTCGCTCATCGGAGTAGTCTCTTATTCTGAATCCAGCCAAAACAAAGTCCTCTTAACATCTTCAAACTTTATATTTAAATAATCTCTGAGAAATAACCCAAACGTCCTTGAACACCAGGTGGAATTCACCCTAGTTGGTCTCTAGCGACAAGGCCGGAAACAAAAGGCTTATGTCGCCAGAGGCTACAATATGTTGTACTTTATAATCGCTTGAATTGGTGTTGGAAAAATAAGAGTCATGTCACCAATAGCTACAGTAACGTATCCCTTTGATAGCTAAGAATCATTGTCTGGCGACATAGGGGCTATGTCGCCAGTAACTGCAATATTGTGTTCTTCCGCTTTCTTTCTCGTTCGACTTCGTTTCTTTGACCTTCAACTCTTGCTCATCATATATCTTTTCAATGATCTTCCCTTGACTCACTTTAACTTGATGTTCAAACTCTGAAATGATGCCACTATCACCTTGAGTATCGTTCTCAACTCACTTAACTCAACCATCTGAAACATCTAACAAAATTCATTAAATAACATAATAATGTTCTAAATTCATCACAAAAGGTTAAGAATTACAGAGGAAAACTCATATAAGTCAGAGACTTATCATTATGCTTGCAACATCATGAACAATAGTAGAAATAGTATCATCACAATTTGAAATTGAAAAACATGATGTTTCCTAATCCTATGTAGGAGTATACTTTCTAGGATATGTAACTAATGCAATCCCCATTGTCTAACATTACTTATTAATGTAAACCAATAGACTGCATAGTCATTAATTACTTCACTTATGAGTTTTGAAAATCAATTTGTACCTTTTAATAACCAAAAACATGCTTCAACTGATTCTTGGTAGGATGACTTAGAAATTGACTCAACTTGTTTGTGATGAATGTAATATCTAGTCTTATATGGTTCAAGTACTGAAGAGCTCCAATCGTGGTTCGATAGAGTTAAGGATGATCAAATGGCTCGTTGTCATGTTGATGAAGCTTGGAATTAACAACAACTGGTGTTAGAGCAGATTTGCTATTTTCCATATTGGTCTTCTTGCATGTCTTTTATATACTTAGTTTGACAAAAGTAAAGCCTTGTTCCATCGCTTTTAACTTTAAAACCTAAGAAATAGTTGACACTCCCTAAGGCTTTTAGCGCAAACTAGATTATAGTTGATCAATCACTTCTTTAACTTTATTAGAATTTCTACCCGTGATAAGAATATCATCCACGTAGACAATGAGAATAGTAATATTTTTTATCCTTTTGATAGAAAAGAGAAGTGTCAAACTCCAGATTTGTGAAACCCATGTCATTAAAGCTTCCTTTAGCCTGTTACACCAAGCTATAAGGGCTTGTTAAAGGAAATATAAGGGTTTATCCAGTCTACACACAAAGTTAGGATGATTTTTACTCTCAAAGCATGGTGGTTGTTGAATAAACACCTCCTCCTTTAGCTTCTGATGCAATATTTCTTAACATGATATTAAATGCATGAATAAATCATATCACACCCATCTTATTGCAACATAGTGTTACAGATATCGTACCCAAGGGATTGTATTCAACAATGCTCAAGAGTAAAACAAAGATGAATATACTTCTAAGTAGAATTCCAAGTAAGAATCAACTTAACAAAATCAATGAAATCAAATTAACAAAAACAATTAAATCAACTATTACACTTACCACACTAAGATATTGGTAAAATATATGACAAGACTATGGTTGAATACTTGCTTGACTAAGTTTTCACTTGATCCTTTTCTCAAGCATTTCATCAAACACATATCACACTAAATATAACATTGATCTAAAGATGTTACTACTAGGTTTCATCAAACACTAATAATAATTTGTTCTCTAAATCAATCATATGTCTACAAACTTGAAATAAAGAATTATAAGCACAATCCATGGAGATGATTAAAATGTCTATGTCTAGATCACTTCATTCATTCTCAATTTCTAGATCTAAACCTAAAATTGCTATGTCTAGCTTCAATCAAGTGTAGATTCATGTTTCAACTAGTTTTCACCAATTGAATTTGATCAATTATTACTCAATTAAGCTATATTAGGTAATTACCATTTAAGCACAAGAAAAACTCAAGAATCACAAGATCCAACTTAGATCTACAAATATTCAACCACAACAAGTTTAGCCTAGCATAGCTACACTAAAATCAACACAATTCATCAAGAGATCCATATCAAGCTCTAGAGATGAAAGTAAAAGTAAAGGATTAGAGGGAACTTGAGATGGAGATGATGATTCTAGCTAGCTAGAATCCTTAGGTCTTGAAGAACTTGTCATCAATCAAATCTTCTTCTCTTTGAATCCACTTGAAAATTGAGAGAGTTTCAAGATCCGAAATGAATTCTATTCTATTAAATTTCAAAATGTCTAAGAGTTCTTACAAAATGAGTCTAAGATCCCTCTTTATGAGTTAAGAATGGGTATTTATAGAACAATTCAAAAACACCACAAAATGACTTCCAAAATTACAAAATTTCAAAATTGACAATTCGGCACTGTTACCGGATTGTATTTCAGTAAGCAATCCGGTAACGAGCTCGGCTTCAAATAGGTGTACAATTTCTGCGCTCATACCGAACTCTTATCTTGGTAGCCAGTTCGGTAACAAGCTCGGTCAGAGGGGTGTTTGCTTTCTTCAACCTTTTACCGAACGTAGTCCGGCAACGAATTCGGTTCCTAATTCATCTAGAAGGCTTAACTCTAATGATCGGCACAAACCGAACTGTAGTTCGGTTTCCAGTTCGGTAAGGAGTTCGTCCAGAGAAGGTTTTCTTCAACACACTTCACATACCGAACTATATTTCGGTACTTAATTCGGTTGTGAATTTGGTCAGAGGAGGTTTCTTTATTGAAATTGTTGTGCCGAATTATAGCCCAGTAACTAATGTGGTATGCAGCTCGGTTTCTTCTCTCCATGCTTCTTTTCCTCCACTTTTCAACCCCTTTTGATCTGATACCTTCGTTTTTCTTCTTTTAGACGTTAAATCTCCATTTATAACCTTTGCTCCTGTAAATAAGCAAAATTGTCTCAATTATGTGCATTACATTAAGAATAATCAACCAAAATCATATCAAATTAATGACACTTTTCAAACTCATCAGCTTCCATTTAGGAAAGCATTATTTATATCAACCTGCTGAATGTCCCAATTGCATGTCACAGTAAGTGAAAAAAAATACCTTAATGCTAGAGCTTTTAATGACTGGACTATATGTGTCGAAGTAGTCAATATTTGCATTTTGATGATAACCTTTGACCATCAATCTAGCCTTGTGCTTTGATGTTGTTTCTTTAGGATTAAACTTTATCCTATAGACCCATTTTATTCCTAAAACATTCATACTACCATGATAAGGAAATAGGTTCCAAGTTCTATTAGAAATGACGGCATTCCACTTTTCACACGTTGCCCTATACCATATTGGATTAGCTAATGCTTCATGAATAATCTAAGGTTTATTAGGTGAAGGTGTTTATATGACTAAATAAAGCTTTGGTTTGAAAATGCCGCTTTTGGATTTAGTTTGCATAGTATGATGTGATGTGTTTTTAGGTTCTTGAATTTGATGGCTACTGATTTGATTTTAGTCTTTTGTTTGGTCTGTTTGAGTGTTTAAAAGACTTGGAGAAGAACTTAGAACTCTAGAATTTTCTACTCATTCCTAATAGTTTTTGAGGAATTCATTTCCTTTGAGAAGACATATTGGATTCCTTTGTTTGGAATGTGATAGTTTGCAGAATATGAGGGTGAAATTGAAATTGGTAGACTTGTTATGACAGGTTTTTCTTTGTGTTGAGCTAGTTGAAAAATATCAGAATAAGGAAATTTTTTTTTATTGAATTCTACATGTCTAGAAATGTAAATTTTTCCATCAGAACCTAAACATTTAAATCCTTTATGTTGAGCACTATAGACTAAGAAAATGCACTTCTTTGTATGAAAATCTAATTTGTGAGTAGAGTAGAATCTCAAGGAAGGGAAGCAGGAACATCCAAAAGTCCTATTAAACCTATAAGTTGGTTTCCTTTTGAATAGCTTTTAATAGGATGAAATGTTATTCAAATTAGGAGTTGGAAGATTGTTTAATAAATAGGTTGAGAAATAAAATGCTTCAAACCAAAACTGTAAAAGCATTTTAGCCCCATTTCGATTATATTGTCTATGTTTTCTTTTAGGTATTCCATATTGTGGACGAGCGTATAGACAAATATACCTAATAATGATTTCTTCATCTTTAGAAAGGGTACTAATGCTAAAAATTCACATTCCATGTCTAATTGAAAGGATTTGATCCTTTTGTTGAATTGAAACACAACTTGTTTCTTAAATTTAATGAGAATTTTGAGAGTTTCTAATTTTAATTTTAGTGGAAATGACTAAGTAAATCTTGTGCAAACATCAATAAAAAAATGATATAATATTTGAAACTTTCATCTGAAGCAATTAGAGATGGTCCTTATAGATCTGAACAAATAAGATCTAAAGGTTTCTTGTGCTAAATCTAACTTATTAAAAGGGAGTTTGTGAAGTTTTCCAAATTTGTAAGAATCACAATGTTCATGGATTTCAGAATCAAAATTTAAATTCATTTTCTTAACGAGCTTCAAAACAAATAGTAATGGGTGACCTAATTTAGCATACCAGTATCCCATATCAATTTTAGAGGCTAAACTACTATTAGGTGTCTTTGACAGACTTGATTGACTACACCTAACAATAGATGAAGCTTTAAGACTTGGAGCAGAAAACCTAAGACATGATGGACCTGATATGAAGTTTTGAGATTTGATTTGAGCTGCTGGTAAGTGAAAACTATAAAGCCCATCCTGGTGGATTCCCTTGAGAAGTTCCTTCCCTAAAATTCGATCCTTAAAAACACATGAATCATCAGTAAATTCAATAGTTATATTGTTGTACTTAGTTAACTTAGATATGCTTAAAAGATTTTTGAAATATTAGAAACATGAAGTATTTGCTTTAGGGTGAGAGATGTGTGTGGTTTATTGTGAGAATGAATTAAGTTAGATCAAATATGGGTAATAGGGAGGAGATTACCATTACCGATAGCTAGGAGTTCCTTACCCCATACTTAGAACTTGTTTCGAAGTTACCTTGATAAGTAGTTACATGATTTGTTAGCTCCACTATCCATGTTCCAAGTAAGATCTCTCATTGTTTCATGAGTAACTAAAGGTTGTTCATTTTGAACAAAATAGGCATGATTTGTTGATGTTTGGCTTCCTTGAATTGATAACTACTTATGAAAACCATGTCTTTAAGGTTGAGTTCCTTGCCAAGTTTGACCAAATATCTTGTAACATCTTAAAGCATCATGTCCCAATTTTGAACAAAGTTGACAGTATATCCTGGATCATTCCATTTTCCACGAGCTATTCTTCCTCTTCCTCAAGTAAAGTTTCTGCCACCTTGTTGGTTTTTGCTTTGAGTTGTTTCATTGTTATATGTAGCCAAGTTTGCAATTACAGGCCTAGTTGCAAGATTAACTTGAGCTAAAAAGTTGAGTTGTTCATTTCTTTGTTCATGCATTATGAGAGTGTATTAATACCTTGAAGAGTAGCTATTTTGATGTTGTGGGCGATGAATACTACCACCGAGTCATACTCATGCACAATTCTATTTAAAGGTCTTAGAACTAGTTCATTTTGAGGTATAACAGAATAAGCCACCTGCAAAGAATCACATAAAGCTTTAATATTTTATATATATTCACTGATAGTCATGCCTCCTTTCTAAATGGTGCTAAGTTGGTGCTTTAGTTGTAGTATCCTCATCATTAAGGTCTAAACATATAACTTCTCAAGGATCTTCTATGCTTGAAGAGATGTAGTTGTGTGATTAACTTAGGCTAAAACATGAGAACCAATAGTTGAGAAAAACTAGTAAAGGAGAAGTTGATCTGCTCTTTTCCAGTTCTTATATTCAACAGTAACCGTGCCTCCAATTTCATCTTACTCGCTATGTGAATCTAAGGATTAGGATGAAATCCTCTAACTCTAAGGCTTTTATAGCGATGTGAACCTGAGATTTCCATTTTGTGTAGTTTGAGTTGTCAAGCCTGATAGGCAAATTAAAATTAAAAGTTTTTTTCAAAAATTGAAAACTGAGAGCTGCTTCATTTAATTGATTTTGTGTAGTTGAAATAATGACTCTCTAACCATTTTGTTAACCTAATGACTCTGATATCATAAACATATTATGACACAAAGAAAGTTTGGTGTAAATAAAGCAGATTCATAAGTATAGTTATTTTTATAGTCATCATTTATTAGAACTTTCTAGAATGGTGCCACTTATTCCTTTTGTACCGCTATATTTTGTCTTATATTTTATCGCATGTGGTAAAGAAAAATTTTTAAAAAAAAAATGCCACCTTTTTTTTTTTATAGCTACGTTCTGTTATAGTTTATTGTGTGAATCTTGCTATTGTAGGTAAAGGTAAATATAAATATATATATATATATATATATATATATATATATAATGAATAGGTAGCTATAGAAATTTATTGTAAACATTGGGACTCAAAAGCTTACTGGACTTAAAGCTGATTGTTTCTAAGTCCAAATGACTTATGGAGATACTCTGTTTTCGTTCACACAGGTTTATTCATTTACATATATATACTTGCTTTCGGAAATGGCCTCTGATCTATTATAAGAATATCATATTAAAATTATATCATTGAAAAAAAAAAAAAACTATTCTAAAGTTAAAAACAAAAACCCACAACTCCACATCCTAGATGAGTTGGAAGTGGAAATTAATTGACCATCTTGTCTTGTCTTGTCACCCATGTTATGAATCCATCGTATATGATTATGTGTGTTAGGATGTTCTTTTCCTCCTAGTTTTTGTTTTAGTTCATGCAGGGTAGGTCATATTTGGTGGTTATAACTTCTACATGCTTTATGAAATAATAGACTATATATTTATATTAAATATGTTGCATTCAGGAGACTATATTATTGATTCCTTATAATAAATGAAAATGTGCCGCTTTCTTTTTGTCTCCTTGTAGCCTTCATCCCCAGATAGATACATGCCCAAATTGAGTTCATGACAGCATATCTCCAATAAATCTCATCACTTTTAGACTCGGAGAGTGAAAAAGCTTCAAGTTAGATATGCATCCTTTTCAACAAAACACAGACTCTGGAGAAGTCACTAGTCAAATAGTAGTTATCTCTATCCTATAGAAAATACTATGAAGATATGGAAAATGTATATATAATATATGAAAACAGCAATTGAAAATGTGATAAGCAGGTTACGTCACAAAAGATATCTGGATTTGCTTATTTTACCGCGATAATAATATTATATAGTAATATGGTGATAAGCGATAAGACGTGGATGAATTGAATACGGGCAAATGCCTATCTAGCGAAATTTGACTCAAACTCTACAGATCTTTTGTTGGTTTTGAAAGGGACACTTTTTGGACACATTTTACTTCAAATCTTATAATATTAGTATCACTTAGCCACTTCATTGGAAACTGGCATCCAATTGATATATTTTTATTTACTATAGTTTATACATGATTATGACATGCTTCTTAAATATCTCCAACTTGCTTTTATGAAACACGAAAGTGTGAAAATAAAGAAGCTTTATCAAGTGACGTTTAGCTGGAAATTTGGACATGAGCTGTCATCAAAATCGTTTTACTTGACCATTTGGTTCGGTTGTTTTGTCCGTTTCATTCATTCATTACCACTGTATCCAATCTACTTACTTTAATTGAAAATCAATAAAATTATTATTATTATTATTACTAATTCCCTTTCAATGTCCAATTCGGACTTGGATTGGTGGAAACTAAACTCAAATTGAATTCATTAGAATTCAAGTTGGCCAGGAAATGAGAGCTTTTGTGGGGGAATATTGCTGACTCTTCCACTGGAATTCATGGTGACAAGTTTGTGAATGAATGGAAACAATGTCCACATGCTCCTAATCTAACAATAAAATATAATCAAGTTGCAAATATAGTTCTTAAGGTTCCACATCATACCATCATTAAAAAATGATATGTTGGTCTTAATTCAATTTTATATTAGCTTTTAGAAGCAAAGCAGCCATCTTAATCAACGTCATTGTCCCTGTCTGGAGCTTTTAATCTCCTTTTATGGTGATTGATTTTGATCTCATTTCACAGTCTAAAATGGATGGCCGACTTGGCATTACATGTTTCAATTTCTCGCTCTACAGTCTCTAACAACATACAATGTCACACAAGCAAGCCAATGACTTGTTTGTCACTACTTCGACAACAAAACAAAAGCCTGTTATTTGGCCATGAAAAAATGTTGTTACAACAAGATTATACGTTACATAAACCATTGAAGCAACATGCATGTCTATAATAAATGTATTTATACCATATTGTATATTTAGTTAATGCTTCTATTTGTAAAAATGATAATGTTTGAAACGTCAAAATCAAAGACAGCTGCATTAGAGATGATTTAACTAGTCGTTGTGGGTGTGATATGATGATGCATGCATGAGTGAGTCCAACAGTGTCACGCAGCTTTTGCCTCACTAATTAACGTGTTCCTTCCAACACATTTCCTCTCCTTTATTTTTCAAATTAATTTTTTATTTTTATTTTGTTGTTCCACGTGGATATCTCTTCTTACTTCTCTCGTGCTATCGTAACCGTCCATTTATTGCTTTTGTTTCTCTATAAATACAACACTAATCTGCCCACACCAAATCACACAACACTTGCTTCTTTCCCTTCTCCCACTGCATTTCAAACTTTAATAGTGAGTGCAATTGCAATGGCTTTCTTCAATGTCTGCAAAAAGGTTCGTTTGTCAATAATATACTACATACTTTCTATTGAATACTATATATACTGCATGCAACATCTTTGCTATTTTCTTTGCGGTCTGTATTGTATATATATGCATGTCTACAAACTATGAAGATGATCATCATCTGTTTAAGATGGAATCAGCGGTGATGTTGATAAAAATAACTGAGAACACCCCTAATAACAATAATAAATAAATAGAAGCAGGATTTTTTATTTTTTTATTTTTAATTCTTTAAACGATTTTGATATGTATGTGATGCATATAATATTTAACATTTAGGTGGTATTTCGTTGTTATTGTTTTTGTTTCGTGTACACTGGTGGTGAGTTGGATAAAAATAAACACTGAACTTGAAAAGGAAAAGAACCAAATCCCAAAAAAGAGGTATCTGGGGAAGGTGTCACCGCAACAATCATTGAGAAAAGAGTAAAATTTTAGATCTGAACCGATTTCCATATATGTCAGTTCGCAGACAATAACTTGGTCAAAATACGACTAAAATAAGTGTATGTATGCAAGTAAAGTATTTATCTACTTATCCTGTTAAGAAACACTCACGCGATACGTGTGAGTGCATATTAAAATGGTTAGATTTTAGTACGTGTGATTCTTGAAAATATGATTACGTGTCATGCTTAAGTTGGCCAAACTCAAATTGCTGCTGCATGCGTTTCTTTAAGTGGAATGGAAGGTCATCTCATACACGAGATCTTTTGGACACACGACACGGGATTCTTTTCCATTTATTTGTGTGAATGTTTTTTTCTTGAGGGATACGGATCAATAATCTTGTCTGTGTACACTTTCAGGGCATCGAAGATGAGAAGATTAAAACCAAGGAAGAAGAAGCTTGTACACTTGATGGTAGTATTGATCGACATGGATCTCCTGCCGTCCGAACTAAATCTGGAACTTGGGTTGCTGGAATTCTTATTTTAGGTAATTAATTACTTTTATAGCTACACGTATTACATATCTGAGCGGAAATAATTAATAATGTGGTTGTTTGATTCAGTGAACCAAGGGCTGGCTACGTTGGCGTTCTTTGGAGTCGGAGTGAACCTGGTACTGTTTCTGACCAGAGTGGTGGGGCAGAGCAATGCTGACGCGGCAAACAACGTCAGCAAATGGACTGGCACTGTGTATCTTTTCTCATTGCTTGGAGCCTTCCTCAGTGACTCTTACTGGGGTAGATATAAGACTTGCGCTATTTTCCAAGCCGTCTTTGTCTTTGTAAGAATCGATTGATATTGAATCGGTCAATGTTATTGTATTGTTAGTAACTCTTGGATTGAATTTTTGCTTCCAGGGACTGGCGTCCTTATCGATGACGACTTATCTGTTCCTACTGAAGCCTACTGGGTGCGGAGATGAGAATACACCGTGTGGCTCCCACTCTAAGCTTCATTTGGCTTTGTTTTATCTGTCTATCTACCTGGTTGCTCTTGGAAATGGAGGGTACCAACCTAATATAGCTACGTTTGGGTCGGATCAATTTGATGAGGAGGATGATAAGGAAGGCCATTCCAAAATAGCATTTTTTAGCTACTTTTACTTGGCATTGAACCTGGGCTCTCTTTTCTCCAATACTATATTGGGTTATTTTGAAGATGAAGGAATGTGGACACTTGGGTTCTGGGCATCAGCTGGGTCTGCTGCTCTGGCTCTCTTATTATTCCTTGTTGGAACGCCCAGATACAGACACTTCAAGCCCAGTGGAAACCCTCTCTCCAGATTCTGCCAAGTGGTTGTTGCAGCTACCAGAAAATGGAATGTCCACGTCACCTCAGGCGAAGAGGATTTCTACGAAGACGATGCCAAGGCTATCGCCACTATCGGGTTCAGAAAGCTTCTCCACACACAAGGCTTCAAGTAAGCAAACCAACCACTATACATATATTTACACTGTTATCAATTTGACTCATTCTAGTTATTTAATTTTGACCTCCAGATTCCTGGATAGAGCAGCAGTGAAGACCCCGAGTGATGACGTGGATGGTAATTACAGTCCGTGGCATCTATGCACAGTGACACAAGTCGAAGAAGTCAAATGCATACTGAGACTCCTTCCCATATGGCTCTGTACAATACTCTACTCTGTAGTATTCACTCAGATGGCCTCACTTTTCGTGGAACAAGGAGATGCAATGAAGACCAACATATCCAGATTCCACATACCAGCAGCCAGCATGTCAAGTTTCGACATCTTAAGCGTTGCAGCTTTCATCTTCATTTACAGGAGAGTTCTCGATCCTCTTGTTGCCAGGCTGAAAAAATCAACTCGCTCCAAAGGCCTGACAGAGTTACAGAGAATGGGAGTGGGTCTAGTGATAGCAATTATGGCGATGGTTGCTGCAGGACTCGTAGAGGTTTACAGGTTGAAGTACGCGGACAAAGACTGCCCAAGCTGTCAAAACTCGAGCACGTTGAGCATATTTTGGCAAATTCCGCAGTATATGTTGATAGGAGCGTCGGAGGTGTTTATGTACGTGGGTCAATTGGAGTTCTTCAACGGACAGGCACCGGATGGACTCAAAAGCTTTGGAAGTGCGCTTTGTATGACGTCTATTTCGCTAGGAAACTATGTGAGTAGTCTAATTGTCACCATCGTGATGAAAATATCGACTACTGATGATATGCCTGGATGGATCCCTGGGAATCTAAACAAGGGTCATCTTGATAGATTCTACTTTCTGTTGGCAGCTCTCACCACTGCTGATCTTTTGGTGTACATTTTATGCGCCAGATGGTACAAGTACATCAAGTTTGGTGAAAGGAGCAGTGAAAACATCTTGGTTTGAGATTCAGCCACCCCAATCTATAAATAATATTAGGATGGATCCGGCCATTTTTGCTGTGAAACTGGAAAACAATTTTCCTTTCTTCAGTCGAGCAAAAACGTTCTGGATTCCCGGACTGTGTAATTTGCGTGGCTTCTATTCTATCTGTAAATAAAGTTTATAAATGTAATACAAAAGCTATAAAGCCAACCAAAAATATTAATTTAAAATTAATTTTAATTTAACAGAAAAGAGAGACATCTCATCTTGTCCAACGTTAGCATAATTAGGTCGATAATAGAAATGAACACAATCTGTTTGAGAAAATTACACGACTTTTATTTCAACTGCGTTGATTATAAATAGTAGCTTCCATTGTGCAAAATGTAAGTTACAGCGTTGGTTCGATAAACATACAATAACATTAGAAGGATCATAGCAGTTAACGCAGGACTCTGATATTCATTCAGTTCAGCTGCCATTTTGGTGGAGCGGCGATCTCATTGAATACTCCTTTATGAGTTTAGAGAAGAAAGAGTCCTCTCTTTCAAGTAGCTTTGCTGGTGAGTCGTACTCTGCAATCCTTCCTGTACATTACAGTTTCATCATCACTCATCTTTAATCAGAACTAACTGAACTAAATGACAGAATCTAATGTATGTTAGTTAATCTTACCATCACTGAGCACCAATACAAGGTCGCTATCAATGACTGTGTGTATTCTGTGAGCTATTGTCACTACAGTCCGATCTTTGAATTCTTGGCTGATTATCTTCTGTATCACTCCATCTGTTGCTGAGTCTACTGATGCTGTCGCTTCATCTAATACTAGTATGCTACTTTTCTTCAACAATGTCCTTCCTAAACAAAACAACTGTCTTTGTCCCACGCTCCAGTTTTCACCATTTTCCACCACTGTAACATCATCTTCCATGTTACATTTCATACTATGCAATACACATTACTACAGCTCTTCAATAACATTAAGATATAGAACCTGACCTGTGGCGTCCAGCTTCTTATCCTTTGCTCGCACCAGATCACCCAGTTGACATTTATCAAGAGCCTGAATATTTTGTTCAATTTTGACAGAGATTGCTGAAGTGAATTTATAATTTAACTTGTAAATAGATCTTGGTGAGAACAAATATTACCTGCCAGACTTCTGCATCTGAGTATTGCAGCAGAGGATCAAGGTTGCCTCTGACAGTTCCTTCAAAGAGTGTTGGGTCCTGAGGAATGATGCTAAGCCTTGATCTCAAATCATGAAGGCCTATCTTGCAAATGTCCACATTATCAATGACAATGGTTCCCTCCCTGGGTTCGACGATTCTGAAAAGGGCCTGTATAAGGGTTGACTTCCCACTTCCTGTCCTTCCTACTACTCCTATTTTCTTTCTTCCTGGCAGCGTGCAGCTGATGTTTTTCAGGACAGATGGGAGATGTTCGGCGTAACGGATCTACAAGGCAGTCAAATGTTAGCATCAGCATGTAGTTTTAAGGGATATCATGTATACACAATTCAAGTGGTTTAGTAGCATGGTTTGATATGTTTGCCCAACTGATCCAATTCTCTCTTCGGCATTGATGCTTACCTGCAAATTGTTGAAGGAAATTGTTCCGACATCTGGCCACTTATGTGGTGGTCTATTCTCTTCAACTGTAAGAGGTGCTTCACTTGGTAGGTTTGAGTACTGAAGGATTCGTTCAACTGATATCATTTTATTTTCTGCATTGCACATGTTCCAAATAATGGAAGCTTGCAAAACGTTTAAGTTTATTCCGTATGTTACAGCCAACCCTGCTATGTCTGTGAAATAAGAGAAAAGGATTATTGGTCTGGTTAGCCATCTCTTAGGATCATCTTTTATTAGAGTAGGAAAAAAAAAAGGTGTAATTGATAGTTCTATATGCATAGAAATATATATCATGTTATACTTACTGGGATTTATAATTCCTTCGGGGAGGCTCACCAGCACAACCAATGTGCAAGCGAAAACAAAGTTGGACAAAATATTTAGTCTGAAGGAAAGCCATTCCATAGCTGCCATATTGTGAAACCATGGCCTTGAGTGATTGTCAACAAGACCAAGGTTTGTATAGGTGAATCTATCTTCCTGATCAAAAGCATGAATTGTTGCTGCTCCTGCTAGCGATTCTGCAAAGTGGTGAAGAATTGGAGCTCTTTGTATCTCAGATAAACGAGCCAATTCTCTTGCCGTTGGTATGTAATATCGCTGAAATAGTCTTAACGTTAATGGAGTCTATAAAGATGCATCTAATTTAAAAGCTAGTGGCGTTTATGCAGCGTTTGTATCTTACTTGGTACCATATGCAGATAGCAGTTACTGGAATGAAGATGACAAATACTTGCCATGCTACTTGTGTTATCACTCCAATGGCACCTAATATCTGTATTATGGAGAAAGCACACCAACCTAATCTCATTGGAAGTTCCAAGTCAAGCACACTTTGATCCATCGATGCCTGCAAACAAAAGGTCATAAAGGAATTAGTTCACTTCAAAAGTAAGCATCTAAATCCCTTTACTACAAGTCATTATGACAATGCGTGAAACTTACCCGGTTTAAGATCCTTCCAGTAGGAGTTGAATCAAAAAATGCCATTGGAGATCGCATTACACTATGCAGCATGTTTTTGAATAGCTTTTGGGCTGTCCTAAGTCCTGCTGTTGCTACTAATATGGCTCGCAGGAGAATACAAAGTGAACTTCCAACAGCAAGCAAAGTATAAACAAGCAGTATTATCTTCATCTCAACAACAGGTTCGGCATCACTTGTAGTAGGAGAAGTCCACGCCATCCAGTAGTTGCTAGCTACTTGTAATACCTGAAATGAGGATTGTGCCAAGATTATGATCGGGACAAAGGCTCCACCTTTCACTGAGGTTAAGTAAGACCAGTAAACTTCTTTTCCTATGCTTCCTCTCTCTCTCTCTTCTTCCTGCACGAGTTTTCCTTCCTTTTTTGTATCTAAATTATGCTCTGAGTCACGTTGTGAGTTGATGAGTTCTGTAGTTGAAGTTGTATCTGTTCTGGAATCAGGATCAGGCACCAAGTCTTGGGCTGTTTTGCTTGAATTTTCTACTGTTATAATTGACTCCAGTGCTTCATTATGAGCGCCTACTAAAACCTCAAATCCAATATTCTGCTGTAGAAGTTCATCAAATCTGCCAGCTTGTGCTATTTTTCCATTTTGCATGACCTATTGAATTTATGAAGTTCAAACATTGCATTAGTTTCCAGGATTCAAAATCCTTGATCTAAAGAGAGCTTTGATCCAAAATTAAAGGAATGCAATGGCTATTAATAGGTTGATTTCAGCTACTGATGTAATTCTTTTTTTGAAAGGGAATGAAACGGATTTTGTACCCATCTTGCATACCAAGATAAGGTCAGCAGCAGGAAGAAACTCGACTTGGTGAGTAACATAAAGTACAGTTTTTTCTTTCAGCATTCCCATCAAACATTCCTGTACAGAGTAATAAGCATCTTGTGATTACTTTATATTCAGGTAAGAAAGTGAAGTAAAATAGATTATTTATGAATGTTCTCTGAGGACCTTACCTCAAAAAGTTGGGTCCCTGTATGAGCATCCACAGCACTGAAAGGGTCATCAAGTAGATATATATCTGCATCTTGGTAAACTGCACGAGCAATCTGTATTCTTTGTTTCTGTCCTCCACTCATGTTGATCCCTCTTTCTCCAATCTCTGTCAGGTCGCCACAGGAGAATAGCTCAAAATCCTTCAAAAGAGCACACGATTTGATAGTTCTGGTATACTTGCTGCTATCATAGTCATTCCCAAATAGAATGTTGTCCCTGATATTTCCTGATAGTATCCATGGCGATTGAGGAACATAAGCCTTTGTACCGCTAATCTTGACTCTTCCTTCCAGCTTATTCATTTCCCCAAGAATGCATGAAAGCAGGCTTGACTTGCCCGAACCCACTGTTCCACAAATTGCCACCTTCATCCCCTTCTTCACTTTCAACTGGATTCCATCCAGAGTTGGCTTGCTTGACTCTGCATTCCAGCTAAACTTTCCATTCTCAATCTCAACTTCAAAGTTGGTGTTATCTTTTGAGATGTACTCAACAGAATCCTGCTGAATTTCATCTTCCTGGAGATAGGAAGCAACCCGATCTGCAGAAACTTTTCCCTGAGCAATGTTTGAGAGTAAGTCAGGCAAATTAAATATAGGGTCTTGTAGCATTCGAAAAGTGGCCAGTGCAGATAGGACTCTCCCAGCTGTGAGTTGAATCCCCATTAGCATACAAGCCCCAAAAGTTACAACAGATATAAACGTTGGTGATCCCCAGAAAATAAAGGCTGACATTGCTGCCAACCTCAGTGACTTCCACAGCTCTGCACACTCTATGTTCCTCAAATTCTCTAGCTTGTTTAGGTACTTACTGTCCCATGCTTGCAGCTTTAATGTCTTCATGTTTCTGAGAATTTCTGAAGTGGCTTTCATCCTCTCATCCTTGGCAGTCATGATCTGTGATTGGAATCTCTTCTGGATTCTTGTTAGAGGTATGTTGCAAGCCATTACTAAAAAAGTTGCAGCCAAGGCAGCCACTGCCCCCAAACCTACATTTGTATGGAGAACATAGATGGCCAAGGATATCTGTACAGGCAGCATCCATATGTAATTTAAGTACCAGATGAAGTCAGTAATTCTTTGGATATCCACACTCATTAGGTTGATGATCTCCCCGCTTGTATGACTTTGGCGAGATTGACACGACAAACGCAGGCCTTTTCTGTATATCTGAGATATCAAAGATGCTCTCAGATGAAGGCCAAGATGGCGGGCTCCAAAAATCCATTGTCTCTGAGTTATTGTCTCTACCGTCTTGGCGACTAGGAAAGCTACCACAAGCAGGTACCCACTCATTAAGCTTCTCTTACCCTTCTCATTAAGGAAACTTACAAAGTCCTGAATGAGATATGGGCCAACGTATGAGGATGCAGCACTTACAACAGCAAAGCAGGCATTCCGTGCTGCTTTCTTCCTAATGAACAAATAAATTGTCTTGTAGATAGATGGATTTGGACTTCCTTCTTTCTGCTTAACATGTTCCAGTGTCCGGTCAAAGTTGCGTGACAGAAATTTGGCCGTGTCCTTAATATCAATTTCCGGTATCTGATCCTTTTCCAGTGGCTTTTTTATTCCAACAGCAAACAAAGGATTGAGCCAGGAGAATGTAACAAGCTGCAAGAGTGTAGCTTTTTCAAATGGAGATTCCCTTCTATGTTTCAGATGTGCTCCATCAGTTTTTCCATCTAGTAGCGGCTCAGTGGCATCACTGGAGTAAGTGAAGACTAAACCTGTCTTCCCTTGTATTGATATACCAAGCAACAATGTCGATGGAAGGAGACAAATGATGTCACCATAATCTTGCACCCTCAACTGACCATGGTTCTTCACTCTAAAATAATTACCAACAGTTGCTCTCATGATTGACAACGAGAAGCCGCAAAACCACCATGCTCTTAGATTCCAAGCAAACTTGATCTGCTTTTTACTCGGAATCTTGTACACAATAATCACAGTGCTCGCCCACAACAACACTTGCATCAACTCTGATGAGAAAGCCTCAACTTTAGAATCACATAGTGTCTCACCACTATTCAACATCATCAACAACATTAGAGCATGAGTAGAGAATAGTAAAGTGGAACAGACTATGCTGATTTTGTAAGTAATGCTGAGTTTCACACCACTCGTGTATTTGTCTACACTTTGATCTCCATCCTGCGTTGAGCATAATCTTCTTATGAATTGAAGCAATATGAGCGCAAGGAAAGCAAGTTGGATAGGTATAGTTATGTGCTCCAACAAACAAGGTGATATTACCATCGGCATTGCTAGCTTCAAATCTGTTGCGCATACACAAAGCAGGTAAATGCAAGTACATTTCACTGAGTTTTTTTATGCCTAAAAAAGTCATCATGCATGAGCTTATATATACACTAGATGAAATGAACAGCACATCAGTTATCAATAGTCTGTCAACACTCTCAACCTATACATATCATTTCATATACATGGACAAAATCTATAAACAGAAAATCTTAAATGGAAGGGAAAGAACTTACCAGATAGCATGTTTGCAGAACACAACTAGTGTAAGTTTATTGAATTGGAACCAGAGTCATGGTCTGTAAACGCGAAAGAAAGAGAAAAACATTCGGAGAGAACAAAGAGAGAGTGATTAATATATGCATATAAGGAAGCAAATGCATAGTAGAAGTCTGAAGGCGTACGAGTCTTTATGTTATGTTATGTAGTGTCGAGTGACGGGGACGGTGTCTTTTTTGGCTTGGTTTTGTGATAAAATAATAAGAAAACTGCAGATTTTGGAGAGGTCATGACTATGACTGCTACGATGTTGTCGTTGGTGAGACTGGACCCATTGCGAAGAGCACATGTTTTAGGCTTCAATCATTATCTATTACAACACCACTTGTTACTGCTGTTGCCCGTGAATATTTTAGAACTGGATCCTGTAAAGTAATTCCGGTGATTGGTTGTATTTGCACGCTCAAGTCCAACTGTTCCCACAAATTTAGATACTGTTTTATCTGCTCCGATTAATCAATTCAATTTTCAAATAATGCCATGATTCACAATATTTGATTTAAAAAGTGATATTAATGTTTTTTTTTTAATAAGAATTGTATGACATTAAATGGATTCCAAATATAAAAATATTATATTAAATGAATTTTAAAAATAATATTAAAATTATTTAATAATGTATTAAAATGTTATTTTAGTCAAATCTAATATTATTAATTTAAATTTTATTTTTAAAAAAAGGTCTTATGATAGCTAGAGGATGGATCCATTTGGCAAGCATAAAAAATGATTTATCATTTATGGGAAGGCTTAATGAATATGATTGTCCAATTATATATGTTAGTAATCCTTTACCAGACCTGATGATGACATTGAGATCAGTGTGGAGTGGAGAGTATATGCATGTGAAGCCTACTCACACCTCCTCCTTCCTATTCCATTATTAGACCTACCCATACAAGCTTTTGGTCCACTAACTTTATATCTTTTCTTTTTTACGTAATGAAAAAGAAGACTTTCGAGACCACTGAATTATGTTAAAAGCAAAACAAAACAAGAAGCCTTTCCTTCAATCGAGTGGCTTCCTCTTGTCTTTTGCATTTACATCTCCATACAACGGGTATTTTTATTTACCAGCTCTTTATATATTTGTTTATGGCAGGCAGGTCATTTTCTTATGTTGCTAGATTGACGTAGCAAACAAGGTTAACCATTCATTTCTCGTTGAATAACATCATATCCATATATGTACAAAACAACCTCTGCTATCTATATTAATTATCTTATACAAATGTACACAATGAAAGCAAATGTAGTAATATTATTTTTGTTTTTATACAGAAAGAAGTGACCAAGTGGAAGCAAGTCATTATTATATTATATGATTTCCTATTCTTATAAAACTAAACTCTCCTGATAGATAATCTTTTTAATGAAAAGTTTCAGATCTAAACCATATATACTCAAGAGCTGATTAGTTTAAGTATTGAACTCAACTTGTGGGGTTGTCGGTAGGTAATGTCAGGACACTGGTTTTTTAAAACAGTATCTAGAGTCCACATAAAATAGTTGAATTAGCAACATTGAAAATAGACGACTACAATGTGACATATATAACACCAGCTCATCGGGATTCTCTGACACTGACATATATGTTAACTTACGTATAGATGAGTGACCCACGTTGAGGAGAGATTGGTGGTCAGAGAGAGACATTAGAAAGAGATTATGCACTGCATCGGATCCATCACAAGATATTGGCTGGTGGGGTATTTGAAGAGTTACAATCAAACCTTAAAAAAGATAGAGGCGTTTGACAAGTAACTACTAAATATGAATAGACGTAAAGTAGTGAGAGCAAATACTGCTAGTCAGTATAAAGCCAAAATGGACGAGTGATGGACAAGGAATTTTGTCCAAACACAATTATGATTTAATCATTATAAATTTCCAACCAGAACAGTTCTAAGAAATGTCAAATTCACTATCGCTCTCTGATCCTGACTCCATATTACAACAACATATGAATGCTCAGCCTTGAACTCTAAATAATTACATTTACACATAGATGCTGATGTTCATCGCTGAGGCACTGAGCATCTTATTAACTCTCGCTGTTCCATGTCCTTCTTGGACACACTCAATATACCTGATTGCTCATCCACTTTGTTGATAACAAGTTTCAGAAGTGGAACTACTGATAGAGTTCTACACGACCCCACCATTATCAACTTTTTCTGCACACAACATATTTTCTATATTAACACTTCCTACTTCTATTACCATACTGTCATGTTAAATATGTAGAGAACGTGATAATAACACTGACGAATGATTAAACATAGTACTGACTACACACCTTGGCCCGCGTAAGAGCTACATTTATCCGATGCCAGTCTCCCAGCAGTGAAGAACGGCAGTTCTTTGGAATTTGGCAAGACCTCACAAATGACACTATTATACAATCCTTATCTCGCCCCTGTATACACAGGAAAACAAATTAAACATAAATCATCACTGCAGAATAACTACTCGTCCAAACATCAAATCTACAAGTAATAGGTGGTGAACCCAAAAGGGACTGTTCTGGCTGCAAATAACTCCTCATCCTAAAAAATAATATACTTTTTGGTCTAACCTGGTATTTGTCAATTGTATGCGTCTCCACGGAAGATACAGTCTGTCTAATGAGATTGACCTGAGAATTATAAGGGGCAATAATGCCAATATCTTCACTTTTAATTCCATTACTTAAAAGCTCCCCTGTGATCTATATCGAGAAAAAAGAGGAAAAAAGAAAAAGTCAGCATGGTGGTAAGACTCCAAGCAACCATGAAAGCAGCTATTACCTATGCAAAGTAGGAGCATGTCATTTGAGAAACAAACCTTTGCAACTATGCGTGCCTCAATTGGATTATTCACTGTCTTTTGATCTTTTTCTTCAAAAGCAGGTAACATATCTAAAGTTGCAAATAAAAATAAAAGTGAGGAACTGGAGTAAAATAGCCACTAACAATCGTAAGGGAGAGATTATAACTTTTCCAACCTGTATTAATAAATATGACAGGTCTGCTTGGATGCAAAACCTACATACATTAGCAGAAGTAAGTTAACAACGCTTAAGTATGCCTTAGGGAGTTGTCAAGACTATAGTCTTGTTTAGATGTAACATGCAGGAAATCATCTAAAAGAAAATAATATAATGTGCATGTAAATAATTGTCTAGTTTCAAGCCGTGTAAGAGAAAAGTTAAAATTACATGATATTTTGCACAGCCAAATATATAATATATAATACAGGCACCTTGCACAACTAGCATCTCTTTTGAATTCGTATTATCTTTTTACACAATTTGTGAGGTTAACATAATGATGAAGTAATTAAATTATCAATAGCATGTTCTGCAACGGGAGATGTGAGAGAGAATAAGAATAAGCTAATTCATGTGATTTCAACCTATCAATTAGCCATGTGCAGAAACCATTAAACCAATCATCAATGTTATAGAATGCTAACTGGTTACTCATATTGTCAGTTTCAGGTTATAGAAGCATTTTCTTAAAATTCCAAATATTGGATAAAGTAAATTTCACCTCCGTCAACCACCTTGACTGAGACTTCATATTTGAAATTTCAATTTTGGCATTTGCTACTTCAGAGGAACCACACTGCAACCTGTCACTGTATATCAAGGCATTAGCTAGGTCCATGATGCCCCGACACATGCGATACTGCAAGCAAATACAACTTGGTAAGTTGACTTAGGACAGGAATATCAAAGGATGAATAGGACATAATATATTAAGCTAACCTGGCATTGTAATGCTGAAATTGACTCTGGATGTGCTTCCGAGAGCCTCCTAAACAAACTTATCTCCATTCCACTCTCTCTTGCCTCTATACTCTAGTGATCATTCAGATTAACAATCATATGTGAGACCAAAGGAAAGATAACTTAGAACTAATGATACGTGTAAGACATATACCTGAACCAGGGGAGACAATTGATAATGATCACCGACAAGTACAAACCTTGAAGCAAACATCAATGGTCCCAAGGATACCTAACATAAAGACATATTAGACATCAAACCTCAAGGACTTGGAAAACAGCAACATTTGTAATGAACAAATAAATCCGGTAAAATATTAAGAGCAAAGGTATACAGGGAGGGTGGTCTGTCCAGCTTCGTCCATAATGCACACATCAAATCTCTTCTTAGCAAGCAAGGGATTTGTGATTCCCAAACATGTCACTGCAACCACTTTGACTTGGTCTAGTTTCACTTTAATCTCCTCAACACTAGTTAATTTCATTTCTGTCATAGGAATATTTGTTAAGTTACAAGATTATAATGCAACAACTGCACTAAAACAAGATATTAATGTACTAACCTGAAAGACAATGTTCCTGAATTTCACTGTGCACGGCTTCGTGTCTTCCGATCCGCAAAAAATCAATTTTCTGTAACAATTTACATTTCAATAATACGTCCAAAGAAGCATTTAAATTATAATAAAAAAAAATTTTTTAAAAAAATTATGGTTACAGCTAACAATAAAAAGATCACAAAACCCAGTATAGGGCTTAAGGATACTTTAGGCAGCATCCTGGGTCATACCACAGTCTAAAAGAGCACAGAAAGGACATGGGTATGCTAAGTTGGGAATTGTAAAATAGTAGAAGTTTGCTCACAGATAGAAGAACTGATAATAGAAAACATAAGGTGATTGAAATATTGAAATACATCTATTCTATAACAGTTATTTAGACACTGTTAATTCAGGAAAATTTGAGCTTAACATGATATATCAAATACTGGACCCACCATTAAAAGTTTAAGGGAAAAAAAAAAAAAGAAAGAAAGAAAACGGGCATACAACAAAAAATTTAAGCCATCATAATTGTGCATACTGTAACAGAATAAAAGCATATGAATATACATTACCTGAGCTTTTAATTTGATAAGTAAATTATCAACAGCAGAGTTTGTGTAGGATGTCAACAAAATAGTTGCACCTCTCATCAGCAAGGCTTTCACAGCATGGACCATGGTTGATGTCTTGCCTGTTCCAGGCATTCCAAGAATTAGGGCATAATCCTTAGCAGTCAGTATCTGTGAAATTTTAAAGGATAAATTGAATAAGTAACGATGAAAAAAGAAAAAAGGTCCCAATTAAATAAATAAATAAATAAAAGGACTAGTAGTAGTACAAACAACACAAGAATATATAAATAAAAACCTTAAGAATAGCACGGCGTTGATCATCATTTAAATTTTTCTCTGACCAGATATACGAGATGGCAGGATCTTGACTGAATATAGATCCGCTGTCAAATCTAGGAGCCTACAAGGAAAGTGTATCCTCAGACCATATTCAGCAAAAACTTTCAGTATTATACAAGCACATGATAAGATAATGAATTATCACCTCAAGATCAACAATTAGTTTCCTTAGCTGAGAACTTTGCGCACTTTGCAGAAAGAGTTGGACAAGGTTGAACCTTCAGTGATAAGTAGAACAGGTTATGGTACTATTCAATGATGTCCTTATGCTACAATGAAGAAAATTTTGAAATATTTTGTAACTGTATCAGAGTCAGCATATACCTCATCAGCGAAAATGAGGACATCATTTCATCCTTGTTGATTCGCCAGACTTCATTTATGAGATCATGAGCTTCCAAAGAAGCACTACTCCTAGGCAGCCGCAAGCGCTTAGAAAAAGAAACCTAGCTTTTACAAAACACAGGACACAGTGAATGATTTTAACTCATAATGGTCAATATCATTGCATCTCACCACTAACTTAAGTGAAGCAAACTAGTAAGATGATACATAAAGCATTATGCTTACAGAAATATGGGAGAGACTGATGTCTTTTATGAACCCACTGGCCACTATCAGGTTTCCAGATTCAGTGCTAAGTACCTAAAAAATAAAGGTATCTAAGCGAACGAAATAAACAGTAAAATTGATGATAAGGTAATAAGATAATTTCAGGTGAACAAATTGCAAAATTAACTTAAATTCAAAAGCAGTATGTAAAGACATACAACATAATCCCCACATCTCAGCGTGCAATTCAATTCATTTGCTGGGACAGAAACTGCATTTGAAGTTTCTCTATCAGAAATAATAGAATTTGAGGAACTCAAATCTTGCCGGACAAACTGGTAGACAAACCGATTATCTTTATCGGATTTCTGATGTAGAAATTCTTTTGATGAATCAAGAACAACAGAAGTGAGGCAACTAGTGGAGTGATCACTATTCAAGCTCTGTGAACGCCAGATTTCATTTTTGAGGAGCTGAAAATTTTTTTAAACCAGTTCTAAAATCAGTTCAGTTATGTACCAAAACATCATGCATTAAAACATGAAGAACTAACACAATTTTTGATACTGCACCTGCGTCTCTTTTGCCTCTAAGTCAATTAACCTGTCCCAATGTTGAAGGAAAACAAAATGAACAGGTGAAAGATGGTGAACATGTGAATTAAACACATCTCCCAATCCACTACTTTCAATGTTCCCCCCATGCGCCTACAACATTTGTACAAAGCCATCACCATTGTGTTGTTAAACTATCTAATACTTCTCAGAATACATAAACAGCTATGAAAAGTTACAATTATCCTGCCAACTGTCAATAAAATTCCAGAACTATCATGGATAAAAAGTTTACCTTATGGTACATGGTACAGACATCAAGATGACGACAACTTCTGCACATACTTGGACTCTGGAAAAGAGAGAAATTGCTGCATAAAATTTTTAGAAAAAGAAAAAAAAAAAAATGTATATATATATAATTAATAACTAAATGTCAGCAATACCTGCAACATTGGAGGCAGTTGTTGGGTTGCTGCAGCCTTTAGGATGTCATTAGCAAGCTCATTACGACGCATGATTAACCCGACCAAGTCAGACCTTCGTACTGTAACCCCCTTCATAATGCTCAACAAATTCAGAATTGCAAACAGGCTAATGAAGTCAACTGAAACAAATGATCCTTTACCTGAGTCTGGTCTGACTGCAGATAGTAAAGAAGGCCAGAGTCAATTTGATTCATGTACCTGAAAAAGAAACAATTAGAAACGTGTAGTGACAAACAATTACGCTAAGGTGACATCTCATCCCCGAGCAACAGCCAACTTCCTAAACCACACACACGACACGAGTAGAGATAGTGAAAATGACAAAGATAACTACTCTACCTCTCAGACATAAGGAGAGTATACAAGATCACTTGTGCACAGTGCTCCATAGACTGCAGCCAAAAGGACCATTAGAAGTCACGGAAGTCTGTGATTTGCATGTTTCAATTACTTTTGCAATTCAACATGCATAATTTTTTGTAAAAACACTTGCCTGTCCATGTGGTACTTTCCCAGTCTTGAACTCTAATGGCACAATCTTCTCGACCGTTTCATTGCTATTTGATTGAATTCTCACTCTCATTGAAGCATCGATCATCCCTTTCAAACCATATTTAGGGGCCCATGCCATCTCCTCGATATCAATCACCTACATATAAAAATAACCTTCAGAAGTCATGCTACCTTTAGATAAGCCAGTGTCAGACCAGTTTACAACTAAAAGTTCTAGAAAATCGGAACCGGGCAAATGCACATAGATTGTCAGATAGATATTAAGATACCAACACTCCCTAGTTCAACTAGTTGGGCCCTCTTCTCAATAGCCAAAGCTGTTCAGCATGAAGGTAGTAATACCATAGGAACACACAAATTCAAGCTATGAGGGGGTCATCATTTGACAACTATAAACAGATGACAGACATTCTATGCTTCTAATGTAAACTAAGTTCTGCAAACTCCTTGAACTATATATTAGAAAAGCATATGTACAGAGTTGCACACGAAATATGATACAACAAACTTATCCAAACAAAACAAAAACTACAAAGGGGAAAAAAATAGTGGGTAGCCTCACCTCATATATTTTAACATTTTTTAGCCCATTATCAGATCCAAAACTGACTGTAGCTCCTTTCATATCCTGCTTACAACCAATGACATTATCCTCCATCATGAAGAGTTTTGGTAGCTTCCCTATTGGCACATGTTAAAGAATAATACAGGGATAAAAGTCTCACCTCAGGAGCATTGAAAATCCTGATCCAATTACACAATTTTGGAATAGCTTCGTTCAGGGTTTCGAGGATATCATTTTCATTCACTGCAATTGAAAGAAAAAAGGAGATGAGATAGAACTCTCAAATGAAGTAACATTGTGAATTGACAGATCAAACCTGTCTTTTATATATATATATATATATATATATATATATATATATATATATATATATATATATATATATATATATATATATATATACTACCTCTGTTTTTTTTTACTCACTACACTTCCTGTTTACACGTTTTTCGATACTTAACTTTGACGGTAAATATCTTTAATTATACACGACAAGAAATTATAATAATTTTATATTTAAAAAATAGACATTAAGACGAATAAAACAAGATCTCACCTCACTATGTTTTTCTTTATGTATAAATAACAACATACGAAACAAGATCTTGGATGAATAGTGACTACTATGCAAGTGTAGCCACTAAAAAAATACAGAGGAAGTATATATTAAACTACAGTAGAAAGATATGAGATAAATTTAAATAGCTCCACCAGCTTATGCATATGGGTGCTCTTGACACAAAGAACTAAATACTAAAAGTAACATGGATAAAGCTACCCACCTCCACATGCATACAAGCTCTCAATGTTTTTCTGCAGCACTATTCTAGCATACTCCTCTAAAAAGTTTACTGTAGGATTCTCCTTTAGGAGTCCTGCCTGGATAGAGCGAGAAAAATTGACGCAGAAGAAAAATTATCAATTGAAAGAAGAAAGGGAGAAATTTTGAATTATGCTGTGGGAACATCTTGCAATAGCGGAACCTGAAAGATCTGGTGCAGCAGGGTCCCAATTAATGCTGCAATCGCCTGTTCACTACATTTTATCCTCTCATCCAGCACAGCTCGCCGTGGGCAATTGAAACTACCAGCAACCTGAATGCTCACAAATGATCATGAATTACTAAAATGGAGTACAAGTTTCATCTACAAATATCTTCGCAGACAGCTGAGAGAACAGTTTCAATACCTTAAACAATAAGGTTGTGACATATAAAAGATGAAATTAAGACAAGTAAAAGGCAATTACCCGTGTTCCAGAGACAAGAATATCTGGATGAACAATTATAAAATTATGATCATGATCCACGTTACAGTTTCCTAGATTATCAAATTCGCCGACAATGTTTACTGTATCTCCAGGGGCAATAACACTGTAAAACCTGACATTTAATACCATTTTAGAATCTCTAAGGAAATCAACTTTGTAGATCTTAAAATTTATCGATAAACTATTGAAATTTAGCACATGAACTTCGAACTGCATACCATTCTTCCCACAAATAGACAGCTCGCTCTTCACCACTTTGCTCATGTAATAATCGTAAAACCTGACAAGGGAATCACCTAATGTTTGACTCTAAAAACAGTCCATCCATACAACAATTAAACAAATAAAACTTACTAACCTTATATGTGCTTTGGGCACTGGTAAGATCAGCAGGCCTACAATTTTCAGTTACCTGTATCAACCACTTGGATTATAAATATATGGAATAACTTATTACTTCATTCACTTAGGATGAGAAGTGCATTGTTAAAGAGAAGTACCTCCAGTACAAGGAAATGATTATCTAAAGATGTCCCGCTGACTTTTGATGACGGACATTTCGCCTCTTCTTTTGCAGTAGGGGGAGATTTGACAGGAGTAGGATCACCATTAGTATTTTGAGAGGTGGATGAATGTGAGCTCGGATCATCTACAGAAATGGCATCTTCAACTTGATCAAGAAGTTCAAGCAACGCCTGGATGAAAATACAGACATATAAGAGAAACAGGAGTAAATTAGGTAAGGTACAACTTGATGGGGCTAAGGGCTCGTTTGGGATTGCTTCTGTTTTTGGCTTCTGTCCGTAGAAAAAGAGAAGTAGAATCCATTTTCACGAAGTTAATATTTTTTACCCAGACACCATCTGAAACAGCTTTCAGAAGGCAGAAGCCAAAAAAAACCAAAAGTCAGTGTATCCAAACAGGCCCAAAGTATAAATGAAATAATTAATCAGAGTTGAACATCAATGATAGACCTTCTTGTGCTGCCTCAAGCTCGAGCCCGTGGAATCCATAACTCCATCGCCATCAATTGGCTACATAACAAAATGCAATATGTTAGAGCAAAAGCAATCAGTTGAACACATGATAGTCATTTGACAAAAGCATAGTATAACAACCTTATCATGAGAATATGACAAAGATGGAGGAGTTCTAAAAGGACTCTGCTGGGCAGGTACTTTAGGGGCAATGGTGTTAGCGTCCTGAGATTTGTCTATTGAGCATTGATGGATGTTGAAAGAGTTGAGCTTTGAAGTAGCTGCTGCTAACACTTTAAACTTGGAAACAGCTTGAAGTTTCTCATTGATAGGAGATATCTTCCAAGTGATCTCATCACCACCATCATCCTGGCTTTGCTTAATCAACTATCACCAAACCAATTCGCGTCAAATCCACTCAATAAAAAATAAAAATAAAAAAAGTGATTTTTTTCCAGTAAAGTAAAAACAAACTTACCATTCCTGGCGAGAACTTGAAGCGCTTGACTTGATTAAGGCTGTTGTCTTCATCAAATTTCTCGGGAGGAGTGTTTTCAAGAGCTGAATTGGATTCAGACGTTGGTTTGGAGTTAGGGTTTGAAATTGGTCTCTGTCTTTGACTCTGACTCTGAGAATGGCGGTCGAAGAAATGTTGGATACCAAACTTGGTGGGCTGAGGTTCAGAACTCTGTATCTTCTTCGATTTCTTCTTTGGAGCCATTCTTCGACCTAACAACTAGATACACCATTCTTTGCTTTCTGGAAGTGGTTTTATCAACCCCATTGCTCTGTGCTTTCTGATTTCACGGCTCCCGCCAAAATTTTGGATACATAATTGCCTACGCCCCCTTGTATTTGAGCCAATTTGACCCAAGACCTAACCTGCCAATCCAAATTACATTAATACCCTAATCTTCATGGCTAAAATGGTCCACCAACTTAATATTCCCCCTATTTGTTGTTTTTTTTTTTAAAATTTTATTTATTTTATTCCGTATCACAACTTGTTCAATTAAATGACATTCTTAAGTTGCTTTGCTTTTTTTTTTTTTTTTCAAATCCCATAACTCAAACTTTTTCTTAATAATACTGCAAATATGGCTATGAATTTAATGTTGCTAGACACCCAGCCCCGAAGGGATCTTCGACAAACACACATAAATAAGATGACAGCTCAAATCATTACATTGTAAAGTAGTTATTTCCTATCCTCAACATCATTCACTAACACCTTTGCAGAGCAGACTATCGTGCACTGAATACAGGTTCCGCATCATGGGTTGGTTGTGTTCTCCGAGTGTACTTGAGGAGCAAACCTTCTAAAGAAAGACCAGGTACCTTAAGATCCCTGAAAATTCAAAACCAATTATGTTATGTTCAGCTATTATATTTATATTTGGAAACAAACAATCAAGTGCAGCAAGAGCCAAACCTGATGAAAGGCTCTAAATCCTTCCATTCCCATCTTGTTCGCTCTTGGAAGAGGATGGAAAATCTTTCAGCAGGAGATGAAGGCAAAGCTGATACTCTAAAACCACGAACCCAGAGATCACCACCGAGTTTCTCTGTCAAGACTTCGCCTTCCAGCATATCAAAACTTGCTTGCATTCCTTCTGGAATCTTTCGTCTCCATTCAACCATGAAGCTTTCCATTTTTCTCTTGCCTCCTCTCAATATCTCCCGAGCAAAATGTACACAAACTCGTCTCTCGTCAATCCTCCACATGTTTTCCTTTCCCTCACTTTCATCCACCTTGCTCCCGTAAACAGACAAACAGTGGCAAACAAGTTTCTGAGCAAAACCATCAGTTACAAGCACATCCACGACCTCACCTTCTTTGAGTGCATTCAAAGACCAGTCATTCAAGACGGAATTTGAGAAAAGAGCCATAAGAAGTCTGCCTATATACTCCTCATCTACAATTCTCCAGTATCCATCAATCTCCACAGCAGAAAGAGCCATTAACCCAATCCTCAATTCACCATCACTAGCCTGAACTTTATTCACAAGATCATCCCAGGTATACAATCCACTTTGACATTCTTGCATTGTATTCAGATCCTCACTTGCTAATGCCTCTTTATATGTGTAAGGGTTCTCTGCTAGAAGCACTCGCAGTTTGTCAAGTTTTGGAGCAACTTCACTGAGCTCCATGCTACCAGGAGCGGCTTTAATAACATAAGCACCAGCTTGCTCGACAGGACTAATCTCATTGTCATCCTCTGAATGGTCAGACAGAATAGAATGATTTGATGGGGGTATAAGGAAGACAGAATTAGAAGTTCCGACAAACTTGATGCTATAAGTTTTGGAAGGTGTGCAAAGAACTGCATCTTCATGGGCTTCTCCTCTTAAGACCACCCTAAAAAAGTGAAAGAAAAACAAAAACATGAGTATGATGAAGTGAAAGACTCTCCAAATAATTCCCAAGTTTCAAAAAGTTCAAGCTGACCTCTGGTGGAGTACATGAGGAAGAAGCTTCTCATCAAGCTCTAGAAGGATTAAATCATCATGAGGCCCAAAGAGCGGGTGGTAAGCAATGGAAACTGAAGAGCTAGGTTGAAGATTCAACACTGCTTCTGCATCTCTGCAGCCTGGATGTGGTTTTTCCATGATTCTCATTAACCAAACGCCTAGAATTCTAGCGCCCACCTATTACAACCCAATACCTAAGTTTTAAATATTTCAGAATGGCAGCCTGGATTAATATTAAATCTCGTTAACTTCTAAAATTCAGTCAATCAATAATATAAATATAGAGACTGCATATGAAATATAAAACTTCAATTACTAACCAAGCAAGAGAACCTAGCAAACTAGAGTAACTTTAATCAATCAATCATCTAAAAATGAACACTACATACATAATATAAAACTTCAACTACTAACCTAGCAAGAGGAACCTAGTGAACTTAAAGTAAATGATCCCAATTTCCAACACTTGGAGAAGGTTTAGGCGTGTTTGGTAGTTATTTACATATTCTATTTTTCTGAAACTGAAATACAGAATGTGTTTGACTGCATCAAAAAGTTTTTTAGTCAGATTTTTTCCTTTTTAATTTGAAGTTAGAATAATTTTGTTTGTTTCATTCCCCAGCTTTTTACGGGAGTGTTCATTTAACACACGTTATACATTTTCTTAGTCTGCAACTCATCTATTGATGATGGAACATTAAACATCCATTTTAGACTGAAAACGTATTTACTTACAATATACACACATCACTCCCCTAATAACTGGTCTTAATAAAAGTCAAGAATTATCTTCATTTATGGGCATGTAATGAAAATAAAAACAGAGAAACACATGCACAGAGTAGAAACTTCACAAGTAACATTATAAAACCAGTTTGCCATTAGAGTCCATCATAGACATTAACTACTTAAGTTAAAATAACTTTACAAACCATTGGCCACTTGAAGTCCAAGCTAAAAACAAATTACAATGATGGTCAGTACATACCCAACATAATATAAAGTGGAGCAGAAAGTCAAGACTTAACAAACTAAAAGTCATTTTTCTCTTAGTGTGGTGCTTCTGCTGACTACAGTTCTAAAATGTCATGGCTACTTGGTTAGTGAGGCCTCTCGATTCACAACTCTAAAGATAGAAACATCTAAGTCAATGGATTTAATTTTTAGCATTCTGGATTAAACACACACAACACATTCCTCATAAGTTGCTGTCTTTTCTTTTTTTTTTTTTCACAAACAAATAGACGTGCATAACTTTCCGTCCACATTGAAGACCGATCATGTCATCTTAACCATGAAAAAATGACCATAATATGTGCATCACATTTCTCAAACAGGAACTCAAATGAAAAACAAATCAAACAAACAGAAAAGCTATGACCGTATATCACCAGGGAAAAAGCAAGCAAAATGTCTCACAAATGGTCAAATGCAGGCCAAAAGCTACCAAAAAATATATAGAACATTGAACCGCATTCATAAACTAATCAAATACAAAAGTTATCATGAAACTAATCTTACTAATTAACTAACCTGTTAACCCTATGGAAACGCGTTGACTTCCTCTGGGACGTTTTTGTATCTGCTTCTGCACCTGATAGAAAAATTAAACCATAACAATCAGTTCCAAAACAAACTAAATCAACATCAAACACCCAGCATACACTCATTAGCTACACTACCGAGTTCTCACGAAGATGATGTTGAATCAGTAAAGTGATTTTAGCAATTTAAGGAAATGAGAGCCAAAAAATAATAATAATAAAATCAATTTCCAAAATGAAGCACCCACTACAAAAACTCATTGCATAATCGAAAAATCTATTGCTTCGAAGAGAAACTGATTACGAGATAATCAACATACCGAAGAGTTTGATTAGAGGGAGACACCAGAGTCTGGTCCGTCAAACGAATTAGGGATTTTACATTTTAGCGCCTTTTTTTTGTATATTCTTCACTTGCCCGCCAAAATCATATATTGGGCCCGGAACGGGCCGGGTCTACATCGACCCAATTAGTATAACTCATACTGGGCTTAACTAATGTACAAATCTCTTTTATAGTTAAACTAATTGATTTTTAATGTCAAAGACGGACAAAATACAAGAAAGACAAATTGAGCCATCAAATATAAAAAAGATTGATGAGTTCCATAAACAGTGAGATTCCTTTCACAAATTTTTAACATCAACTTGTGTTAAGATTCCTTTAACAAGTCCCTCCATAACAGGCAACATGCATATATTGTAAGAACATGAATATACTCATTCAAATCTCCATAAACTTCACCGGTGCAACCAACAGAATTGAATTCCTATCAAACAACCAAGAATACAAACACTGTTTTCATTTGATTTGACGATTCATTGAACATGCATTGATTTTGATTACATGACACGTCAAAATGGTAAAGCTACTTCGCACACACAATTGACATTTTGAATGTCTAGTAAACTATCAAATTGAATGCCATCAATGTAAATAATCGCAACTGAAGATAGAACAACGTTGGTCCTTTTAGTGCATAGTATTTTGTATGTATCGAGTGATTAATAAATCAATTGCAGAGTTGGTTGGATTCAACTTGAGACATAGCCAGCTCATTATCAAATAAATAAGGTAAGGTTTGGCTCTGGTTGATGTTTGTTAGAAGTCAAAATAAGATAAAACTCCATTATGGGCACCGTCTTCATTAGCTGTATGTGAGAATCTCATCAGATCACTGACCTTTGTACCTATTTTTTAATATTTATTTTCTCAGTACATCGATTTAATATCCAAGTATGTGAGATACGCATCTATGTTCATGTTGATTAGATTCCTTCTGTCATGGTTTTTTGAAACGTTTTGTCTTAATAACCACACTTTAAAAACTATAGTTTAATATACCAGCTAAAAAACATATCTGATTTGATGATTCCTTTTGATAAATTAAGGGTGGAAATGGACAAATACAGTAGATCTTTGAGACATTAGATCTTTGAGATATTGGACCTGTCTTCACTGTAAACCGACTGATTGGACATGTTCGAAGTTAGACACAACTTTGAAACATGGTACTGGACGTGTACAGTATGGAAGGGAAACCGGGATTGATGGAAGAGATATGATAGGCAGGTAGATAAGATTAAGAAAATATTAAATAAGCATGTGAAATTCTGGCGAATAGAACCAAACTGGTTGAATCTCTAACACTTCTGATGACATGTATGTAAGTAGTAGTTAGTTGGCAAGCAAGTTCATTAGCATTTATTGCATTTACATTTACAAAGTTGAAATCCAAATCAACTACTAGCACTACTACTAACATATACATCACATCACACACATTCGATCACACATTTATGTAACGTGAGAGAGCATTGCACCACAACACCATCCTAGTATATGTTTTAGGAAAATTCATTTCCACTTGGACATCCTGTGAACCAAAACAGTACCAGTAGTCTAACCTCAAAAGCTAAACGAAAAGGGAATTGAGCTTTACATTGTTATGTCAAATATCATGTGATAAAGTGCATAGGTCCAACTAACTTACATTAATAGAAGAAAGTTAGATAAGGAAATAGCAATAGAATGGATTGGATGAGGCATGGGGCTGTGTAGTGTAGTTTCGAGTTAGTCATGATCAATAATTCTGAAGGTAAACATTAAAGAGAAAAAGAAAAGTAGATGTTGGGTTTGCTTGATTATGATTATTGGATGACCCTATTAGATTGCTGAGATTAGACAGGAAAGCTGTACCACAGCAAAAGAATGGCCTAAAAATACCGAATAAAGAAACAAATATTCAAAATATCTTTAATGACACCAGCAGAAACAGTTGAGAACAATAAAAGAGTGAATCCAATTCACCCACCGGCCTTGCCCAATTTCTTTTAATAAAAATTACGTGAAATATTTGACCACCTGGTCTGACCCTACTAGTATTATATAACAACACCATCCACCAATACCAACAACACTCATCGGCTATGGCTTCTAAACCTGGAATCCTGACGGATTGGCCTTGGACTCCTCTTGGCAACTTCAAGGTCTGTTCTATTCAAACAACGTGTCTTTGTTTTCATTACATTTTCTATAGTTTTAATGAATAAATGATGTGTATGTGTATGTGTATGTGTATGTGTATGCAGTACGTGGTTTTGTTACCATGGGTGATACCAACCACATATAGATACATAACAGGTGAAGAAAAAGACAGAGACCTGTCCAGCTTTTTGATACTTCCATTGCTCCTATGGAGAATGCTTCACAACCAGATATGGATAAGCCTGTCTCGCTACAGGACTGCCAAAGGCAACAATAGAATCGTCGACAAGCCTATCGATTTCGACCAAGTCGACCGCGAAAGAAACTGGTATATATCCCATCTATATATATGTATATATATTCGTTATCATATATGATTCATGAATGGAATGAACACGGAGTGCAGGGATGACCAGATAATACTGAATGGAGTACTGTTCTATGTGTTGAGGGAGGTACTTCCCGGAGGAAAAAATATACCAATGTGGAGATTAGATGGTGTGATCTTAACCGTTTTGCTCCATGCGGGTCCAGTCGAATTCATTTACTATTGGCTTCACCGAGCATTGCACCATCATTTTCTCTACTCTCGCTACCATTCGCACCATCATTCTTCCATTGTCACCGAACCTATTACATGTAAGTTTTAGTATTCTATTGTCACATTATTATTATTATTATAAGAATGTTAGTAATATTAGACTAATTAATGACTGATTAATATAATTGCAGCTGTGATTCATCCATTTGCGGAGCACATAGCGTATTTTGCACTGTTTTCAATCCCATTCGTGACAACAATTCTCACTGGAACATCTTCAGTAGCAGTGGTGGCAGGTTATCTTACTTATGTTGATTTCATGAACAACATGGGTCACTGCAACTTCGAACTTATACCCAACTGGCTTTTCTCCATTTTCCCACCTCTCAAGTATCTCATGTACACTCCTTCGTAAGTCTCTGTCTCTGTCTTGTAGAGTAGGTTGATATTAATTAAAGTTAGGAAGAGAATAAATGTGCACATCAGAATGTATAAATTTGTTTATAGTCATACTTTAATGTTTAGACGAGAAAAGATAGATTTGGACCGACTTGATGATCATTGACAAAATAAATATTCTGTCTTAATCATTTTCTTTTTATATCACTGGGTATGATATTTTGAAGACTGTTGAATTAATGACAGGTTTCATTCACTGCATCACACTCAATTTCGAACGAATTACTCACTGTTCATGCCATTATACGATTGGTTGTACAACACAATGGACAAAAACACAGACACACTGTACGAAACATCACTAAAGAGAGAAGATGAATGTCCTGATGTGGTGCATCTAACTCATCTAACCACATTGGAATCAATTTATCATATTCGTCTTGGTTTCGCTTCTTTGGCTTCAAAGCCTCAAGCAAATAGATGGTACATGTGGTTGATGTTTCCTGTAACACTATGGTCCACCATGATTACCTGGATTTATGGTCGGACCTTTGCAGTTGAAAGGAACCGTTTCAATAACTACAAGTTACAAACTTGGGCCATACCCAAATACAATGTTCAATACTCCTTACAATGGCAAAAGCAAGCCATCAATGGCTTAATTGAAGAAGCCATTCTAGAAGCTGAGCTCAAAGGTGCTAAAGTCCTCAGTCTAGGCCTATTGAACCAAGTAAGACTCATTTTGAGTTTAGAAAGCTGTAAAAGTATTTATGTAAGCTATACCAATGATTTAACATTATACATTGATATTTGATGGAACAGGGAGAAGAGCTAAATGGATATGGAGGATTGTATGTGGAGAGGAATCCAAAGATGAGAGTAAAAGTGGTGGATGGAAGTGGACTAGCAGTGGCAGTGATACTAAACAGCATACCGAAAGGGACAAGACAAGTTCTGATTAGAGGCAGTTTGACTAAAGTGGCTTATGCTTTAGTTTTTGCTTTGTGTCAAAAAGGTGTTCAGGTAATTGACCACTTTTTCAACTAACAACCACATACACAATCAATTACCTATCTGCCTAACTCCATAACTATCCCACACCGTTCCTAAGATTTATTCATTTGTGTTATTGGGCCATGGTATCATGTGCATATTGCAAGTTGATTAATAGAAAACCAAATTGAAGCAATTGTGTATGTATTTGCTGTACAGGTAGTGACAGTACGAGAAGACGAACATGAAAAGATCTCGAAATCAATTACTTCTAACTTTGATGGTAGTTTGGTTCTCTCCAAGAGTTATTCCCAAAAGGTGAATAGTCTAATTCTAATCAATAAGGCATTATTGTCCTGTCTCTAATACGTATATTTATGTATGTAGATATGGTTGGTGGGAGATGGGGTTGAAGAATCGGAGCAAATGAAAGCAACGAAAGGAACCATTTTCATACCATTCTCTCAATTTCCACCTACAAAAATCCGCAAAGACTGTTATTACCACTCTACACCAGCTCTCTCCACTCCCCCGTCGCTTGAAAATGTCGACTCTTGCGAGGTTGGAAAATGCTTTTGAATTGTAAAAGTGCTTTTATAATATGCCTGCGACTAATATTGTATCATGCAAATGCAATGCAGAATTGGCTGCCTAGAAGAGTGATGAGTGCATGGAGAGCAGCAGGAATCATCCACGCATTAGAAGGATGGACTGATCACGAGTGTGGTTACACAATGTCAAACTTCAACAATGTTTTGGAAGCCACTATTCGTCACGGTTTTCAACCTCTAGTCATCCCAAACCATCTCAACAACTAAACAAATAAGCTAATATAAATGCAATGTATTATTTTTTCTATTAAAAGGAACAAGAGAACAAACTATATCTATTAGTATTATAAGTTGTCTTATCAGAATCCGTCAATCCAATCCTGTGGACTTTGACGCTCACTTTATCTATGTAATGAAACGAATAGAAACCAGTAGTACCAATATCTAGCCACGTAAAATGTTGTGTTATTGAATGATGTCATAAAATTTGTAGTTAGTGTGGCCAAAAAGAATTGAATATGGTGATGAAGAGACAGAGACACGTACTTTTGCGTAGCGGGGTTGTGTTTCTTTCTCTTCTCTTATTCAATGTGTAGGTGGGAGTTAATTGGACTCATTAATAGGAAAATGACAAGTCAGAGTAATAGTCCCCACTCTCCTTCGCACCACTCTGCAGCTAGCATTGGCATTTCCTTTATTAGTGAATAAGTTACTATCTTGTTTCTTATTTAGAAACCATTTTCTAACAAACTGTTCGTCCTATTTATATTTACCAATTTAATCGGTCTTCAAATCTTCAAATCTGCTATATTCATGTGACCTCATATGTCTTTGTCCCCTCCTATAGATAAGATTAAGAACAAGATATTTTGGATTACCTAAGCTCTACATGTTGGGATGAAAATGTAAATTTGGTGAGAAGGTGATAAAAACTTGTAATTTATGGTGAGTTAAGGGGCTTAATATATATTTTACGCTCCTGGTTGTTATTGTCGTTATTTGTGTATGCTTAACTCAGTTATGGAGATATAGTTCAAATCTGGAACACGGTTCACAAGCAAGTAGAAGACACGAAGAGCTTTTAATAACTGTAACTACACTCTGTCGTAGAAGAAGATCGTTAGAACTATCAAAATGGGCTTAATGCCCATGGGTATCCGTGTCCGCCCGCATTTTTTGCGGGCAAGGGCATGTAAATTAAAAGACCGTTTAGAGTGCGGACTTTTGAGGCTCGGCCCGTTTGGGCCCGTACCCGCACGAGCCGGGTATGAGCTACCCGCGGGCATACCCGCATTTAAATATAAAAATATACATGCTCTAAAATTTAATTTAGATCTTATTTTTATTTCCGTTTGTGTGTGGATAGCTACTTTAATTTTCAATATTTTTTATTTTGGAGATAAAATCTTTATTTATAATATTATGTGTTTGTTTGTTTGAGCATTTTGAAATACATTAGTATATTTGTGCAATTTAATGAGTTTATTCTACTTGTATAGTTAATTATTTGTTTAATGGGATTTTGTTATCTATTAAATGAGTTGTTGTTAGCTTTGAACTTATTTTTAAGATCTTTTACTTCATGTTCTATTCCTATATCCTTACGGTGTTTTCGACACAACACAATCGACTTCAGATATTCTATATAATTAAATCACTTAGCCGTGAAATGAAAAGGCAAAGAGTTGATTAAACTAATGTCAGGTGCATGTTTTGAATTAATTTTACTAATAAAAATATCAAATTTGTACTAATTTATAAAAAAATGTACATAATCTATTGTGCGAAAGTTCATTCATAAATCTCATAAATTACCAAAGTCATCAACCGAAAAAAAATATGGGAATGCCCGTACCCGCCCGTAAGCCTGCACGGAACCCGTTTGACAGTGCTAAAGATCGTGCAATAGATAAGCGCCAGCTGTAGCAGATCAACGACTCAAATCAAGCCACCATTCTACATCTTAAATTCTGAATCACCGTACTCTAATAAAGAGTTATAATTATGTCTGGATCCATACTTACCCCAATTAAAAATTAAATTTTATCATAAAATTGTTTTAAAATAAACATCTACCTTTAACTATACCAAATAAGGTATATTAACCAAACCAATACTATACAATAAATTCCATAACCAAAATGCATATCTAATAGAGTTACAGTAACAACATAGCTGTATTACTCATGAGTCGCATTCATTGCATGGGTACAAAACAAAGCTATCATGAAAACGAAAAATATCTATAATCTGGAAATGACAAAGAAAATAATATACTTATAGTAATGAAACAAGCCACGTTATAGTTAGTTGAGTTTACAGATGGTGAAGTGAAGCCATTGATTACTTCTTTATATAAACTCTGCTTTTTGTCAACAGAACAATCACTCATGGCTTCTAAACCTGGAATCCTCACTGACTGGCCTTGGAAGCCTCTCGGAACCTTTAAGGTACACTATAATAAACTGTACCGATTATGTTAAACATTTTTGTTTTTTGGTTCTGTGACTGATTATATATATATGTTTGATTGTATTAGTATGCTTTGTTGCTTCCATGGGCGGTCCATGGCACATACTCATACATTGTGAAAGACAAAGCTGAAAGGAACTTAGGTTACCTTCTCATTTTACCATTTCTGCTGCTCCGTATGTTCCACAACCAGATTTGGATCTCTTTCTCCCGTTACCGGACTGCCAAAGGTACCACTAGAATCGTCGACAAAGGCATCGATTTCGACCAAGTTGATCGGGAGAGATCTTGGTAACAGTTTATACTAATTTAGAATTTGATCAGATTAATTGATTAGTGTACTAATGGAATGGTGGTGGTGACAGGGATGACCAGATTGTGTTCAATGGACTAATATTTTACATAGGGTTGACAACCCTCCCGGAAAAATACATAAACTTTCCATTTTGGAACAGAGATGGAATTATTCTGACAGTGTTGCTCCATTCAGGTCCAGTGGAGTTTCTCTACTACTGGTTCCACAGAGCTCTCCACCATCACTTTCTCTACTCTCGTTATCATTCTCACCACCATTCCTCCATCGTCACCGAGCCCATTACATGTATATTCTTATAATTCCTCTTTAATTATATCACAAGATTGAAATCCTGTACATTGACTTGTTATTGTGTGTATTGGTAACAGCTGTGATTCATCCGTTTGCTGAACACATAGTGTATTTCATGCTGTTTGCAATTCCTCTGGGGACTACTGTGGCTTGTTTAAACGCATCAGTGGTTTCGTTTGCCGGTTATATATTGTACATCGACTTCATGAACAACATGGGTCACTGTAACTTCGAGTGTGTACCCAAATGGCTGTTCTCTATCTTCCCTCCTCTCAAGTACATCATGTACACTCCCTCGTAAGTTCCTTCTTTTGTTAATTTACTAAGTATATTTAATTATGATAATGATAAAGCAGATGGTTTATGGTAAAGGGACATGTAAAGTTTGAAGTGATGTTTCTGATCTAACCAACCACATAAGAGTATAAGTAGTTTCTTATTAATCAATATTTGCCGAATACTAAAAGCTCAGTTTATCTACCTATCATTAAATTAAATTTGTACCCTCAGACCTACCTACAATGACCACCATAATTGATGATCAGTTCAATCACATCTTTAGTTTTAGTTCGTTTACTAATGAATCTATGATTACAGATTCCACTCGCTTCACCACACTCAATTCCGGACAAACTATTCACTATTCCTGCCGTTTTACGATTACATATACGGCACAACTGACAAAAGCACCGATTCTCTGTACGAGACCTCACTGAACAGAGACGAGGAATCACCTGACGTGGTGTATCTTACCCATCTAACCACTCCAGAGTCTATCTACCATCTCAGGATTGGATTCGCTTCCTTGGCTTCTAAACCCTTCAAGTCATACTTATGGATGTGGCCTTTCTCTTACTTGACTCGCTTCTTCACTCGGTTTTACGACCACCCTTTTGTCACCGAGAGGAACACTTTCCATAACCTCAATCTGCACACGTGGGTTCTACCGAGATTCAGTCACCAAGTAAGACAAGGTGTTGACAGTTTGATAGAGGAAGCTTTATTGAAAGCGGATAAACAAGGTGTCAAAGTAGTGTCACTTGGTCTTCTCAATCAGGGAGAAGAGATGAATAGAAATGGAGAGATGTACATTGAAAGACACCCGAAGCTGAGAGTGAAGTTAGTGGATGGAAGCAGCTTAGCAGCAGCTATTGTACTCAACAGCATACCAAAAGGAACAAAGCAAGTTTTGATTATGGGCTCTAATGTCACAAAACTCTCAGCCGCGGTTGTCTCTTCTCTTTGCAAAATGGGCATCAAGGTAATAAGCCCAATCCATTTACAACTGGCCCAATGGGCCATCTGTTTTCCTTTTATTTTCTATATGCATTCACTATGCCAAATAAACAATGTTGTCAGGTAGCTACTGTACACAAGGATCGGTACAAGGAGCTGAAACTTGGACTCACCAACGATTCCGACAAGAACTTGGTACTCACATCCAGTTATGCTGAGCACAAGGTGTGTTTCATTACATATAATGTAACAAAATAAACTCATATAAAGCAAAGTATTGTAGTTTAGTTTAACATTGAATTGTTGGTGGATGTTGAATAGATATGGTTAGTGGGAGATGATTTGAGAGAAGAGGAACAATCAAAGGCACAAAAAGGAACCATATTCATTCCATACACACAATTCCCACCAAAGAAATTGCGCAAGGATTGTTTCTACCACACAACACCAGCAATGCTTGTGCCTCCTTCTCTAGGAAACATGCACTCTTGTGAGGTCAGTCACATTCACATTCACACTCACCTCTTATATTATTTTTACGGTTAATTACATCACACTTGTTTCATTTTACACAGAATTGGCTGCCAAGAATGGTGATGAGTGGGTGGCGTATAGCAGGGATAATACATGCCTTGGAAGAATTGAACACGAATGAGTGTGGCAACACTATCTTCAACATTGATCTAATTTGGCAAGCTACTCTTCGACATGGTTTCCGTCCTCTAACGCTTGTCTCTACTCCACCTAATTAGTTTTTTCACTTCAACTTTCAATGTATCAAGTTATTATGTACCCCTACTATCTCTGTTTCTCTACTTTTAAATCAAAGTATATTTTATTAAGAACTCGTTTGTCTTCCATTTAAGGTTGCAATGACGTGAAAATGAATGTTGGATTGAAAAGAGGTTGAAAAAGTAATGAATAATGGGTGGTTGAACGAACAAACCAACCATTATAGTTTACCCACAAAGAAGCCATGTAATGGGGACTACACCTACCACACTGACTACCCATTAATTAAATTTGAAAGAATATATATATATATATATATATATATATATATATATATATATATAAAGTATGTGGTTAAAGGACACTGGTGCGTATAGAGCCCTTGAAGTAATACTATATATAATATATATCATGCCTTCTTTGACTGTGTCATCAAAAGCAGCAGGTGTACCAAAATAGTAAAATAATTAAAATGACTGTATTGTTCATCATATCATTATATAATTTTAATAGCTGCCACTTCGGACCACAAATGGGGTTGTTGGTGGCACCAGTCAAACCATAACATAACTAATCAAACCAACCACCCCACAATGTCTCAGGTAAACAAAAGTTGAACTACTGTTGTCGGATAATCAGAACATGTAAGTTGAGGCATGACCATAAGGAAATACATTCTGAGAACGATGAGGAACTCTATCACTTTCGATAACCTTGACTATTATCTTCAAGCACCATAGAAAAACCTCTACACAACCTTGTTCATGTTCCTGTTCCTGTTCATGTTCATGTTTAGGGAGAAGAGAAGGAACCTGATTCCTGCAAAGTGGACAAGTAGAGCGAGACTCGAACCAAGGATCAATGCAATCAACATGGAAAGAGTGGTTGCAACCGGGAAGTCGCCGGAACTTGTCTCCTTCTGTCATGTCGTGAAGACACACAGCACAGAATGCCGACTCCTTCCTCCTGAATGTCAACGTCCGGAGATCATTCCTCTTCCACCATAAACGCTTCCATATGAACCCGGCACCGAATATCATGGTCATTGTAACCAGGAGGATAATGTTTGTCATTGAATGTGTTCTTGTTTCCACATCGATATTGGAAGAGGTACTAGTTAGACCTGCCAATCTATATAAAGAATTGCCACATTGGATAATGTATATCTATAATAAACAAAAAAATACCAACATTGCTTTTAAGTTTTACCTTAATGGATTGAATCGGTGTCTATGTATTGGTCAAAACATTATTATTGTTATCTTAATATAAAATGACAGAAAATAGTGGATACCACGCAAGTGCTCTCTGTTGTTTGAGGAAGCAGGAAGACCAAAAGACGTACCAACTTACTTCCACCATTTCTAATTCCATTTCTTCTCAGCCACTAATTTAACATCAAACAAAATTAATAAAAGGGAGGGGTCAGTATAATGTGTCTCTCCCTTTCATTGTACTCCACTGTTGATATCAATTTTTTTGCTAATTATTACTTTATATAGATATAGTTTTTGGTTTAGGGTCCCCCTCTCAAGCCAAATCAACGTCACCAATTTACTTTCTTTAGTATGCTGCTGTCATTTCAATTCCAAGTTGAAAATGGTTGATAACAATGACTAGCATGCTCCACCAAATAATTTCTGATTTTGAACCTGTTACATGCATGTATGTTTGCAAAGGATTGGAGGATGGTGTGTAGGTATGTACCTTTAAATGCTTAATTAAAACATCTGTATAAATTGCTAGGGGAGGTTAGTTTTTGTTCAACAAGACCCTGTAGATATTAAATGCCCAAATAGTTGCTGCTTATATTATATTGCATACCGGAGACAGCATTTTGCATATTATAACGGCCCAACAAAGAGAACTAAGAGAAAAAGGCACCAATAGCTTTGGAAAAAATAGGAGCATCACTGCTATTATTATTATCACTCTTGATCATCCTGTAATCGATCAAAATCACAATAACAAGAATACAGAGGTATAGTAGATACACCTCATGAAATCAAACGTCTCAGAAACTATAACCTTTCATCATATGTAACAAACATGTTAATTAATAAATCTCCCGATAAGCTACTTTTGAAGGTTCTCCAACCAGCAATCACGTCCACCTGGACCCAGAAAAGATGGGAGAAAACAGAATTAGACTCTCATTCCACTACAAATAAAAAGAAAAGATTCACACAACATACATGCTGGTTGCGGATTTCTAAACTCAACCTTCAATCACTAGAATCAGATGCCGTGGCTACACAACTTTTTATGTATAAAATTTAACCATGAGATGAGTGTCTTTTCTGGGACTTCACAAGAAACCATCTCAAACCATGGTTTGTCTTGACAAGTCACTTTCAACCAAATGATACTATCAAACACTATTATTCTATACTTGGATGTTTTGCACCTAATATTCTAATGGAACCTCTACTTTATACGCATTAAGCTTTGGACTGTTCCATATGTACCATTGCTAACAGACTAGAATCTACTTTACATGCTTGATTACAAAAATTTCACTATCAACTGTATTTCAGTGACCCAAAAACTATGAATCAAGAGAAAATCATTGGACACATTTAATATTGATTTTTCTGGAAATGTAGGAGATACAGATACAATTGAGTACTGCCAAGTATTACCTTAATCTTAGCTCTGACGTCATCACAAGAGCTGAGGGACCTATACTGTGGCCTGCAATAATCAAATATACATATCATTCGAGGGTATAAAACTAATAATAAAATGGATGCATTTCACCAGTCATGTACAATAGGACAGGACAAATATCCATTTTCCATATATACAGACACATAGAGGAAGACATATCCAATTCCGTTGAGCAACGCGAAATGGCTTGATCAAAATAATATATTCTATTGGAAAATAAAAAATAAAAAATCACATGTTTAGTAGAGCACATATCATCAGTAATTCATTTGTTACTCTCAAATTCAAGATTAGATAAACTTTTTTTTTAAACCAATAACTATTTTGATTGAAACGCGCACTAGCTAGGTCATGAACTAAAACAAAAACTACGACCACATTTCACTTTAAGGTGTAGCTTCAACAAACACTGAGACACTAGTAGTTTAAAATTTGTCTATTTCTGGTCCGATTCAGTATCCAAAGAACAAAACATTCTCAGCAACAGAATTGTTCTGTTATGTTTTTTCTGTTGTTGTTAGCTGTTGTGCTGACTGTTCGCAGAAAAGCATAACTAATCCACGCTGTGCAAATCAAGGAATTACATTCCCAATGATAAAAACATGCCTAGTGTACATGGCAAAAGCCTCATGGTTTCAATTATTGTATTCACAATTCTACTATAAAGTTGATATTTAACTAGTTGAATCCCTCATCACACAGAATTATTTAAAGAGGATAAATAATGCAACTTTCTTCTAAAAAGAGTGTCTAAAGGATGACACAACAATGCTGCTTTACCTTCTCATCTTTTGAGATGATAACTGCTTTAACAGCTTCAAAAACTTCTTCAATAGGTTTAGCAGCATCAATCTGATGGTAAAAGAACAAGTTGTTACTGCAATGAACTTGACAGATAATTGTAAAATTAAATCCTCCAACATTTTTTAATCAATAAATACCTTTCGAACTTTCCCCTTAGATTCGTAGTATTTAATGACAGGGAGGCTTGACTCTAAGAAAACCTTAAACCGCTTCCTTATTGTTTCAATGTTATCATCTTCTCTACCCTTCATTACCCAAAACAGAATGTTCAATAGAGAAAAAAAGTAATAAGACATTATAATACAATAAAACAACTAAGAAAAAGAAAGCATGATCTTTGAAAGAAAGGTAAGCCTAACCTGATTTCTACTCAATATACGCCTTTCCATCTCTTCTTCAGAACAATCAAAAAACAGGACAAATTCTGGCTCAATTTTAGTCTGCAAGAGTAAAGCATTATAAGCAATGAACCCAATGCTCTGTCATAGCATTCGAGCAGATAGTGTATCAACAAGTAAATAACAAAGAGACTTACAACTTCTTCAAAAGCTGCACGGTTCTCCTCGTTACGAGGAAATCCATCAATCAAGAATTTATCATTACCACTTTCCTTCATTGCTTTTTGGAGAAGTGCAATGGTGACTTCAGAAGGAACAATCTTCCCCTCTTTAATCATGTTCTGGATCATAGTTCTGTGCACCACAAGAAAACAAAGGTCACCATCAATCTCTGGCAATAATTAGGTGATTCAGAACTAAATATCTACGACATACATTATTGTGATGAGAATAATCTGTCAAAAAACATGGAGAGGAACTAGATACTCAGAAAGCATGCAATTTGGACATGTCATCACAAAGCTACCAAAACAAAAAATCAGCTCAACCAACTAATCATTCTAGATTAATCAGACAAACTAGGAACTTTAACATCACACAATACAAATCATAGGAGTATTGAAGTTGATCTATAGCATATAATAACTTGAAGGTCAGCTAAAATATGTCAGTTGACTATCCTCAAGCACTTGAGTGATGGTTGTTTCAATCTAGAACATCATAGTTGCTAATAATACGCAAGGCAAAGTATGAAAGATAATAAATATACAATTTCATGATGTAAATAGTTAACCCATACCCATTTTCTGAACCAGATTTAATTTCTGCCCTGAGAAGATCACCAGCACTAAGATGGGTGTACCCAAAGTGTTGTACAATTTTCGCACACTGAGTTCCCTTTCCACTACCTGGGCCACCTGGTAAAACAATGAAAACAGGCAAACCTACTCAGAAAAGCTGCAAGAATGTGTGAACCAAAACAAAATGAGGAAGCAAATCTCAATTGATAAAGGAAATACATGTATAAAATATATCGGAAGCAAATAGCAGATTTGAAAAGGCAGGTAAAGGCATACTCATAAAAGACTAAAAGAAAGTTTAAGTACTTCTTGAATAAATAAGTATTTTATAGGAATGGAAATTCAAAATAAAATCACAAATAGATATAATTTACCCAACCACTGTGTAATAAATCACCAATAGAATAAGGTAAAACATAACTATTGACCATGAAATTCAAAGTCTAAACCTAAATAAAATTTAAAAAATAGAAAAAAAAAAAAAATTCAATGAGGGCATTGCTCACAGGCAGGAGGAAGGAAGGGGAGAGGTCGAAGTTTCATCTCAAATTCGAAATGAAAAGAAATGATTAATGTGGTCAATGGGTTACAGTTATCCTCTCTTCCATAATATTTAAGAGAAATACAAGGACAATAAAGAAGGCAAATGATCTATTCACCTAGAATATGAAGTAATCACAACAAGATCATTTAACATGGGAAGGGTATTATGCTTTGACACCACTACTATCATAAAAAGTTGGGAGAAAAGAGAGCATAACATCTTAGCAAGCTTGGATGCACGCTTCTCTCCTAAGACCACAACTATGATAAGATCAGAGATCTGCTAATACTCAATTCATACCTAAAACAAAAACAACAGTAGGCTTCTTCCCAGCCACAGTCCCATTTGTCTCCTGCAATTTGAAAAACTTTTGTCAATGCCAAGATCAAGTGCGGGATATACATCATTCCTCTTATAGCAACATCCTATCACAACATTTTCATATAAGAAAAACACAGATCTAAGGCTCTGAACATCATATCTTTTAACAGTAACACCATCCACTCACTAATCTGTCTGCCAATTACTTTAGTGCAAAATTCTGCTAGCTTAAACAGTCTCTAAAACTAATAAAACACAAAAACCACTGCACCTCATGCCTAGATCATAAACTAACATAAATCAAAACATGCAAATTCAGATCACAAACCAATGCATAAAATTCAGCATGATGTATAACCAAATCAGTACCTTGTTTGCAGCATCAACAACGGTTCCCATGAGTGTGACCTAGGTGCAAATCCAAGCAAACAAATCTACACAACAAAACAAATTACATCAACTAGCAATTCTAAATAGATAACAACAGCGCGCGAATGATAAGCGAAATTGAATCACGCATCAAGCAAAAGCATTGCAATCCCGAAATCTTCTCACAAACAATGTAGAAATGATCACTATCCTAGCTAAAATACTATTAACTTCAATTAGATCTCTAAAAACCTCGACGATAATCAAGCGTAAAAAAAGACTGAAATGAGAATCTCGAAAGCGATTAGATCCGAATTCGAACTTGAAAGTCAGTAAAGTGAAATAGATCCATAGAAAAACAAGAAATAGAGAAGAAAAGGAAGAGAAGAAGATCTGAGACAAGAGAAAGTACCTGTTAAATGTGGAGGGAAATAATGATGAGGCACAACAGGTGAAAATGTTCAGGAGGGTATCAGGAGGCTTAAATAGAGCCTTTGTATTTTCAAACATCAAACGCACGCTATGCGCACCTCCCTACCGCGTATTCGTCGGTGAGGGTATTTCTGTCACTTCATACACTTTTCACTGTTTTACCATACCACCTTATTTCACACACTTACACTAGCTTCCAATGAAGAACACGTCATCCTATTGGGAATTGAATTCCGATTCTCAAAATTCTAGATCGGAATCTAATTCGATTTAGTAACAAATATTTAATGCTATAGAAAAGCATTTAATAAATTGGCACCACCAAAGTTAATACGTGTTGAAACATGAATTGGACGGGAAACGACCATAACACCATTCGCTGCTCGTGTAGGATTCAAATTTCACTTGTCATGCACGTGGAGGCAAACTGTACTATAAGAATAAGGATTTTACCATAAAACCCCCGAGTTAATTATGGCTTAATTATCACTCAAACAAAAAGTTTAATCCATCTCTTACGGTTTGGCACGTTAGTGGCTTTTCTATTGTCAACATCATTACATTACGCTCCTAATTTTTCAATAGGCGTGTAATGTATGTAAAGTAACTAACATCCAACAAAAGCCTGGGCCCATGGATCACAAAATCCAACATCGAAAGCCCACAGAGCCCAATACATATGAAACATCTGAGGAGGAGGTTGGTGGAGTTTCCAGAAAATGGAAGATCGACAATCTGTGAATAGTCCGAAGAGAATACTCAGTTTTTCTGAGAGAAGAAGAGCGACAGTTTCGTTTCTCGATCCAGAAGACAAGGCAGCTTCTGGTTTTGGCCCCAAACCAGCTGAAGTTTACGGATTCGTTGGATCCATCACCACCGTCGTCGCTACTGGTCTCTTTTTCACTTCTCTTCTCGTTTTTTTTTAATGATTCTAAGCTACCGGTTTTGTGAAGAAATTGATTCATTTTGGTGTAAATGAATGTAAGGTCTGTTTTTGGTGTGGGCATACGTACCTGAAGCTTGGTTACACGCGATAGGCATCTTTTACTATCCTAGCAGGTGAGGCTTCTTCATCAATCGCTTGCAATTTTCATTTCAATCGACCATATTTCCAGATTCTTGTTTTGTTGATGTAGGTATTGGGCATTGGTTGTACCGGCGTACACGATCGTCGTGATAGTGTTGGCATTGGCGTTCTACATTGGTCTCAATTTTATGTCCACGCCGTCTTCAACTTGCTTGAATACAATTTTCGGTAATTGCTTACCCCTACCATGAGAGGTTATTTGTTTTCTGCTTGACAAAAACATTTTGTAATTGCAGATGAATTCAGCCGAGAGCCTTCGGATTGTGCTTCTAAATTGGAGGTGCAGGAAGAAGAGCGGCCTATCGAACCAATATCTGACATTGGAATCCACAAAATCAACTCTCTAATGTTTGGCTCGTATCAACCAGATGATAAGTAACAGAGTAGAGAGGTTCCAGCAATTGCGTGCTGTACATATACTGAGATTAATATGAAGAAATTTCAGCTTCTCTAATGTCAAAGTTAATGAGAAATCGAAGTTTGACACAATTTGTATACACTTATACTTATGATGTTAATGGGCACAAAATTGAGATTTGTTGTCGAAAATGTTCTAAAAAACTCTTGGGCGCTCTGCACTTCAATGAGAAACCTGCAACTGTGAGGTTGATTAAATGCACAAGTAGACTACTGATTGACAACCACCTTAACCTGTAATTTCACTATCATCAACTTCATTGACCATCCACACACACTACACATATACCTGTACACTACGTAGCAATTTGCGCTTCAGCTTTTTTGCTTTCAGTTGCTATTCTTTCCATTTGTTCAATAAGCAGCTGATGCACTCTCTCCTTCAGCTGCAAGTTGAAGGCAAAATAGGAATGTAGAAGTTAAGATTTCTATTTGATTGTAGAAGTGTGTAAAATTATCATTGGTCTACTGTATAGGGTTAAAAGAAAGATGAAGATTGATACCTCATTGAGACCTTCCTCATTCTTTACTGATACACGAATTGCCCCCTCGGGTCCTGTTTTTCGATATCTTAACATTTCTGAATGCTCATTGTCTTCATTATCAGTGATGAAAACCACAGGAGAAGAATGCAACAAGTCACATTTCGAAACAACATCAAGCCAAAGATGCTTGCCAAACCTTTCCTTAATCTCTTTGTATATCATGAACTGCAAAACTACAATTGAATAAGATAAAAGAATAGATGCTCTCTAGTGAAAACAGCTCAAAATTTTCACCAATAACCTTATTTTAGGGTGCATCATTTAGTACCTGATCAGAAGGTGAGGTTCCACATTCTCCGGTCAGATCATGTACATATAGTATAGCAGTTGGTAAATGAGAGAGGACAGCAAGTGTTAACTTCTCCAAGTTATTTCTTTCCTCTGCAGATTCAATCATGAGGTAACAAGTAAAAATAAAGATATAGAAATTCCCAGCATCAACTCTAAAGTAAACACAACAAATTTTTTAACATCTTCAAACATCAATAAATAGGATGGACTTTACCATCAGATCTCTTCAATAGCCCAGGGGTGTCCGTCACCTGCAGTACGATCACACTATAATAATGCACTATAAATAATGCACGCACCAAAAAGATAACACTTCCCCTCACAAAGAACTCACCTGAAAGCTTTGGTAGCTAAAAGTTATGTGGCCCATTAGAATTCCTCTTGTTGTAAATGGGTAGTTGCAAATCTGAAGGAAAAAGAATCATCAACAGAAAAGAATCTCAAGTCTTCTGAAAATAAAGATGGTTGATGTAATCGATTCAGCTCAGATGCTTTATTTTCAAGACTAAAACTTGCCCAAAGAACTGGAGCGATCAATGTTACTAAAGTTTTAGTGCACACCTCAGGCTTGCCTGTCGAAAGCACACGGACTAAGGATGACTTCCCAACATTAGGTGCTCCAACAAGACAGAGAGTTGGTGTTTCTAGATCAACTACAGGCATGGCTCGCAAAGTCTGTGAATGACATAGAAATAATTTCATTTTAAAAAAGTTTCCTATAAGTTATAACTATTAGTGCATGCAAACGGGCACCAATTTAAAAGCAATTGATACACTACCTTGGCAACATTCATCAAATCATCAACAGCTTTTCCTTCACGGTTAAACATGTCTTCAAGTTTCACCATACCCTACCAATATAATCAAAACTTACAACACTAGAGAAGACAAGCTGTATTCTGCAAGCATATAGCTAACCTCAGTCAACCGCTGTTCTGCTTCTCGCTTGGACAAAGACTGGAAAAAACAATCAAATGACCACTATAACTTATTCACTCTAAAGGTAATGGTACAATATACTATAAGACCAGTATTTGAAACGTGAAGAACAAAGATTAACCAATAGATCCAAACTAAAAAGATATTGTAGAAAAACAAAAGCTCAATGTAAAGCCACAGGAAACAAATTCTAATCAATTGCATAAAAAAAAGCACGTAACTAGACGCATGAATGAATTCAGTTTTGAGCCAAGTTGACCACCTTAGCACAAAGAGAAGCATGTTCTTTTCCAGCAGAAACCACCCTCTTTCTCAGCGTATCCACCCTGCTCAAAACCTGCAAACGAAATATGTATTGAACTGTAAACAATATCCAAATTTAAATAGTAAAACAGCACAATAACATATGAAATGCATTGCAGTAGAAGTACAACTACAAATCGAAATTTGTAGTCCAGAAGATAACCAAACATTAAAAAACTAGTTTACCTTTTCATAATTGCCTTCCCCAAATGTCAACTCAATGAGGGATCGTTCATAAGGATGCAAATATTTTCTATTAGGGAAATTCTCAGTGTAGCCTCTCAATGGAACTGCCAATTCCTGAAGATAGTCAGCTTTAAATCGTCTGTTCCAAACAAAACAACTCAAGACCAAAGCTGAAGATAAGAAGCCATACTTTCATAAGGGCGTCAAGTTGCTTGGCAGCCTTGTTTCTCTCTCGCTTTGCAATATTGGCGATGCCTATAAACATTAAATCAACAATGTCAATGCATTTCATCACGTTTTCGATTATATTCTTGAAATTGAAAGACGCAGCAAGCAATTTGCCTCACCTTTAGTAGCCGAGACTCTCTTAGCCTTCCTCAGAGCTGAATACAGAATATCAACAGATGGCATAACCATTGGCAGTTTTTGAAATGCACCAACACTCTCCAGTGACTGTGGATAAGAAAACACAAGACATGAACGACTAACTCCATTTCGTTTTAGTTTAGCTAAAAAAAAGCATAAGAAAGATACGTTTTCTGGTTTTCCCTGCGAAACTTCACATTTAATGATGTGAATCGGTCTGCACAAGCACAAGCTGCGATACTTTATCGGTCCTATCACGCACAAAAAACTGTAAGAGATGTGTGAACAAAGAAAGGCTAAAAGAACCTAGAGTGTATGCACACCTGCTAAAAATGGACTCTGCCGCAGCTGTAACTGACTCAGGAACCCGCCTCTTAGCGCCATCACCGTGTCTTTGTCTATCTGATCAACGGCGCTCTCTAACACGAAGACTATTTAAACATGTCGGATGAGTATATGATATTTCCACCGTCAAATTAACATTTTCAGCAAGCCTTCTGCACAGCTATATTGGGTCTGGGCCTAGTATCTTTATGGACTCCAGTCCGAACCACAAGCCCAAGTTGAACAAAATTCATCATCCTCTAGGTTTATCTTAAATTAAGCCATGGTGTCTTATCATCAAATTCAAATTCTCATTTTTGGATTTCTTGTAGATAGTTACTTACATTACATGTCATAATAACAAGTAGATGCTTTACAAAATGATAAGATATCAATAAAATAATACAAATACGATCACAACAATACACGGTGAGGAAATCCAGTACACCCAATTATATCGCAAGCAAAACAAAACTACATAAAGCATAGATATGATATGTATACATGTAACAACATCAAAAGAATCTCTTAACTTTGTCCACAGAGTTAAACCATAATAGAATCCAGATCGCTCATCTCATCGAGCCCATGAAACTGAATCGATCTCATCTCTTGCGGCCTTGTATAGTTCAAGTCTCTTGGCACATTGTTGTCTCCTCTCCATCAATGCTGGATCTTCATCTAACAATTGAGCAAGTTGCTTAGCCTGAAAACATAGCACCACCACCATCAGAAACAAGAAGCATTGCTAACGTTGGCATGCATGTAGAAATAAACAGTGACTATCACAAAAGTTTGAGATAGTTTACCTCTTTCTTTCCTATCTGTGTGTAGAAGTAATTCAACAAAGATGTCTTGGCTTCCCGAACTTGGCAATAAACAATCGCCTTGGGAACAGTGTTCCGCAGAGTCTCAGCAACCATGCCAATGTAAGAGGAAACATTTGAACCTATCCTCCTGAAGTGACCCTCTCCATATCTGTCCACGTTAGGGGAAGGAGGATTTGGCCCTCCTTTATTCTCCACTTCCTGAGGCAGCTTCCGGAAGAAATCAACAGTCAGATATGATGACTCCATGTCAACCAAACGGATAACTGACTTCTTGCTCTCGTCACGGAATCTTTCCAATGACTGATTTGCAGCAGCTGCTATCTCAGCTTGCAAAGTTGGAAACCGCTTCAACTCCTATTTTCCGTAGTGCATTAAAAAAGATATAAATCAGTTAAATGATTAGAAACTTTTATAGTCAATGTAAGGAATCACTAGAGACTTCACCTGAGTTTCTCCTATTGACTTCCGCACTAGCTCTTTCAAAACAAAGTGGACCTGCAGTAAAAAGTCATCATGCCAAATTCAGGCCTCTTTCCCCATTGCAAGTACATTTTGATGACTTCCAGATAATTTTATCTTCAGTTTAGGGGAAGGATGATAAGTAAATGTCGCAAGAAACTTACAGCATCCACTGAAGCTTCTGCTGGGCCTCGGAAATAATTCAGAGAGCCTTCAATCAGGCGTCTGTAACCTTGTTCTGGTGCAATCAAGTGAGGCTGATAACCGTCTGCCTCTGACACTACTTTCTTTACATTCTGAATAGAAAGATGCCGATCAAAAGGAAGCTTCCGCAATGCAGCCGGAAGCTGGTTGTCAAAGACTCCATAAATACGATCACCTCCAGGTCGCCTGAAGTTCATGATGAAGGTCAGAGCAGTATTTTATCATATAAATGTATACGAGGGATTTCCAATATAAAAAATAAATAAAAAGGATTCTAATAGCATTTACCCTCCATCCAGGTGCTCCTTGAATATCTTATCAAATGCTCGGCATAGCTCCAAGACAGTCATTAATTGAGCCTAAAGATTCCATTGAAGTTAAGAGAGAGATATTTGAATATTTACAAAAACCTCCTTCAAACAAATTCATAAAAGTTTAGCCCTTACCCCAGCATCAACAGCAATAGGCCGGCCAAGATGGTCCATCTCAGACTCAAGTTCGTCAATGCTTTTGTTTATCAAGGATATGATACTTGGTATGCGAGCCCTAATTACAGACTCCAAATGCTGGGTAAAACACACAAACCAAATTAATATCCACCGAAAGAAGCTGAACCATTTTTATACTGAAAAAGAAATTAAAAAATAGACCTGAGAAAGAAGCTTTGCAAGATACACTGAACCCATTTTGTTAGCTAAGTGTCCATAATCAGGGCTAGTAGCAAAATATTCATTCTCCTTTCGTCTAGCAACAATCATGTCCACATTTCTATTAATCTCTGCTTGGGAACGATTCACAATTCCAACCCAAGGATGTTGCAGTCTATAAGACCTTCCTTCAAGTACCTAGTGCATGTAAAACAAACAAAACCTTTAAACAATTATTTTTGAAGATATGGCTACTATAGTAACTAAAATAAAAAGGCATCAGTGGTACAAAAGGGTCCCCAGTTTCTCACATCCCTTATAAACAATATTTCCCTAATGGCAACCAACTTAATTCGAACAATAACTGCGTGCAATACAAGTCATGGAACCAGATTATGTTAGCAAATGTAGAAGAAGAAAAGAGAGACAGGATTTACATCTAAAGCATTTGTCCCTTTATCCATCAGGTCCAGCTTTGTCAGCACTCCAAATGTTCGATCCCCTGGCACAGTTCAACAGTGGATCACAAATATGAGATTCGAATTTTTATAACATATGTGTGTAGTGTGCAGTTCAGTTATAGAAGAATAATAATTGAACTTACCTGAGGGATCCACTTCCCTAGCAAGTTTTATAGCATCTGATGTTGCTATATCTTGATTAGCCGGAGATATTGCAAGTATGATGCAGTTAGGCTACAAAATACCAAGAAATCATGACTAAGAATTAAATCAACACATATAGCAAGCAAGCCGCACCATATATAAATACACCATAAAAGCAAAAATGTCAGTTCAAAAATTTAGTTGCATTTCAAAATAATCTATCATTGCTTCTGACGTCGTTCTGAGCATACAAGGCAGGTGACATTCAGTCTAAGAAAACAGCAAATACTATATGAACAAAAACTCCATCAAAAGCAGCTATTATCAAGAACTGAAAAGCTAATGTTTACTACCTTTTCCACATAAGATCGCACCATGGTTTCAATATCTTGAACGATGGTTTCAGGCTGCCCCTCTGAAAAGAATAGATCCCTTTAATATATATATTTATTCATTCCCTTGTAACGATTAGTTTAAGGAGAACACGCTTACCAACAGCAACTTTAGTGAGACCAGGCAAATCAATGAGGGTTAAGTTGACGACTGCAGAAAACAAAAACAAAGAAAACAATCAACACAAGGTGGTAGATGGTACGAAGAGCAATATAAAGCAATAAGGAAAACAAGTAACGGATACACACCATTTGGAGAGTAGATACTAAGATGAATAGGAATAGGAGAAATCTGTTTGGTCTTTCCAGTCACTCTATCAGTTTCATCAGAAATTTCTTTGCGAACCTGAGCTGTAATATCCAAAAATTCTAGTCAGACAATTGGAGATTCCCCACAATCAGGAAAACACCACCAGTCGTGTCAACTACAAAAGTGAGGCACTATAAACGTCCAAAGTGAAAATTCTAGATATAAACGTCCAAATTTAACTCCACCATTTGACACTCGGACACCATATAGTAGAGAGCGCGAAATAGATAAACTGGTATAGAGAGGGAAATGAACAAACTGTACATACAAAAATCGGTGAATTTTCTCCTAGGCAAGTGAAGAAACTCTGCATACTCCTGCGAGCCATCCTCTGTTTTGTGAAGCTGCAGGACCAGAGGCCGTCTCGTCACAATTCCTACACCAATTCAATTTCCAGTTCTTCAACACACTACACACTACAAATCAAAAACAAAACTAGATAATAAACTAATTACCGACCCGATCCCCTAGGAAGGAAGTCGCGGCCGACTATGCTTTCCAGCACAGAAGATTTTCCAGAGCTCTGTCCACCTACCACCGCAACAGAAGGAAGAGCTTCCCAGAGCGAAGAGAAAGAGTTGTCTCCCCCTCCGTAGTCTCCCAGAACAGTACAAGCTCTCTGAATTCTATTAACCAGGCCAATCAAGCTCTCCATCGTAGTCATTTTCACAGCAAACCCTAATATTCAAGTATACACTACAGTTGACAGAACTCCTAGAAGGAGATGATGAAGAAGAAACAGATTGAATAGACAGCTGAAGACTTGAGCCTTAAGAATTGAGATTGAGAGAAAGCTACAGAGGGAAATACAGCACAGACAGAGAATATATTAACCGTGTTTTTTGGGAACAAAGGTAAGACTCGTTGGGCATGAACAGATAGAATTATTTTTATTTTATAATTTATTTTTAAATTTGAAGAGTTTCAATTGTAACTTTGAAAAAATTTGAATTCACAAATCGGTGGACCCCCACATCTATTATTTCTTTTTATACCACGCAAACGGCATACGATTGGGCCCACAGAGAGCACAAGTTGAACTCATTGCAACGTCTATAAGCCACTTCAACTTCAACTCAAACGGCTACCATTTGAATGAACAATTGATTAGAACATAAGGCTACACATTTGTAAAGCATAAAATCTTTATAAGAATAATCATGATAAAATGTTATACAAGTCAGTAATACACGGCATAAAATTTGAAGTACATTGCAAAGTTAAAAAATGAAATGCATACATATACAACAATGCTATGTATCTTTGATTCCATATCATCGAACTTAACTCTCCGCGAAAAATGAAGCGGTTGGTATCCCAGGCACGAGGCTCACTCTTTCCTGAATACTAATGTTGGGTACTCCGGCCTCCACATGTTGTTCTGCACATATTCTAAAATTTCCTCCTGCAAATCACAGGTTTTCTCCGAGGTTTTGATTTTTCTAACTACAGACAATACACGTATTGATTGAATGAAAACGAATCAATAACCAACGTATACCTGGCTAAGTTTTTGAAGCTCTCGAACATCCATGTCACGATAACCTTCTGCCAAATCTTCTTCTATAGCTTCTTTTACCACAGCAGCAGCTACCTGCTTTGTTATGTCTCGTATGCTGCACAGGTATAGAGTTCAGAAAACTCATCCAAATATTTCGAACTTGGAAAACGCCGAGGAGATGGGGCACCAATAACTTTACCTCGATATGGATGGGTATACTTTTCCTTTCATAACCTGCTCTTCAGTCATGTAAGCAGCTAGGCTGGAAAAGTATGCTTCAAATGAAGGTCAGAAAAACAATTCCCAACCATTTATGATTGAAATGTACAAACCAACCACCAAGTCTTTATATAGTACAACAATGCATGGCGCAGCAATGAAATGGTTTGGCCACAGGCTATGGATTTAATTTCTTATACATTCATATTTAATAGTAACAAGCTAACAACTCCCTTATGCAGTGAACCTAGAATCTTCTTCAGATAAATGCTAATTCAGACAGAAAAGATGAACATACCACTCTGCTGCAGCCTGTAGCATGCCATCAGATATAATCCTAGAGCCTGCCAGAAGAGTACCTAGTCCAATACTGCATGAACACGGTAGTGCACATTAGGTTTACAGATGAAAAACCTATAGTCGAACATGTTGTTTTCTAATTAAGTGAAATATGCTAACTGACCCTGGAAATAGATACATGTTGTTGCCCTGGTTGCAATGCCCAATGTGACCATTTCCTGTGTGACTCAAAAGGTTGCTGTTAATAAAATTCTTGCCAACTAATTCCACTAATATTAGGTACCAATTGAAAGAGATTTCACTCTAGAGAACTGCATGAAATAACCTACAAAGTCACCAGCACACATACCAAGATCAACGTCCTTAAATGGACTCCCACTTGCAAATATAATATTGTCGCCAACAATAGAAAATGCTTCCTCTGGGGTGCATTCAGCTGTGTGGCACCAAATTTTAAAATAAATAAATAAATAGAGAGAGCAAAATAGGAGGTTCAAAGTTTGCATTAAATATAAATTATTTGGGATAAGAAAAAGTTAAGAAGAAACCCATACCATTCTTTGTTGGGTTTGACATCGCAAATATAGCTGGTCTAGTTGAAGTTGAACCTTTCATGGCCTCTAACACCTGACATAGCAATAATTTTGTAAGGCTTAAAGCAGAATTACTACTTACATGAGCACTAAAATTAAGAAAGATGAAAATCCCAGTTTTATGAGCACAAAATTTTCTTTGTTAGTATAGTTTCTAAAATCAAAGAATGGTTTATCAAAAGCCATAGGTTCTCATATAAAAATATATGAACTCATAGTCATTCTATACCTCTTTTGAGAATAACCCCCCAACGGCTGATAATCCAAGCAGCACATCAGGCTTTACTTGCCGCACCTGGTCAAGCATCCATTAAGAATCAATTTCATTTCGGTAATCAATTGTGAATACTATAAGCTACTGAGCAGAGAAGGGCTGAAAAACAATAGATAGAAAATAAGCAGACTGTTATTTGAACTATATTAAAATTTTCACAAACCACTTCAGCAAGACTTGCTCCTTCTGCCAATCCTTGACGACCAACTGCTTTGACATTCCTTGCAAAAGGCTGCGCATCTGGATCGATATTTTCACGGGCCTCTGTGATGAGGCCCTATGGAAACAATAAATTATTTATATAACATTTCTAGCTACATAAGAGAATCATTTGTGAGAAGATCAAAAGGCTGAAAGCAGACCCACCTTGGCATCAACTACCCAGAATTGACTACTAGCACTGTCAAAAGCAGTTTTAGTATTCCCCAACATTCTAGCCATAGTCTTCCTAGCAGCATTGAGAACCCCTATTCCAGCACTGCAGCAGTAGAAAAACCATAACTCATGCTAAACAGCATAGGATGCTATAAGATTCTCCAAATAAGGAACAGATTACAAGAGACAGACGAGCAAAATCACTGGCATAAAGCATCAATCCACATTTTCTAGATAGATTTGCAGCTAACCTTCCAGCACCAGCAACAACAATTTTTTGCTTTGGAAAGTCAATCATCGGCCTTCCTTGTGCCCTCACAGCTCCTAAAAGACCAGCAAGCGCAACTCCGGCTGTACCCTGCATGGTGGATAATCATATAAGAAAGGATAAAATCATATAGGAGAAATGTAGATTTGATAAATAAGAGAATGTATAATCTATAGTAGCAAAGACTTGGAGACCTGGACATCATCATTGAACATTCGGTAGGTATTTCTGTACCGCTGCAACAGCTTGAAGGCCCACTTGCTTTGGAAATCTTCAAACTAGACAGCCCAAAGAACATTGGTAAATAGCTCAAGAAAAAGTATTAAAGTTAAGCCTTGCTGTGCCACAATAAATAGACAAAGTCATTACTGGTAGTACCTGCACAATCACATGTGGCCACCGAGTAAACACTGCCTCCATAAATTCATCTACAACAGCAAGATACTCATCGCCTTTGAGGCGGTGTTCTTGCAACCCTAGATCTGTTCAGAAAGATATGCAACATTGTTTAATTAGAGGAAAATGTAAGCCAGCTATGAACAATTATTGCAAGACAAAATTGCAACATTATGAAGATAGACCCCAAAAATTGGGTAAGAGTAAATACTCACACAGAGGATCTTTGAGCAGTTTCTCATTATTTGTTCCAACATCAATCATAACAGGAAGTACCTGAAACCAAAAAATTGGTACAATAGAAAACATCAATTACAATGACACCTGACATGACAAAACTCGGCAACCAAGAAAATGTATCATATTACTAACTATGTTTAATAAGACACATGATGTCAAAAACAAAAGTAGAACTTATTTCACCATTTAGGAGTTCTATGATAGATTTGCAATCAGCTATGTTCTCATGGACAGTTGAATCAATAAATAAATAAATAAATAGTGTGACAAACAAAACTCATGTTCAGTATAAATTTACCCTCTGAGGATTTATCCCAGCGGCAGCAACGTATAAATCCAGCTTCCCAATTGCAATTCCAATTCCCTGTACTCCAAGATCTCCAAGACCAAGTATTCTGCTTCCATCAGTAACAACGATCATATCAACCTGTAATTATTAGAAAGTGAAGAAACATCATGGTAGTTTGACACCAAGCAATTACTAAAATCATCTTCTAATATACAACTTGAAAGCTCAAATGCTATATTAGATGATCAGTAACCACTATAGTCAGAGGCTTAATTTTCTGGTTCAATATCATGCATTGGGCAAGGCATCACATAAAAGCACTAGTCAAAGAAATCAAATACACATAGAAGGTTCCCCAGTTAACTGCATCTCTACAAGTACTAGATACCTGCTCTGCAGGCCAGTTGTAGACCATAGACATCATTTCTCCACGATCTTCTGCGCTGAAATACATTCCTCTTGGCCTTCTAAACAAGCCACTATAATTTTGACAGACAAGACCTACCGTTGGGGTATAGACTATCGGTGCATATTCCTCAATGTTGGCAATTAAAACCTGCCAAAGAAGAAGAGATGTGATAGACTGATAAAGCAATGAGAATCATGCAGTCAATTCTGTAGGACTGTTCACAGCACACACCAGTAATAATATGACAATAATCACGGAACATGCTGTGCTCATTGAGTAAAAAATATATGTGATGGCTAGATGATGTAGACAATCAAGTACAAACTATATTCACAAAGAAGCTTTGGTGGCTAGTTATCATGCACATACAATCATAACAGAACCTACATTCCCAATAAAGTCTAAAGATAAAACTAAATGCCAATAAATGTGTAAGTGGTGCAAATACGTAATGAATCCTGAGTTTTATGTACCCAAATGTCTTTCATGTCAGTTATTATAGGATAGTTCCTGCATTAGACAATTGAATTTCATTGCATAAGCTTCTCCAAAGACACATAAAATTAGGCGACACCAAATATTCTGTAAAAGATACCGGCAAACATTGCATCATATTAATCTAAGTGTAGGTAGAGAATGTAAGAAGTCAATGCCAACAGATACTAAATCAACACCAGTGAAAACAAAGTCGGTACTGAACATTAATACACATATAAATAGTAGAGTGAAAGAAACTCACTTTATAATACATTGTCTCATTTCTGTCATGTAATCGGTTAAGTATCCGCCACTTTGCTAGAGCATATGGATCAGATGGACCATCTCTCGCTTGCACCTCAAGCCTCTTCAAATCAACCACTGTTAATTGCATACTTCAGACATTTAATATTTTTCATGTCAAACACAGAATACAACATGCAGGATGCGCTACATTCTAGAATAAATAAAACTAACTAGATCAATCCTCGCAATACAAGTTACACAACAAACAACCTCCAACAACCAAAACTACCTTCTTCCTGCCAGTTAGTCCTACAACTGTGTCTCATTAACATCTAAACTGAAAATACATAGGAAAAATAATACGTCAACTTACTAAAGCGTTCAATTTGCTGTTCAGGAGGCATAACATTAGGAGGGAGAAGACCTCGAAGGTCGAGACGATCCCGCTCTGTCATGGAAAATGCTGTTCCCTAACATTCATAGTTAAATCAATCAGAATTAGCTTCGAATTAACCTATAGACAATTACATAATTTCTACATCAGAATCAATTGACTCAGTTAACAGGTTCCGCATTGTTTACTCAATCGTTATCAGTCACCGCATCGACTCAGCTAAAAAATAAACAAATAAAATAAAACACAATTCTTCACAGCAACAAAATAGACAACTGAATCAATTTCCAAATACAAATTCCAGATTCGACTCTAACAAAACGTATAAGCTTAGGATCTGACCTTGTTGAACCAAGGATCGTGAAGAATATCAAGACTACGCTTATGCACAATTGTCGGTCGGTTTCCTTCAGTGGATGTAAAACATCTCGTCTGGATTAGAATCGCCGGATTCAGCGGTGGCCGACGGAGACGTCGAATCAGAGACGACGCCGCTCTGATCTGATTAGAGAAATTCGTCATTCGCACAGTGCCAATCAAATCAAAAACACACAGTCGTTGAATCTGAAAACCCTAGCAATCGCAGCACTACTAAGTGAAGAGAAGTGAAAGGTTGACGAGTCTACAGTGGTGGCCTTGCCTCTCCCGATAACGACGGTCCTGGTAGTTTTTTTTAAGTCAAAATGTTCGCATTTTAGTTTCTTTTGACGCGTTTTTTATTCCACATTAAATGACAAATATATAAAAATCAATAAACAATACACACACAGTTGCATGAACACCCACCACCACCCAAAACAAGCATCAAAACTACACCATTTGAAATGATGATCATATTGAAAATGTCTCCAACATCGACCATTCTGATTCAAATGTTGTTCAAGTTTCTTTTGAATCGAATACTACTATTAAAAAATACTATTCAAACCATTATAGGAACACGAATCATCCACTATCGTCAATAATTAACAAATTATCTAATTCAATTGTGAATAGTCAATAATGAAAAAAACAATCATTTGAGAATCTATCTATATCCAAAACTAATCGATACAGAATTGAAAACAAGAGCAGACATATATTATTACTGTATAATATTATTATTCTTTCATTTGTCAACCATCTCAATAACTAAATTATCCGCGTGATTTATGCTTTGATAAAAAATATATTTAATTTTAAAAATCTATAAGTTCAAGGAAATTGACCTCTTCATATTGAAGGTGACAGAATGAGCTTATACAGAAACTTGATTTGATTAGTCCATATTCAGGGGCGGTTGACATGAGGGTTAAAATAACGGTAGGGATTAATCACTGTGATTTGAAATATTGATAAAGTAGCTGTGGTGGTAATAGTCGAGGTTTGAAATATCGGCGGTTCGGGCTCTTCAGTTTTCAGTTAATATTGGAATATTATCGATTTCGGTTAAATATTTTATTAAAATTTAAAAAAATAATAATTTTATATTTTTTATGTTGAAATTTTAAATTTCCTAAAAATAATAAACTATATTTCACTTGATATAATCATTATGTTTATCTTAACATATGTTTATATACATTTTGTTTAATTACAAATACATGTGACTTATAATTAATCGTAAAATAAACATAAAAATATTGAAAATAACATTTAAATTTATTAAATTATTTATAAAATTTTACAAAAAAATAAATCACTAAAAAAAAATGAATTTCATGGTGACTCAAATATATAAGGTGAATAACTATCCTTTCACACAATAGATTTGTCATGAATATGTATTTGCATTTTTTTTTTAAGTAATTGTTAAAATGTCATGTTTATGGCGTTTCATCTCTTCCAATTGATCCGTAAATAGAATAATTTGGATTCATCCAAATAGATTGATATTGTCACTCGGTGTACATTCGAACTTCATTTGACATTTTTGAAGAATGATAATCAAATATATTGTAGCTCTAAAATTACCAAAGAATTAGATATTAGAAATTGATTCTGATCCTAACTAAGGTTGAATATTAGAATTTAACCCCGATTTCATTTCACCTCGTGATTGTAAATTATCCAAAGAATTATCTAGATTACCAACGTTCATTGATGAGAAAATTATTATTTAAGATTCCTCATCCATTTGCTGCGCTCTTTCTTGTTACCAATTGCAACCTTCTTAACCAACATTTTGCTATTTCTATTTTCAGTTAGATAATAATGTTGACCTAATGGATTAAAGGTGGATTAAGATGTGAAGATTATATTATTTCTTTACAGTCTCCTCCAACAGTTCCATTAAGCATCTCTACTACTATGTTTGAATTTTAATCTCCATTACTACTAATTAGATTTTCATGGTAATTAGAGAAACTATTTACACATATTTATTTTTCAAGTACCCGTTCAACATTAATTCCACATTCATAAATATAACTAACAACACATAAAATCGACATCATCTAGTAAGCAAATATAATAAATAAAATAATAATAATGATAATAATAGTAAAAATAATAATAATAATAAGATTCTTAATTCTAATACTTATTTTTACATCTAAAGTTCATTTGAGATATATTTTCTCCACATATAAATAGTTATATATATATATATAAATATATATAATTTTCAACTTCACATTAAAATAACAAAAACTATTTTTTTTTCAATATATTTATAAACAAGATAGTTAAATCAATGCGAATGTGCTTTAATGGCATCCACGTATTGAAAATGTTGGTGATAATACTTTTATTGTAATATTTCTCAATGACATAACACTATTCTGTATATATATATATATATATATTTCTCAATGACATAACACAAATATAAATTAATAATATTAATAATTTTTAATTAATATTATTAATTTTTTATTATATTGTAATAATTTCTGAATATAATTATGTACTTAATTTCATTTTGCTACTCGATGCAATTGTTTTAGTTTTGTCAAAAAAATTTCTCATATTTTTTTTTATCGTATTTCAGCTATTTAAAAACAAATTATTTCATAATTAATACAAGAAGAATAAATTTCACAATGCACCTAAAATCTTCCCTCAATAAAACTATAGTTTAAATTGATGTTTATATTAGAATTGTACCTTATTACTAAATTAGAAATTTATTAGGTATCTTAATCCAATTGTATACATAACTTGTATAAGATTTGAGTTCTCTTCATGTTTTCTATCATATTAAAAATGAGAATTTAATTATGAAATATCATACTAAATAATATACAAATAATTAAAATCATAATTCTATAATTAATCTTTTTTCAAAAGAAATAATAGAGATTAATATATTTGCTGCACGAATGAGCAAACCAAATATATGCTTTCTGCTCCACACCTACATACTTCCATGTGATATGCAATTTTTTCGATTGATGTACGCATGAATTCATACAATATTGGCTAGTAGGAATCACGTTAGTATCAACCAACCTTAAAAGGGTACAAATTAGTTCACTATTCTTATTTTCTCAATTGTTTATTCTTAATATTTTCATTTTTATCATTTAAATTTCATTAGTCGTGAATCCGCACTTTAGTACAAATATCAAAATTAAAATCTATTTATCACTTAATTTTTTGATAACTACTTTCTAAAAATATTATTTATTTCTAAATATATCGGGATATTTCGGATAATATCGGAAAATATCGGGAATATCAAGATATTTTATAGATATATCGGATTCCGTACGGATACTCCGGAGGATATAGGATATTCAGACGTATCGGTACCGGTCGCTCAGTAATTTAGATAATATCGGAATAATATCGGATATCGTTTCGATATTTAAAACATTGGTAATAGTATACAAAATTATAAATAAAAATAATAATTATTTAATTTATATTTATTAATATTTAATATAAAAATTTTAGAATAATTTTAAAGTAGTGGATTTAAAAAATAATAATAATTTAATTATTGTTATTTACTATTAATTAATTAATATATTCGGCATGAGCCGCTAAAATAGTAATTTAAATAATTGTATCGGTTAACTACATCGATGAAGATTTGAAGTATAGTTTAGAGTAATTGTGCAATTACAGTTATCATTCGCTGATAGTAATAACGTTTGAAAATAGCGATTAGATATATTTTTTTAAAGAAAATAGTCATATACTATTATTTATATTTGTATTTATTATATATTTTGATAATTTTAAAATAACAGGTTGAAAAAAATTAATTTAAATAATAGTTATCTATTTGAATAATTAAACACTACTTTAAATCGATCCTACCAAATATTAATTTTTATGAACATTATTCAAAAGGCTAAACACAAATCAAATCAATCCAACCATTAAACCTAACTATATATTTACTATTATTTTAAAAGGAAAAGACTACCATGGTACGGTGCACCATGTAGAATTTAGGCCCAGCCAATCCTCGAATGACACGTGGCCATGTTTTGCAATTTTAATCATTCTCTCTCCTATTAAAATTGCAAAATATGGCCACGTGTCATTCGAGAATTTACTGGGGCTAAGAGTGTGTATGTAGATTTTTAATAAGCTATTAGATTTTATATTAGCGATTTGGAAATTTTGATGTTTGGGAGCAGCTTTTTGATTAGCGGTTAGATGCTTAAATAGCGATTTTCTGACAGCTAATTGAAGTAGTTGTCCACAAATCGCTAATCAAAAAGCTTCCACTCTACCCCTATCCAATTTTGATTATTACAAAAATATCCTTGTAAAATTTATTCTGTTGAACTAGATTTTTTTTTTTTTAAATACACTTTAACTATTTATCCTTTTATGTCATTTTATATCTAACAGTTACTTCAACATCTCATTGGTCTTACCAAACACTCATCTCAAACAGTTACTTTAACGGCTAGTTTAACGGCTAACAGCTAATCGCTATCTTAACAGCTAACTCAATCGCTAATGTAACATATAATACCAAACACACTTTAAATCTTACATGGTGCACCCGGATCTTTCCATTTTAAAATATCACTCCAACCAGCATCTAGACCATTAAATAAGATTATCTCCAACGGGTGCTGCAACTAGATGCTCAAAAGAGAGAGAATGATATTTTAATGGTGATTTAGGAGTTCAAGAAGGAGAGAGAGTACATCAAATGTTTCTTCCAACATCGATGTTTAAAAAATAAAATAAATAATAAAATAAATAATAGGATGATATAATTCAATATTTATTATTATTATACAATAGGTAGATCACACTTATTGAACTAGTTTCTATCGAAGATGTTACCACTACATCAAACGAATACTAAGAGAGGTGTTATGTTTTGTAGGACCCACTATTAAGCATCACCCAGATGCTACTACCGTGGATGCTCTGCTATTAGCAAAAGCAGCCTTAATCTACTTTATGAGTTGGGTGTACGAAGGCGAACACTCAATCGAATAAGTGAAAGATTTGACAAATAAACAATACCCTAGAAGATAAAACAGTAGTATCCATATCTAAGTATTCCCTCCCTACTATACAAAACAAATAGAATTTCTCATTGTCGAAAACTCTAAATACAAAAGTCTGATAAATCAATCAAAGTGAGGACCCAAATTATTAAGAATAATTGAAAGAGTTGGGGTCTCAATACAAACGAACAAATTTTGGAAAATTGAGAGAGGACCTACTCATATGATACGTCAGATTTGTCATCGGATAGTCAATTTTAGAATTACTCACAAACGTTGATGTTGTTATTATTAGTTGTGATGAAATGGACCGTACCACTTACTTAGATACGATAGATGGATGGATCTTCTGTTCCAGCAAGTGTATATAGTAATAGACCCACATCACATTCTGTCACATGTTAATCTAATACATAGGTTTTGGCTTGGTGTAATTGTCATGTTGTGTTTCGTTGTTACTATTTTTGGTATGGTCAAGTTTGATGACAAGACTAAAAAGAGTAGAAGTACAATGGCAGAGAGGTATATACACAATCACGTTTGATATGATCCATTGTAAGGAAGCCAAAATGGAATTAAAATGATTGAGTTATGCTGGCAGTCTGGTAGATATAAGATATTGACCTCATCATCATTATTTCGAAAAGAAAAAAAAAAAAAGAAAAACAATGGTCACAAACGCCTAATCCAGTCCAGCAGTCTTAACTCAACTATTCACGTATTAGATTATTTCAGTGATCATGACTGATTTATTTCGATTTCTCTTATTGTAATGCAGTGGTGTCAAGAATAGATCCGTGACCTTCCAAATACAGATGGAGATGATCCGTTAATCGTGAAATTACGAATTTTTATTGCCATGGACGGCCACATATTAAAATAGCATAAAAATTTACGGACGGTACCTAATCATATAGGTACGGATATATCCGTTGCAGATATATTCATTTGATACCACTATACGCGTATGTCCATTTGACACCATTATTATGATTCGGTATTCCAATATATTCACTATTATTTATAGTGGCATAAGGGTTTTAGAAGTACCTGAATTTGACTATACGGTCAATTTAATTCATTAACTTTTAAATTTTGTGTCAAATAATTTTTTTTTTTTTTTTATATGTGGAGGGTTTAATTTCATTATTTGAAAATTGAAGGGTTAAATTGATTATCCATAAAGTTTGAGAGCTAGCTTGAGAAATATAACTAAATTTGGGAACTTTTAAGACATTTATACTATTTATAAAATAGTAAAATTTAAATGCGAGAGTCCGAAAAGATGAAAAAAATTAACACCGATAAAATATAGTCTAGAGCAGCTGAACATCTTCAATTATAATATAACAATTAGTTATAACCACTAGGTAGATAGAATAGTTTAACTAGTTAACCAGTTAATACTATTGACCGAACCAGCCGGATTAGCCGGGATATTACACCGACCAAGTTAACTTCAGATTCAGTATTTCTTCATCATCGACTGTTATTCCACGATCGACTAAATTTGGTAGACACATGAAACTAAATGTGTTGCGGATGCATGTGTCTCAGGAAGCTAATTAAGTTCATTCTTTTTGTTTTGATTATTATTGTTATTAGATTCATATATCATATACAATACCAAACCTGTTCAACTATGAAGGTTTTATTAATTGATAAGTGTATTACACAAACATAATACAAGACTGGAATAATGATGATCTCAGTAATTTATCTAAATAAATGAAATAAATTTGCTTTAGTTAGACTACGTAACGCAATAGTATTATTTAAATGCATTGAATCGTTGTTCTTGGTCTACCCACCTTGGAGATTTTTATGTTTTCTTGTAAGTACTAATTAATTACAAGTTCAGTGAATAAGAAACAAAACGGGCTTCAAGCCCAAGCCCAAGGCCCATACAAGGCGCGTGAGATCAAACCAATATAAGACACAGGGGCGTGTATGAGTTTTAATACAGTGGTACCTGTGACGCTGGATTTTGTGCTGCAGGTGAAGCTCCAAAAAGTTTAACACGCGCCCATATTATTATGTAGTACTTTAATTATGATTATTATTACTATTATTAACACCAAAACAAAAACAAAGCAGCCAAAATTTATATATTCAAACACAGGAAAAAGATTAGAAAAAGGCACAAATCTGGAATGTACAATTTGATTTGGATTATCTCATCATTAGCAACCACATCACCTTAATCATTTAATCAAAAAATGAAATTTCAACTCTCTGTTTTGCCTAATTTTTTTGTTTTTATTTTTTTTTATAAAATTAAAAATAGTTATCCAATCGCAATCGTAAATTAGACTGGACCAGGCAGCAGTGGATCTTGGTTCAGCAACAAACAGCGTGTCATCATGTTTAACATTGACTCACTCATCCTCTCTCCTTTATATATATTTAATAAAATTAACAACAAACAATAACAAAAATGCACAACTCATACAACAACTAAAACATCTTCAATTACTCTCTCTCTCTCTTCTATTTCTTTCCATTTTCAAAAAACAAATACTCCAACTAGAAGACAAATTCTCTTAGTTATCGTCTCCGTTAGATCCCAAATGTCTCGGTTGTATTAACAGAAAAACAAGCATATGCGTACACACAGTTACAATCTCACCGGAAAAAAGCATCGCCGTGTAAATGAGGTGTAAAAAACACCTAAGCGACCTCAGTAGCAGCATCGGCGTCTGCGCCTCTTGTCTCCGGGAAAGGCTTTTCGCTCTAATCGCAGCACAGGCACAGCAACAGGCTCTTGAAGAGCGTCGCAACCACGATCCTCCGCCTCCTCTGGTTTTTCCTCGCTCTGTTTCTCCTTACGTCACTCGTCGGAAGTCCGACGACGTCTCCACCGCTGCGAACTGGTCTTCTAGTTACAATACTCGTTTCTACAGCACGCCGCAGGTAGGTCCTTCGTATAATAGTTTCTACTCCACATCTGCTGCTACTACCACTGGCAATTTCTCATCAAAGAAGAAATCGAGTAAGTTCGCGATTTTCTCCAATCTATTCAAGACCAGATCCGAAAAATTCAGTTCGGATCATAAAGATCCGTATACCGAGACATCATCGTCGTTTTTCTCCGCGATATTTTCAACTCGTCGGAAAAAGCACTCATCCGTTACATGCGTTGATAATCCTATGGCGTTTGATCGGAGAGATTGTCCGGTAACGAACCGTGGAATGTCGCCGGAGAGAGGGATGGAAACGGACGACGACTTCGATCCTTCTCCTTGGAATAGCGGAGGCTCGTCGGAAGAGTGTCGGAAGACGCCGATGTCGACATCAGCTGCTAGAAAAACACGCAACGGATATCATCACAATAGGAACATGTCGGGATTAGCTTTCTGTTTGAGTCCGTTGGTACGAGCGAGTCCTAACCGGTTATGGAACCAGAAAGGAGGTTTGCCACCGGACATGGCGTTTTCCGGTGAGGTACGTGGTGCGGCCGCCACCAAGCCGCATTTAGCTACGGCGGCGTCATTTTGCGCAAATCGATCCAGGAAGCTCGCTGATTTCGGCAGAGTCAATCACAACCGTTGAGCGTGGTTACGAATGCTGCGTTGACATTCACTCACTCACACACACCGTGGTCATGAATCCTGATTGAAGTTTCTCCAAAAGTACGGTCTTGCCCTTCCTAATCTGTGCTTTGTTTTTTCCCAATTTTTTTTTAGTGTCGTGGCTTATAAACTGAATTACAAATTCGTGACAGGAAAAGATGAAAACGAAAGAAAAAATTATATGTTGTTTTCTGTATAAATATAGTATAATTTTTGTTGTATAATTCAAATACCGAAATCTTGAACATTTCCAATTGAGCCAATACTAAATTCTTAGATCAGTCTATTGCTTAGTTATTACACTTTCAAAATTGATGTCTTGTTTGTTCACTCACCAGCAGACTAAAGAAGTCATCAAATAAATATACCTTAAATCTATCTTATCTTCTTCGTACTATAATAAACTATGCGCTGAAACTTTCAAAAACTCATAAATTAGATTTTTAATTAAGATTTTTATAAACCATTTACACTAATTGTGAATGGGTTAGCTTGTGAGTGACGAAATGGATTAGAGTTCGATGGTTGGAGAGAAAAGTAATTGTATGGTGGATGATGATGCTGCTCCCCGTTAGAGTAAAATTAGGGGTGGTGGTTGAAGAAAAAAATGATCAAATGGTGGTGGTGGGTCCACGTGTCAAAACTTGAAAAAGAAAAAAAAAAAATGAAATGGCATGAAATTTAAGCTATATCAAAGTGGTGGTGGGTTCCTCCACTTCATTCAAAACCATAAAGATTGCTTGTGCCCGGTGCTTGGCCATTTAATACTGTAGATAAGTACATGCTCTACAGCAGCGTCTCATATATGACTATTTAATATTCTCATTTTTCTTGTGACCAAACTCTCTCCCATACATTTAAATTCCATTTTCATGTACACATTCACATACCAATTTCATTATTTAACCTTCCCTCCCAAAGACAACAAGGCCTTAAATGATGTATGCCACTAGACTTCGAGTCGAGGTTTGACGGAGACTATAACAAACCACGTGTCGGAATCTGATTGGGTAGAAGAGATGGGACCCGCTTTAGTTAAATTAGTGGGACCTTATCATAAACAAACAACAGATCTTCTTTAATGTAGTAGTTCAACATCAGTTAAAGCCCTCGCTTCCATTTCCCTATAAAATCTTTATGTTGTTCGTACCGTTAGTTTAACCGTCATATTGTCTCTCTCTTTTTTTACTTTAAAGCAAACCAAGTCACTGTTTTCGTATTAGCGGTGAAATAATTCAAAAGGGTTTAATTCAACGGGTAAATCTTTAACTGAAATGAGAAGAAAAGGAGAATAAATGAGAGGCAATTATGTGGATCTGACTTTTTCCATGCTGAAGGATTCAAATCAATAGGAGAAAAAAATGAAACAAAAATTAATTATATGAGATACACTATTACTAATACTAATAAATAAGACAGCTGACCTTTAGAGCACCTACTTAAATTATTTCACTTGAAAATTCACTAGTCAATGTGACAAGAAGATAATGTGTGTGCACAAATTATGACTTCATATAAAGGGCAAATCCAGACACACCTATGGGCTAATAATAATGAATATCACCCTCACCTTTACTTACCTGATTGCGACCACTCTAAACCAATTCTAAGATGCATTCATTTTATTTTTAAATGCTTCAGCTAACCTCTCCTTCCTCACTCCTTCCTCTTTTCATTTTTCATTTTCATGTACACTTCTATTAACAATATACTACTGTATACTCATATAATTAAGTAGACTGAAAAAGCAACCGACAATAAGATACAAAATGGAGTTCCAAAAATGTAATTAAATTAACCTTACTTTGTCCACTCCGTAAACAGCTGGTTATCCACCTAATCATCTGTCGTTTTTGCTTTTGGAGTCATATAGCAGCCACCTTCTCCCCATATCACCACCACCTGTACATTTATATTTATATAAAAAGGAAAAAAGTTTGAATTTAACATCAAGCAAATGGCTATAAATCGTAAAAGTCTTCAATACTAGGTGTGAAAAGGTATTTCATTTCCTAGAATAGCTAAATGTGTTCATATCAAGTTCATGGCTGGTGAATGTATTCAGAGAAATAACACCTTTATATGTTTGACGGCGTTTCTACCAATTGGATGTTAGGTGTGAGCATGTGCAATGCAAGCTCAAAAAATATCACAACAAAGTCAAATGCGGTTGTAATAGGAATACAATACAAGTCTACTGCACCCTCATGGACCACAAGATTTTGTTTAGAAAATAGAATGAAATATAGAAGAGGAAAGTTCTCTAATTTGATTAACAGTTGAGAGAAATCTGTTAATGATTTGGAAGGTTCAAATAAAATAGTTTGATACGGTAGGAGAATACTAAGTTTCAAAATATATGAGATAGAAAGAAAAGTCAATGCAGATAGCATATACAAGAGTAACATCAATACCAGTTGCACCATGAAGAATTTCTGCGCTTAGGAAAAATCAGAAAGGACAACTGATAGGTGTATTATAATTCACTATCATTGAACCTAAATATGTATATAATATCCATAATACAAGGATAAGTCATGCTTGGGAATTTCCGAATAAAATATTGCAAAACATCAAGGTATGACGAGTGGTATGAGAAAATTAAGTGCAATTAAGACTTACCCGTTAAATATATTCCGGAGTCCAGAGAAACTTTTGAGCCAAGCCAGCTGCTGCAGAAAGTGAGAAAAAGAAAGAATATATATGGAAAATCTGAAGCAGGTAACAAGTAGATAAAACTTGTGGGGTTAAATCATATTATAAGTTATGGGCTCTAGGTATGACTTTAAACAATAATACCCAACAATGAACTATCAACAATCTGTTCAAAATGTCATTGGTTACATGTGATATTTACGCCCTTTTTATTACAAATCAGCAGAAAATCACTAACCTTAAGCATCATTGTGTGTTTCACTAAAGTTACTGATAGATCTCCTAGCTTTGGAATCATCTAAATAATTCTGATATATGTAAGAGGCAAAACCCCAAAATGCTAGAAGCATAGCAATTATCTTTACTCCATTCATGTTGTCATGGAAAATGATCACAGAAGCAATGGGAGTAACAGCCAGAGAGAGTGTGCTGATTACATTGGAGAAGAGAGAAGAAACCACAAAAATCAAGCCCACAACACCAACTGAGCAAATTTGCCAAGTCACTGCAGTCCAAACTAAAGTCATCACATAAGCAACTCTACCCTTCTGAAAACCAACCATTTCTTCATGCAAACTTCTCCATTCTCCACTTGCAAAAAGTCCCACAAGCGACACACAAGTAGCAACAAGGGAAGTGTAGATTTGCATTTCCAAAACCACACCAAAAGTTTCCTTTTTCAAAACCTTCTGGAACGAAAGCTGCATGAGGCAGAGCAAAAGAGAGTATATTGCTGAGGCTCCAAAGGTAGCAATGAAACCAATTATGTAATTCATCTTCGAGACTCCTGAAGGCTCTGAAGTGTCATCATTCACTGCAATTAGGGCAGCAGAAAATGAGAGGACAACTACAGAGTTAAGAATGAGGGTAGTGAACTTCTGAGAATTAATGAAGTATGAAAAAACTGAATTGGAAGCTAATTGACTAGCACAAATAAGGGAATAAGTAGAGGCTGAAAGATACAAGAGCCCAGTTGAATACAACATGTTGTCACCGGCTATAACGACTCCCAAAAAGAAATAGATTAAGATAAGCAATAAAATGGAAGGAGAACTAGAAGAAGATGAAGGCTCTCTATGTGAAGGGAAAAGATAAAGAGGTATGAAAAGGATTGGGAAGGCAGCAGTTTGGACAAGGGTTGCCATCCATTTACTATTTCCACCTTGATCATAGTAAAATCTTCCTAGAAGAACAGCAGCAGCCTGCCCAACAATGAGAAACAGAATGTTGACTATGACAAAAACCCACCATTGAGACCTAGTGAATTTCAGAAGCGATTGTGTAGTTAGATCTTCTGGTTTGATCTGAGTAGATTCTCTTCCTTCTGTGATTGAAATCAACCCAAAAATAATAAATTCACCGATATTAATAATCGAGACAAGACAATGACCTTAACACATAAACTATCATGGGAGAGTACAATCACTCAATGTGAATAGAAATACCATCAATCACCACATTAAAACCAAGAAGATATCACAAACTTTCTGCTGAATTTTCTCCGCCGTACAAACGTAAGAAAGATAGGAATCGAAAAGACAATAAGCTAGAGTCCCCTTGATTTAAAATATTTTAATCTAACTTCAAAGAGCAGCATTCACCTACTTTTTAACCACAAAAATGAAAGTCAATATTTCCTACTAGCACAATGAATCAAAAGCTACGTATACCACTAATACCATCAGAAGCAGATGATTGTTGAAAATCAATCAAAACTACAGACAATCAGAGTTTCATTTGTGTCATCACAATCGTCTCTCTGTAAACTAACATTCAATCAATCAAACCACAAGAACTCTAAATCACACCTAAAATAACTTATAAAACTAATTAATCACCAGTTATAACAAAGACAAACTAAAACAAATAAAAATATCCAGATCAATCGAATGAACAAGCGATAGCAGTGGAATTGAAATTCAAGGTAATAAATCCCAAAATCAATCAGATAGAGAGAGATACCTGGCATGATAGCGTCGACGAGAGTGTAGCCTTGATAAGCGAAGGAAGTTCGATCCCTGTTACACAAAAATTTATGTCCAGTCAAGCAGGTGAAAAAAATGGGCGTAGAAGTTCGAATGGAATATGAAAGAAAAAGGAGTAGAAATCGATACAGCAGTGTTGCGGATGTACATGGATTCTCTTTTTAGGTCAATTTTCTCTGCTTGCTATATATGCGATATTCCAAATACAGCTAGCTGCTCTTCACGCCCGCAAATATCTCAAATGGAAGTTGGAATAGAAACAACGCGCGCCAGAGTCACAGACAGCCCCCACTACACTGCAGCTTATGCTCTTTATTTGACGTTTTGCTTTATTTTATTGTTATCGCTTTGAAAACTATGTTTTTTCCTTATATGCATATGTGCAAAATGTATATAGTTAAACATAGCAATCGTTCATTTTTTTTCTCAATTTCCTTATAGCACACGTATCCACCATTTGCTTAACATTAATCAAAAAAAAGAAATCTACACGCAAAATTAATCTGAAGAAAATTATTACACGAAATTGTATTTGAGGTTAGTGTATAAGGAATATAGTCAGACTGGCCTGTTTACTGAATTGGTTGGTTCCAGATTTAACTTTAAATTTATTAAATTTTTAATGTGAAACTCGTTAAATTTTAATATTTCAAACTATAAATTTATACTTTATAAAAATTGGATTCGGACTTGACTTATTAAGATATATTAAATAAAATATTAATTTTACATATTATTTTAATATATGATTAGATTATACGATTATCTAATAACAGCAATTAATTTAGAATTATTCACAGCAAACCTTTAGTTCAAAATATTTGTCACCTAATAACTTCAAGTAATCAAACCCGAAATGGTACTATAAATTTATTGTTCATAGCAACTTTGTCTCGAACACAATTCCAGTATGAATACATACATTTTCATAGAGCGTTTGGTGGAGTCGACACCGAAACATACATATATGAGTATTATAACATGCTAGCCCTACCATGACTAGAAGAAGAAAAAAAAAAAAAGATATTTCCTCCTGTTCCAATTTCCATTTTAACAATCAACCAATCCCAAAATCTCATTCGCTACAAAAATAGGGAACAAGGACACGACTTTACAACACTTTTAACTGACCGACCACAAATGCATGTAATAAAACCTCGCGAATAAGAGCTTAGGTCCACAAGTTTTCTCAGCAAGCGCATCCTCCTGACTGTTGTGATTGCCCCGCGTTTGGATTGGATGACTTCAGATTGACATCAACCATGTCTTCCTGTTTCGTCGAGGAAAGTGTCTCCATCCCTGGCAATGCGGCTGCAATTTTCCTAAAGAGTGCCTGTAAAGGATTAAACAAGATCGTTCAATAGGTCAACATTAAAATTGGAAAAGATGGTCATTGTCCCTTTTTAAACATGAAAATATGACCCATATAAGACTGTCTCATCTCATGATTTAATCACAACTTTACTGTTGAAAGACGCCGGCTTAAGGTAGCAGTACCAAGTAGGAAGAAAACTTCATGGCACTCTCATTCATCAAATAAATAGCATTGCACAAACTAACATTCCACTGTTTAACATCAAGACATAACTCAGAACTGAGTTCAGTGCGATCTAAAAGACCTTGCAATCTGAATTCAATTTTCTAAAAAGTGACTTCCTTGGGAACAAAATTGAAAAGCTCACCTTTATATTAAAGCCTGCCTTGGCACTTGTTTCAATAAACATGACATTGAGTTCCCGAGCTTTGGCTTCTCCTTCTTCTATTGAAACTTGCCTGAGATATCAACAGCAAAAAGGCAACACTAAGCAAAGCAAAAAACAACTAATTAATTTAACCTAGTACCTACCAAAACAAAAAAACTTCCCCTGTTACAATATCACTAGCCATCATACATGATCCACCTACATTTTACAGAGTATAAAATATAATAAATTAGTTAACTAGCCAGTCCATTAGATATATTCAACAACTTTAAAATATTTTGTCCACAAATTTCAGCTTGTTTAACCACAAATAGTCACCTCATTTGTTTTCTTACACAACTGTGCAAAAATCAACAAATCTTCAATAAACAATTTAGCAACTAGTAACCACAGAACCAGATCAACAACACTATCCTTCTCCATAATAGACTTAACTAGCAAATCCTTAAACAATCTAAACCACAAAAGCAAATTTGGAGACCTTACTAGATTCAATTAACAGGACAAGAAACAATTACCTCTTGTCAACGAGATCTGTTTTGTTGCCAACAAGAACAATGATAACATCACTGCCTCGCTCAGTTCGAACCTCTTCGATCCATTTAGAAGTGTTGAGGAAAGACTGCCTACCTAAGATCAACGTAATACAATGCAGCATTTAGCATATCAATCAGCTATTCAATTGAACACGAAGAGCATTGACTAAATAGCAAAAGTGCTAATAAATCAGAGAATTAAAAACATACTTGCAACATCATATACAATAACTGCAACAGACGAATCCCGAATATAACTAGGAATTAGACTCCTAAACCTTTCTTGTCCAGCAGTATCCCTGAAATGATTTGCATGATAAAATTTCAATATAAGCAAATATCCTCCTAGTCCAATTTCATTAAGAGAAGGAACAAAAGCTCACCAGAGCTGCAAACGAACTGTTCGGTCTTCAAGGTACATAGTCTTGGAAAGAAAATCTATACCGATCGTCGCCTGATCAATTCACACAGCACATAGTCTTAGTAAATAAACGTTGACTCCAACAAATACACTCAATCACATCAAAACGAAAAACGAAGAAAGATCCAAAATCAGATCCGTGAAGAGAAACAAACAGTTAATCGGACTGGTAGAGATTGATCGAAAAGAGTTAATAATACCTGATAAGTATTGTCGAATTTATCGTACATGAAGCGAGTAATGATACTGGTTTTTCCAACAGACTGGTCTCCTAAGAAGACGAGCTTGTACTTGGCGAGAGCCGAAACAGGAGCCATTATTTGGATCTAACTGAGAAGTCTGCGCTGAATCGAGATCTCAGGGTCGATACAGTCGCCGGATAGATCGAGATCTCGTCTGTGTATGAATCTAATTTTGTTGAGAGGGAGGGCTCTCTTCTCTTTTGCGTGTTTTTATTTATGCCGTTTTAAGACGAAAGTAACGCCCAGCCCGGACCTTGTCTTATGCGCGTCAAATTTTCAAAGATGTTTCCACGAAATCTACGTACCATCCAACTTATGTGTTGCAATTATTTAAATTTTAATTTAATTTCTCAAAAATGAGAATGTCAAATTATTGAATTTATTTATTTTATTATATAGTTATGGGCACATTGTTACAAAATGTTGGACCGCTCTTTTCATTGCTTTCGTTTCTTTATTGGAATGTGGACTCATAGACACAATCTTAGGGATGCCAATTTTACCCGGCTACCCACTAACCCGTGGGTATTCGCCCGTGATGGCAGGTATGGACCCACCCGTTTAGCTTTTCGGGCGGATACGGGTAAAAATTATATACCCGTCACGGATTCGGGTACGGATTCGGGTAGGAAAAAAAATCCTATCTGAACCCATGAACCCGTTACATTTAATAAATAAAAAATAAATATATTAATAGTTTATGTGTGGTTTAATTTAATTGTCTTATGGAGTATATTTTTTTTGGATTAAGTTTAATTTGCTACTAATAGAAATATTTTAATTGTATTTTCTTTGGATTAAGTTTAATTTACTGCTAGTAGAAATGTGTGTTATTATTTTCTATTATTCTTATGTTTATAGATGATAGTATTATGGTTGAATGAATTTTTGGAAATTTGTATTATAGTTTTGGTTGGATGATAGTATTATTGTTATGAAATATGTATTATTAATTTGAAATGTGGAAAATGTGTATTATTGTGGAAATGTGTATTATGAAAGTGAGATTTTTCCTACAATTTTTTATTTTATAATATTGTTGGCGGGTACATGGGTTTACCCGCGGGTAAGCCCATACCCGCAGGTAAATACCCGACCCGTGCCCGTCAAAAATTAAGAGGGTATGGGTAGGGTTTTTTCCTAGCGGATAGGGTATGGTAATTGGCCTACCCGCCCGAACCCGACCCATTGCCATCCCTACACAATCTTCTTGTGTATTTCTTCTGCTCACAAGCATCCACAACGGAAGGATTGATTTAATGGAAGTTCAATTTACTTATATGGAGACATTACATTGATTCAGTGGAAGGATTTGAGCCCAATTACACGTATTCCACTAAAATATGTAGTTAGATCATCATTGGATATGTGTTAATTTGTGTAAAATGGTTGAGAATAATCAATGGAGTATTGAAAAATGAAATTAGATGGACAAATTAGTAATTTTATATATATGGGAAAAAACCTGTGGGGAAATATAAAGCACCCACTTACTACTGTATAGGATATCGGGCAAAATCAAATTATCAAAAAGAATGAATTGGAAATAAGACTAGATATCAATTATCATCGGTTAACTAGCGAAGGGGCTAATCAAAATGTAGGTAGAGTGGCCGAATCAAAAAGAAAAAATCGATGGCAGCGAAAAAAATGAAGAATTCGAGCCCAACATTAGATTCACGCACTATCACCGTCTCAGAGTTGGTTGTCATACCAAAAGGGAGAAATAGGGTCGGAAGAGGAGAAAGCGAGTTCAACATTTAAGCAATAAGAAGGGAGGAAGACATCAATCAACCAATAATCACGGATGAAAAATCATGAGAGATTGAGGGAAAGTTGGTGGAGAAAAAAGGTGGCTCGAATCAAGTAAAAGGGACAAGAGAGCTGTTAATATCCAGGTAATCACCATGGTCGATGATAAAGAAGAAGAGCATCGAGCACTATATAAGCAGAGGAACACAAGAAGATAGAGGGATTAGACAGTTTTTCTTTCTTCATCTTCAAAACGACATAAGAAAGAGTTAAAGGATGTGGCAAGAAAAGTGAAAGAATTTCTATTTAAAGTGATTGTAATCCCAAATCAAAATTCATTGTTTCCATTCAACTAGAATCTCACTTTTCATTCTAAATCCAAGTTCAAATCAATGTGTTTGGAAGTATTTTTGGTTCAAACAACTGGCGCCGTATGTGGGGAACGAACAAAAAGTTTTACTGCAGCACTGTTTCATTAATGTATTATTCTGTTTCGTAATGTATTGTACTGTACTGAAATCATGTTTGGATAAGTTGTACATTTCTGTATTGTATTGTATATTTTTGTGTTTGGATTGATTATATGGTAATGTTCCAAAACTATTAAATGGTTATAATGTCCTTAACTATATTTCCTAGTTCAATGTTTAGGAATTATCTATTTTTGCAAGTTAATCATAGACAAAATCAAAAGTGAAGAAAAGAAGCTAAAATCGAGGTATGCAAAGCCATCACATGATTCAATCACCAAGAATATCCGAGGAGCTAAGGAGAACGATCCACTAATGCACACAAAAAGTGCAAATCGAGGAGAGGAGTCGCCAAACATGGAGATGATGATCAAAGAACTTCAACATGATATAGAAGAGTTAACACGAGCCAAAGAAGAAAGCAAATAGATTGACATGATAGAGCCATTAGACGAACCATTAACGAACCGCGTTCAATCCACCAACCCACCAAGGAAAATCAAGATACAAACTTTAGAGAAATACGTGGGTATAACCAACTCAGTGGTTCAATGAAAATTTTCAACGAACAAATGTTACTACAAGGAATAGGATATGACTACATGTGCCATGTCTTCCCACTTACTCTTGAGGGGTCGGCATGTGAGTGGTTCAAGTGTCTGACAATGTCCAACATTGATTCATTCTTAGTTATGGAAAAAGAGCTAGCCGTCTAGTTCCAGGGAGCAAAACCGTCACCTAGAGATCCTACGATGCTGCAATACATAAAAAATGATTCATCTTTGATAATTCAACACTTAGTTCTAGCAAAAGACCTAGTCGTTAGAACTCCAAATTGGATGTCGTTTGCGGCTACGCATTCCTCTTTGAACCTACTTTTCAACCATATATTTTATTTTAAAAATAAGATCATTTGTATATCTCGATTTTGAAAATCCTCCGAGATGATAAGAAAATTCAGATTTTGTGTAAAATGTAATTTTCTTTTCAAATGATTTTAAAAGGATTTATTTTACCTTCTTACAGCCATAAATGAATAATTAAATATACTAAAATGTTATGGTAGCCTCTTGCAAGGCTCAAATGATTAGGATTTGACTTGTGAATATTATTTGTGATGTAAGTGACCTTTATAATACCATTTCAAGTTATAAATGACATGATAGTGAATTTTTTGGGTTTTATGACTTGTAAATGGTTTGTTATTTTTATAAGTTTGAAAAGAAGTTATTTTTATAAGTCGACGAAAGAAATATCAGCCAAGCAAATAGCATGATCAAGGAATAGAAGAAATGCGGCTGGTAATAAAATATAACCACAAAAGAAATAATAAAGCATAAAGTAAAGTTTACTAACGAGAGACAAAATCTTTCTGAGCTTTAATCCTAGCGGATAGAAGAATACTCTATGTGCTTCAAAGATTAGCTGCAAAAGAAAAGAATAATAGGGAAGTAAAGGCACATTAATATAGTAAGAAGAAAGTAATAGAAATGTGAAGCAAGTATGCAAGGGTGAACACTTGAATAACTAATGTTGCTGGGAACTCTACGACGAACAATACCTACCATCACCTCTTGTCCCTAGTCTCCTTATACACACACCCACTTCGAGTCCCACCTTTTATTATTAAAGAGATCCAATGAACTGAGTTACAAGCAACAATCCACGATTACCGACCAGTATGCCTCTACTGGTCAAGATAGTCTGGAGGATACCTCCGAGCTCGTCGAATGAGGGCTTAACCCAGCCCTAAGAAATCTAAAATTTGTGGCAGGATATAACAAATCTAAAGAATTTTAGGTAGGGTTGGACATGATCAACTCTCATGCTACTCAAAAGACCGTGGATAAAAGGTTGCAACAAAAGTCTAACGCCCAAACTAAATGAATGAATGTTATTGGCCACTTCACCTGGAGGAGGGCAAGTGGGTTAATCAGAGTGATGCGAGAGTCGGATAGTGACACTATTGGGAAATTTAGGGTGTTTAAGATCATGTCAAGATCGGACCTGGAATCCCTAGAAACCAGCGTAGCAATATAAAGCTTTTATAGGTTACTTGCTCGTCTTTGAGTGAGAAATAGAAGATGTGGGAGCTCAAAAAGGTGGAACTTCTGAATGAGCCTCTGATGGAACCTCAGATGAGATTTTTCGACCTAGAATCACCGTACGAATGAAGTGGGCTGGACTCGCGTACAGAATTTTAGTGTAGGGGCGCTTTATAGTTTGAGAAAGCGAGATGCGATTCTTGATGACGACGAGGGATGACTGCTCAGCGAAAATTTAAGTGTTGCTTGAACTGGAATGTGATTTTCTAAAAGGATAGGATAGAAAGATGACAAGATTAGTAAGCGGCTAAACGGAGCATTAATCACCACAAAAAAAATAAGTTGTAAATTTTAAACTCATGTCTCAGGGGAGAAGATTTGAAGAAAAAGATTACCTTAAAGGTTCATCAAGACGAAAAAATGGTGAAAAAAGGATATGATGGACATATAAAAAAGATTGGGAAGCGCACAAACTTCTTGGGAAGCAAACCTTTAAGGATGCACAAAGATTATACGGTTAACAACGCAATAATAATTATGTGAGCGGGAAGAAACAAAAGGGTCTGAATCATAACATTAAGATAGGAATATACCATTGGATTTGAACCAGACGACAATGACTAAAATGGGTAGACCAAGCTTAAATACAAATGACATGATTTGTGCATGGAACTTCACTAGGCCTAGGTCCGTTTCGGTTAATAAACTCATAAGTTTAGCTTGTGGGTTCATTTGATCTTGGCATGCTTTAGTTAGTCACCATTGACCAAGATGGTCAATCAGTGGCTGATGTTGTGGAAAACGTAAGCAGATGAACACAAGAAGAAATAGGGATTAGATGTAACATCCGGTCCCACCCTCGAATGAACCCGAGGCGTAGGGGTAGGGCGTCACCTCATTACTTGATCGGTCTTAAGGTTGATCATTAGCCCCACAGACCACCATTGCACTTTCTAGCATGCTTTGTCCTCACTCGCATGCTTTTCCGAGAAACTTTCCAGAAGGTCACTCATCCCAATATTGTTCCAAGTCAAGCACGCTTAACTTTAGAGTTCTCAAGTTCTACGCTCCCAAAAAATAATGTACACGTTAGTGATATGAGTAGCAATTCAATACCTTTTAACTCTGTCTCCATATGGGGTGTTACATAAAAAAAATTCTGTCTTTATCTTCAAAACGACAGAAGAAAGAGTTGGGAGATGTGGCAAGAAATATGAAAGAGTTCCTATTTAAAGTGATTGTATAGTAATCAAGTTTGTAGTCCTAAATCAGTATTCATTGTTTCTATCCAATTAAAATCTCGCTTTTCATTCTAAATCCAAGTTCAAATCAATGTATTTGGAACTATTTTTAGTTCAAATAAAAACCATTTTAGATATGTGGAAATGATGAGAAAGAAAAATCTTACTCTTACATTTGAGTTGGGTTCAAATTGTAAAAAAATAAAAATATTATATATAAAATTTTTAAATTTATAATTTAATATCCAAAATTTGTATTCACCATTCAATTTTCAATTAGCAAACACTACAATGAAACAATTGGATTAATTTCCACTCAACTTTGAAAGAATATCAAAAAAGTTAAATATATCATTCCAACCTAAAAAAGATTGGCTAACATCAAAATAGTATTTGAAGAATTAGATAGAAGTAATTCCAATGAAATCGAAGTATATTTAATAAACTCTTGCTAGTAAGAAGGAACCAAATCGACATTATATTAGTCACTGAAAATTTTGATTTACAAAAGTAATAATAAATGAATTACCAATTGAATAACCGACGATGTTGGACTATCCTTGGAGTGTTTGTAGACGGTAAAGAGCGGATTACCAATTAAATAATCGGGAATGTTAGACTACTTGGGGTGTTTTGTAGGCGGAAAAGTTTGGATGATATATGAAGAGATGAAAAGAGAATTCCTATATATAAAATGGGACTGGTTCGAGATATCCACCGTGGCGACCACAAATTGTGATATCAATAAGATGAAGTTGCAAATCCATTTTATGTACTGTTAAAAAAAATATTTAGTATCAAGTTTTAATAAAATTTAAAAGAAATTTACAGATTACCTTGTAAATTACGAATTTACGAAGAGGTTGAGGAGACTGTTGAGGAAGTTGTTGTTGGGGCTGTTGAGGAGGTTTTTGCTGAGGCTGCTCTTGAGGACGATCTTGTTCATTCTTTTTCTCCTCATGATTTTCAATGTCTTATTCAATGTCTTGTTGCTCTGGATTTTCCTAAGACATTTTGGAGGTGCGATTGGATACCTGTTCGCCATACTCTCTATATATAAGCAGATCGTTTTGTTTTTTTCTGGCCTGAAGTCCTTTCTCCTTTTGGATGTATGGAAAGTTTCTTTTCTCTGTTTTAGTATTTGTTATACCAATTCATGTTTGTCTGAGATGCAGTTTATACCAATTAACTAAGTAGTAAGATAAGCAGAAATTAAAGTTGGAATAGCAGACCATTCTAAAGGTTTACCGAGACAAGCAAAGACGTGTGAGACATCGGCATTCAAATCCATTTAATTTATGGCTGATATTTGTAGAGTCTGATCAACATTCAATTCAAATTAATTTAGAAAAGACAAATCCATACCATGTCAGAGTAAAAAAGAACCCAGTCAGCACTAGTAATATTAATATAGGATTTCTCAAAAAGTTTGATGGAACCAGTTAAGACTTAGAAGGTTGTGTAACTCGGTTGTAGGTGATTTTACATTAATTTGTTTCACTGACCTTATGAGATCCTGGAAAGGATTGGTCCAGTTGCCTATCGACTTGCTTTGTCACCCGAGTTGAAGAAGATCCATAATGTCTTTCATTTATTGATGTTAAGAAAGTATCGTTCTAATCCTTCTCATATCCTTACACGTGAGACTGTTGAGATTAGACCGGATTTGAGTTATGAGGAAGAACCGGTTCAGATTCTGGCTAGGGAAGTGAAAGTCTTAAGGAACAAGACTATACCCCTAGTTAAGGTCCCCTGATGTAACCACGCGGTTGAAGAAGCGTCGTGAGAACCGGAAGAGACTATGCGACGTCAGTATCCGTATCTGTTTAGTTCAGGTAATTTCGGGGACGAAATTTCTTAAGTAGGGTAGAGCTGTCACGTTCGTAATCGGGGGCTATTCGTCTGCTTATTTTGAAAATTTTCTTAATTTTTATTTATTTTCGTTATAAGGGTAAAATGGACATTTTAGAAAAATATTGAATTTTCCGGTTTGACCAAATGATTTGACTAAGTTGACTTTTGGGTTGGTTTTGAAAACAATTTGATTTTTGAGTCAATTATGTGATTATTTTATAAATGGGGTTATTTTTAATTAATCTGAAAACATATGGGTTGGTGGTGATATTTGCCACCCATATAAATATGAAAAGAATGGTTTTCAATTCATTCTCACCAAAACCTAGAAAGAAGTTTTTTTACGGATTGTTACTTTCTCTCCAAAAATCAAGAACACACACTCATATTTCTAAGCTTTAATTGTTGGGGATTTCACTTGGGGTTTGTGCGGCATTGATTTCTTCACACCTAGGTAATGATTTCTTTTCTCTTTTTGCTCTAAATTGATTTATATTAGAATTGGGGATTTTACATAAACTAGGGTTTGATGATTTGGAATTAATTTCAACGATTTGATTTGGGGGTTTTGCTTTATATGGTTTGGGTTTTGAAACCCTTGGGTTAATTCATTATTTAGGTTTTAGTTGAATCTCAATTGATTTTAATTGTTCTTTAGATATAAACCCTAATTTGTTCAATTTGGGATTTATGATTTATTCTTGATTTGGTGTAGACCAAGTTGAGGATCGTCGACCGGAGTAGACTCGGTTGATTTGGATTAGCGAATAAGGTTAGTAGCCGTGTTTACGCCCTCACGTTTATCTGGTTTTGTTTGTTTGCTTGTATGAAAATTGACTAAATTTATACAAGACGAATTTTTATTGGAATAGCTTAAATTGCTGCATTTTTATATAAACTGTTTGAGAATATTGCTGCTATATTATATGTTCATGATCGGACATGTGAATTAGTGTCCATATCTGTCTGCTATCTGTCTGCAATTTGGAATCTGAATTCGGAAATCTGTTAAAGTCCTATCTTAAGGTTAATACGATAAGACCAACATGCTGTTAGGGAAAACTATATGTATACATCGATGCGCGAAAGCGTATATGGCCTTGATTGCCAACCATTTTCTGGATGCGACGGCATCATTTCTGCAGTTTGGCTCATCAATGGATGCGACGACATCATTTATGGGATCTTTGATCCATCTCTGAGGGTTTAACCCTATCTGTCTGTTTCTGTTCCCGATTTTGTTATTAGACTAACGACAGGCATGGTAAGTTAAACACCTAAATAATTGTGTAATCTGAAACTCTGTGACAATGATATGTTTATGCTTTTGGCTAGGTGTTGGAAATATTTTGGTTTGATTTTTGCTAATGCTAGTTATTGTCTTTTGGGTTCTAACCTTGGGTACTGTTAAATGTGACTCCTAACTGGCTGTAAGTGCTAGGAATAGACCCATTGGATAGCTAGACTATGATTGGCGAAAAACATAATTTGAATAAGGCTAAAAATGTGCCCAGGGTTCGTAATCGGACTAGATAACGGATTGTCACTTAAAAACTGGAAAACTGGACATAGGATGGTCTCTGGTCGGGCTCCTTACAGAGCTGGTTACTGAAATACAATTCGGTCAGCCTTGAGATCAATAAAATCACTCTCTGACCGAATTACCTACTGAATTAGTTACCGAACTGTAGTTCGGTATGAGTCTTAGAAGTATGTTCAACCTCTCTAATCGAGCTCTTCACCGAGCTAGGTATCGAATTACAATTCGGTGTGTCTGGGAGACCTGAAACTCTCTGACCGAGCTTCATACCGAAATAGGAACCAAACTGTCACTTGAACTCTTCTTGGATTAGTATAATCACCCTCTAACCGAGTTATCCACTGGATTGTTTACCTGAATACTGTTCGGTAACCCTGGTGATGCTCTCTGACCGAGCTGCCTACCGGACTGTCTACCGAATTACAATTTGGTAAGTCTGGTAGTGCTTTCTGATCGAATTACTTGCCGGACTGCTTACCGAACTACTATTTGGTTACGGTCTCTCCTCCGAAAATAATTTGACAACTGTAAAACCTTTTTCAGATGGTAAATGCAATACTTTATAATCACTTATCCTAAATCACTTAAAGGGGATTAATTTTGGGATAACTTGTTTTGATAATCAACTTGTTTGCTTCTGTTTGTACCCCTTTGGATGATAACTAACATGCATTTGTGCATGACATACTATTCTGTTTAATAAGACGCATCTACATGTGTTTGTTGGGCATTAGCTTACTAACCAGACATCGATAGTCTGACCCTTCATTGTTTTTATTTTTTGTTTTGTATGTTTTGAACCCTTTTTGGGAATGGAATTTGCTGAGTTCATACAGTCAGGTGAGATAGCAGGATATCACTAGCATCGAGCATTCACATGGCATCCTCTTCAGATTGGATTTCATATCAGTTTATTTTGCTAGACTTATTTTTGTATTTGAACCCGCTGCACATGTTTTGAATTGATTTTCAGTTTAAGAACTCTTGGGATATCTCTATGTAAATTTCTTTTATTTGGAACTTATAGTTCAACTACTTATTTTGGATTATTTTTATAATAAGCATTGTCTTCCAGTTTTGAGATTTCGATTTGTTTGTCTGTTTCCTATATCTGCTTATCTATTGGTTTGTTATTTGTTATCTGTCTTCCGCATGTGACATTCGGTCTCCGCAATTCCCTTTTCGTCGGGACGGAGGTTCAAGTATTACAGCAATTCTACTAAGACAAAATACAATTCCTAGTCAAATATAATACTTCCAAAACAGTCTTCAAATCTTTCTCAACTTCCAAATAAAGACTAGTATATTGAATACCAATTTTTGTCAAACCCTAATAAAATTTAGGAGACTTTTATACAGGTGGATGAAAGAAAATAATAAAAAAAATAAAAAAGAGATAGCTAAAAATGGGAGAGAGATAATTATTTGATTTGTTTATTAATTCAAATCTTTCTCAACTTCCAAATAAAAGACTAGTATATTGAATACTAATTTTTGTCAAACCCTAATAAAATTCAGGAGACTTTTGTATAGGTGGAGAAAAGAGAAGAATAAAAAAATAAAAAAAAATAGCTAAAAATGGGAGAGAGATAATTATTTGATTTGTTTATTAATATATTTAATTTTAATATTAATATTTTTAGAATAATGTGAGAAAAATACCATATCATTGCGCTTTGTGTTTAAAATTATTTCAAATAAACTAATATTTTAAATAAAATGACACTTTAAAAAACAAAAAAAAATCACATGCACTGTACATGCTCTTAGGAAAGTTTATATAAAAGTTGTATTGTCATTATTTGATTTGTTCGACTAAATGAGATATAGATTAATTATCTTATATAAATATGTTTATTTAAGTATGATTGGATAGAGAACCATTTTGCACGTAGAAACTTGTTAGAATGTGTTTTGTAACATTTTATCCATAGTAAAATTGTTATCTTTACATGAATTAGAATATTTACCGAACTTTCTAAAATATTGTGTTTGTTTCTGTCCAACTATTTTGATTGAATCAAATATGTAACTTGAGTGAAAGATGAATATAATTGAGAATCTTAACAAATTTGTACCAAGCCTCACTTGGAGACGAAGTTATTGGTTAAATTCATGTTTATTGCTTTGTGTTGAAAGTCTTTGTGATATTGTGCTGGTCAGAACACGAGTCCCATTTGTTAATAACAATGGTACATGATGATTTGATGAGTATTTGAACTACTACAAATGGATATTTTAGAAAACTAGTGTTTCAGTAGAGGTTTATTAGAAGATCAGGTTTGATGTAGACAACTTAATATGGATTATATTCATTTTGTGCTTTGATGAAGATTTTGATTAGAATAACTCTTTTTTAAAGTTCTAATTCTCAAAAATTTTTTAACATCTGAACAAAATTATAAATTTTTTTAAAAATATGCTATAGAACCATATTTTAATTTGAATCATCTTCTACATATATATATATACGGGTCTACAGATTTTATAACATTTAAACTAAATTCATGTAATTAAATAACAAATTTACCATTTGTATAATTAAATTTTAGAAATATCTATATAAAAATTTAAAAATAAAAATTGATCAAATTAAATAAAAAATATAAATTTAATTTTTTGAATTTAATTCCATTCAATTCTATACTGAATTCTTCTACTTGGGGGATAAATTTGGCGTGATTTAAACATTGTATTCATTTCCCTTGAATAAAAAGAAGTTGAAGGTAAAATTACAATTCGACGAATTCGGGGAAAGTGAAGAGTATTATCACGTGCCCAACGCGTGACACACGAGTTTCATTTTACTGAACTGTTTCTTTTCGCGAGTAACAGCGAAAAGGAGAGTGATGGCGCTGAGAACAGCAATTCTTCGTCACATTCGAGTACCCGTTCAAACCCTAACCGTGAACGGAACCAAACACCAGCAATGGAGCCTCCGCTTCATGTCGTCTCACGATGACCATATCACCAAAGAAGAGGTCATGGAGAGAGTCCTCTCCGTCGTCAAAAGCTTCCCTAAAGTCAATCCTGCTCAGGTCACTCTCGATTCCTCTCAATTGACTCTAGCAATTCTATTTACGATTGATCCAACATTTAATTGAACTACAGATCTGAGTTTCATATCATGTTATTGTTTAATTTATGTTCATCGATTATGTAGATTTACTGGTGTATCTAGTGTTTTTTAATTTCACGAGTAGTTTGTACGGAACCTGTAAATGTGCAATCGATAATTGAGGCATGTTCTAGGATACGAGAGTATCACTCTCAAGTGAGTTTCTGTTTACTATATTACTTTAGAATACAAAATTTTAGCTTGTACTATTGATGAAGAACTTAAGATATGCTGATTTAGTGTGTTAGTTTAATTCATGATTCTTGGTGCTGTGGCCATAGAATTTAGTTATTCATGTCCAAACTCTGTTATCTGTGTTTACAAATTGAGGAAAAGATGATTCATTGGGATGAAGATGAAGTTGAACTTGTGTTTGTAATTTGGTACAGGTGACTCCTAATGTGCATTTCCAGAAGGATTTAGGATTGGATAGCTTGGACAATGTGGAGATTGTAATGGCATTGGAAGAGGAATTCAAGCTGGAAATTCCTGACAAGGAAGCTGACAAGATCGATTCTTGTAATCTCGCTATTGAGTATATCTCTAATCACCCTATGGCTAGTTAATTTGAACACTAGTAGTCTCTCTATTTCAATTTCTTTGTGGAAAGGAGAAATGGAGTATTATTTCTTCAAGAATGTGTTTTTTGGTTGAGTTATAGGATTCTGAATGTCATGAAAATGAAAAATAACACAATCTGTGTGATAAGAAGTCAAATTTGAAAAACCAGTATCCCATGAACCCAATGTTTCTGCTGTAGCAGTCTCAACACTTTGATTCTATATGATGATACAATTTTTCAGTGTTATTTGGTACAACCGTATTTTTCATGTTTTCTTATGCTGCTCTATTATAATTATGATTTTGGAATATTCAAGTCATATTTCCTGACCTGATTGCCATACATTAGCTAGTAGCAGCTTCAGTTCCTTGATCTAAATTCAAAGGAGCATGAAGGTGTTTTATCTTATTTTTGTTCCTGCATGGTGAATGAATTTCGTTTTTCTGCATGCCCATATTGATTTTCTCTACTTTAGCTGCCTCTACTTTAACCTGTCTTTTGATTTACCTTTACATGGGAAGTTAAAACATGCACATAGATATGGATCTAAGCTGTATGCCTACTTACTACAGTTAAATTTTAGCTCTATTATACAGTTTTTCCTCCACTGTTGCTTTCTTGTTAAATTTAGTGCACTAAAGATAATGTCAAGCTTTTACTAGTTGGAAAATTCCACTTCATCTTCCATTCTATTAGCTTATAGTCATGGTGGTGCTTTCTTCATCGGTCAGTTTCCAATATCTCCATGTCCCTGAAAGGAAATCATTTAAAATGTCCTTTTTATGGAACTATAGTGCAGTCAAACACTATTGGATGAGAAATTTGATTCATTTGAATGCCGCCCACCACGGTTACTTTCATTACTTCAATTATTAACACTTGAACAAGAGGTCACACACAAGTGTATGCCTCAGCGTCAAGTAAGCAATAGACTTTTGGGTCGATCCAACGGCCGATTCATTTGCAGATATGGTTCCACCGAATCTAATTCTTTTTCTGTCAAATGCCAACTTCCTCAGCCTTTATGACCTGCTAGTGAAAGAACTAGATGCTGTTACATCTAACCAAATTAAATAATCAAATTGGAATCGGTCAAAAACCAAAATTTGGATCACTAATTGAAGATTAGACACAAGTTAGGTCCTGAAAATACACACTTTGTACCGCAACCTAAATGACAAAAAAGATCATATCAACTGCAACAAATTAAGGAATCTTCCCACTGTTCTTTAATAATCTTGTAACAATTTCATGAAAACAGAGACACATAACAATTACAAAACAAGCCATAAACTGATAATCACTAAACAGAACTCAAATATTAGCAATATTGATAATAGAAAGCGCAATGGCCGACAACTGAAACGTATCGTTACTCCTCTTCGTCAACGGCGAAACAATACTCCTTTCTCCAAAACCATCCTCACAAGTAACAGCAGAATCCATAACCGCACTCATTTCGATATTAGCTTCCTCATATCGCTTCAATTTGTAGTCCCTAACCGTCTGTTTAAGCGTAGGAATAGCATCCGAATAAAGCTCGAAACAGTCATTCAAATACATCTTCATAAAACGATCATTCTTCCACCGTTTCAACAGCCTCTTTATGTAAGATCTCGTATGCGTGACGTACGATCGCGTTAAATTGATAGAGATGATTCCCAATTGATGAAGACTCCGGTTGTGGCTTTTCGGGATTGATAGAAGAGAAGATACGCAGAAATTGTAGTTTATGTTCGGGTCGGTTTGTGAACAGTTTTTGCAGGTTTGGTAAACGAGGTTGCGAGCGGAGGTTGAAGAGATTATGAGGGAAAGAGAGAGGAAAAAACAGAGGTTCATGGTTTTGGTTCTTGATGGTGTCATGTTTTGTTAATAAAAGCAGAGTGCATGTGTGTGTGTATTTATAGTGAGTATGGAATAGAATTGGAGTTGGTTGTGATTTGTTTTCTTCTGTGATGTATCATGGAAATGAAAAACAGACTTAAAGAATGGGATTGTGATCTTGGAAAGTGAAAGCAGTGTGTGTATGTAGTTAATGAGAATAATAAGTGCAGTTGGTTGTGATTTTTCTTTAATGATGCATTGACGAAAAAACAGACTTAAAGAAAGGGATTGTGTTGTGTTTCTTTGAAATCAATGGGAAAAAAGAGGACTAAAAGTATGGGTTTGTTAGCTAAAAAGAGAAGATGTACTATAATTGCAATTATGGTATGACTTTGAGTCTTCTTAAACGTGAAGAGAGGTACTATGTAGGGGTGGTTATGGTTCGTTTTTGGCCAAACCCAATCGAAACAATTTCGAATTTGAAATACTGAAATACAATCTATCAATTCATTTCAAAATCGAAAAAATCCATTTTATTTAAATAAAAAAATAATTATCAACAAAAATAAACCGAACTGAATTACCTCAAAAACCGAGCCGGAGGGTTCCGTTCAGTTTCGTTGGGTTTCGTTTTTTTTGGGCTTGATATAATCAATTGGGCCAAATAGTCCAGATCCAGATGAGACGGTACAGTAGGTAGGACGGAGAATCGGTGAAACCAAATGTAACACAAACATTTCAAAGCAAAAACCTCTCAAAAGCCCAGACAGGAACTTTGTTTCATTTGAAAATGCAAAGATAAGGGAAATTGGAAGCAAAGAGTGAAGAAAATGGCGAACCTGAGGACGGCACTGGACTCGGCCTTTTGGGACCAGTCGTTAGCATCTCCACAGACATTAGACGGCTCAGCGAACTCCGTACCGGGACAACCATTTCCTCTGGAGGGGAGAAGAGCCAGTCCTGCTCTCCGTATTCAACAGCTTTCTTTCTTGCGTATGGGTATTCCTTTTGGAATCGTCCCTTCTATCTCTTCCACCTCCAACAGTGAGCTAGGATCCTTCTCTCTTCAGTCTCTACTCCTCAGTCCTTCCACTTCCTTCGGGTACGGTACTTCATTTCTTCTTCAAATGGTTTAATTAGGTTAGAGATAGTTAGGTAGGTGGAGGAAATTGATGATGTTGATGCTGTTTTTGTTATATTTATGTGTGTTTATCAATGCAGGTGGCTTGGATTAGTCGGGCAATTTCGGCCTAAGAAGTTAATTTCCGATATCAAGAGAGAGTTTTTGAATTCTGATGAGTTTGATTTGACACTTTTGAAGGAAGCTGCTAGTCATTTTCTTGATAAGTCTCTGTATTCGGTTTCACTCTGCTCACAGCTCTCTCTCGAACCTCTACCTTCGTTGTTGTGGAGTACTGAAAAACATGGTCACAATAAGGAAACACGCAACAAGTTCATGCTCTACAAAAAAGTAATTCTTCTTATTTAGTCAATTGGTTGGTTGGTGTATATATATTGTAGCTGAATTTTCTCTTGGACTGTGTATTTTTTGTGAAATCAGATTAATGAACATGATATTACACTAGAAGCTGGGTGGCCTCAGTTGTTTGTTGACAGTAAAGCGAGATATTGGGATGTTCCTCAGGCCATAGCTTTGAGTTTGTCGTCCCTCACTTCAAGTTCCGGGTTTCGGTACCGTTTAGGTTTGCAGAACAACCGAGGTCATCCTAAGAGTGTGAATGATCTAAATGGAGAGGCACCTGATGCTCTCATGCCTGGTTTATGTGCCAAGGCTGGCTTTTCTTATGAGCAGAGCAAAGATCTTTGGAGAGAAAAGGAGACTCAAGATGATCTGTTTATTACAACAGATAAGGGTCGGTTCTTTCGTCCTGCATATGATGTCCGTATGAAGGAACCTCATGCAACTTTATCTGCAGTAATTGGTAATTTCGCTCCCCTCACCTCACTGTTCTAGTCTATGCTAATATTATGTGAAAAATACTGGTAGTCAATGCGAAGCTGAACCTGAAAGAAGCATTACTTGAACTCTCATTGTGTGAATAAATTTATTATTTCTGCTGCTCAATGTATATATTGCTGCTGCGTCCAGGAGGCACGGCTGCAGCCTGGTTTGGGAACAGGTCGATAAACATCCAATCAGAAGATGGAAACGATTCTGTGACTATAAAAAAGATAAGTCCAGTTAGTGCTGATCTATTTGGTTCAGCATGCTATACTTACCAGCATGGGAAGTTCAGGGAGCGATACCGAGACCTGACTCGGTTTGATGCTCGTCTTGATTTATGTTCGGCTAGTGCTCTTGCTAAACGTGCTTTGAATATTTTCAAGAGCTCTTCATTGAGCAACGCGGAAAAGTCACTTTCTTCGCCCAGACTTAGTTTCATCTTTCAACAACAGGTACTTTCACTTGTTCTACTGAACATAGTCGTGTATATATATGTATATATAGATAGATATATTGTGTTCATTCAAAAGCCTATGTGAAAAAAGGGTTATGGATTTTGTAATATTGGGACAATGGTGATGATCATTGTTACAACACAATGCATTTTTGCAGGTTGCTGGGCCTATTGTCTTTAGAGTTGATTCGAAGTTTAAGGTTGATCCTACCTCAGTGCAAGTGGAGGATTTTATATGCAGCTTGAGTTATTCTCTGAGGCTTCTAGAGTCTGGAAAAGTTGTTGCCTGGTACTCTCCAAAAAGAAAAGAAGGGATGGTTGAGTTGCGGCTTTTTGAGTTCTAAGTTTTGTAACTTAGGTTCCATGGTAGGAACATCAATTGTTCATTAGTAAAACTCTTTTATGTATGCTTCATTTTTCAGACCACTATTAAGCATTGATATATACAATTTGAGTCATCACAGAACCCTTCAATAGAATCGATTAGATTTGAATTCGAAACATAGAAGTCAAAATAATTGTTATAACATCATTTTCGCTTTCCATTCTGATGTTCTGATTTGACAAATTAGAATGTAAAGATCTGCTCTAAATCAACATGAACAATGACATGATGTGTGACAATCCTCTGAAAGCAAAATCTTTCCAAAATGATTAGGAAGTGTAGAAACTTCACTCAACCACAGCCAATAGATCACCCTTTTTAACAAAGCAATGCCTGGTGTCTGTGCCCAAATCAATCTGAAACAAGTCCATGAAAACGTTAACAATGCACTCAAATATGCAGATAGAAAGTGTAAAGTAGTTGCTGCAACTCTGGTTTATCAAACCTATTAACATTCAAGTAGTCGACCATAAAGCCCCTATTCTCTTACTAAATATTCAATTACAAGCAACAACATGAAAAAAGCTCATTGATTGTCATCTTATCAACAGATTCAGCTAAGTGACTAAACAACAACACATTATGAAATAAGTTTTTTAAGAGGGTAAGGGATCTATATAGAGGTAGATAAATTTATGCAGGTAAAGATTCATTGCTTGAATGATAAAATAATGGCGAGGCCAATCTAATCAAATATTCAATTTCAAGCAGATGTAACTGACCTCATAAGCACTTATGTCCGAGAAAAGAACCTGCAGATAGTAAGTAGAACAAATTTATCATGTTAATCAACTGTATGGGATACTAGAGGTAAAGAGAAGCATAGTAATTGCAGATATCAATACCTTCTTTCCTGCATCCACTTCCTTAACCTCAGCACCAACTGAAAGAATCTGCCAGAAATATAGACATTAGAAAACATGATGAGTGAACATATACTTTACTGAAACACAAGGACCAGCATCTTACCTCCCCCATTAGGTACCTCTCGAACTTAACCGCAGCTTTGGGCAACAAAACTCCACCAGATGATTTCTATTTTTGCATAAAAATACCTCACAGCCATCAGCATTGCAAGGAAAGATAGATACACAATCTTAATTGGATGAAATTCAGACTACACACAGACAATAAACTTAAAACTAACTACTTGGCATCTTATCAATTTCGAGTTAAAGACTTACTTTAAAAAGTAAGCTGAACAATTACATACATGAATACATGAAAGCAACTCCACTACTGAAATAGTGGCATAGAAATGAAAAGGGAAACAGAGAGCTCATTTGATAACAAGTTTAACAATTAATAAAAACTCAGGTCAAGAGAATAGCAAACCTCGGGCAAATCCTCAAGACGAACCAAGACTCTATCAGCTTGAGGAACAACCTACAAACAAATTCAATACCAATTCACACTAACAATTACCATTAAAAAAACCCAACTTTACAATAAAAGAAGTCAATTTGAAGGAAACAAACCTTAGTTGGTTCCCATTTTCGTGAAGCAGCATTGATTCTCAGAGCATTAGGTCTCGACCCTGCTAAGAAACCGCATCAATTTAACAAAAGCCAACTACAAAGGACAATATATGAACTTAGATAAATAAAAAGATAGAATCATTATTATACGGAACCGAACCTGTTAGTGTCTGATGAGGACGAGAAGAGAACTGGGTTTTGTTGAATGATAAAAAGGGTTTTGAGAACACAAAAGTTGAAGAAGCCATGGATAAGGAGATACAACACTCACACCCTCTGAAGCCGATAATTTGGGATTTTAGAGGAAACACATTAAACCCTCACACGAGGATTATATATAAGCACGCACGTGTCAACCCTCCGTTGCTCTAGAAGTTTCTCTATTAGCTTATGCTAAAATGAATAATTATAATCAAAATCAAATTAGCAAGCTTTGTTATGGTATTAAAGTTTAGCTCAATGGTGGTAATGAGGTTAAGGTCCCACGCAGGTCACTTGCATTTGAAAAACCATTTTCTTTATCAAAAAACACAAATATACAAACCCATTAAACGGCTACTAGGGACCACCATGTCTATCATCTGCCATACTTTTATCTCTCTGATACTTCTTTTTTCCCGGAAAATAGTTTCATTTCACCCTTAATTTTTCTCTCTTTTCACATTAATGTAAAGAACCCATCTCACATTTTCTCCAAAAGCTGCACGTCCTTTGTTGCAGCTAGGGTTTTTTCATCACCTATCTTTTGGTTTCCACATATTCTTTTACTGGTAGTTTGTGTAGGTTATAATGGTGAAGAAGCTCTGTTTCTGGGAGTGGATTGTTCTCTGTCATCTACTACTTACAGTTGCTGTGGACTCCAAAAGACATGGTAAGAGAAAGAACAACTCTTCTTCGTTCTATATCCTTTATTTTGCCAATCTATGATACAACAAGTAGAAGAAAAGGTCTCAATTTTTTTTTTTAATCTGATTTTTTTCTTAGCTTTTAGTCTATATCATGGTGGACGAAGAACAATTGCTTTGTGGTGGTGATAGGAAATGTAAAATGTACATACTTTCTTGCTTAAATGGTTTAAGCTTTAATGGAAGAATAGCTTAGTTGGAGTAAATAGCTATTGTTATTGCAGGCTCAGTTGTGGCTGCCCATCTAAGAAAATTTACCACAAACATAAATTCATGGTATAGTAGAATAGGCTTTGCCCAATTCAGCGCTTAGTTAAACTGAAAACACTAAAAGATGAAATATTTACTTACTGTCTAGAAATGTTATGGGGATTCAGAAACTGTCATCTGTATCTTACTAGGCTTCATTTTTGGCAACTCAATGTACTCGTAGTAATGAATATGACTTGACCACTATTGGCTTCTATCCGGCTTTGCTCATGAAACCTAATCTGAGATGTTTTACCTTCTATTTGTTACTTAAATATGTCAAATAACTTGAAGTGGGTCTAGTTCTGCTTTGTTTTTCATCAGTTAAATATGTTAAACTAAAGCCTAATTGTCTTGAGTATAAGAAAAAAACTAAAGGCACCTAATGTTTCTTGGTTGTATTTCCTTTATAACTTGTATCATTGGTTGTATTTCTTTTGTAACTTTACAAGTTGTAGGTAGTTCTATGAGATTGTAGATGTACTTTACATAAAAGCTTGAAATGCATGAAGCCAACAGCTGTAGTCATCGCTCTAGTTATTTGTAGCAAAGAGCTTTGTTTATCTTAAGCATATAAATGGAGTGCATGACAAGTTTTTATGTACATGGTAATAACGCCTATGTAGTTTATTGTTGTTTGATCTTCAGAAGGAAACCCAGCAAATGACCTGGTCGACATAATAAACAGCAATCGAACAACAGCGAAACTCAGAAAACTCAGCGACAGTCCTGGTCTTGGCTGTATGGCATTACAATATATCGAACTCTGCAAAGACAACTGCACCAAAGGCAACGCTGTAAATTGCCAACCTCCTGAAGATGACTTTGTTCAAATATTTGCTCCCAATTGTGGAGTAGAACTACCCACTTTCGGCACCGTCACAGGGCACATTGTGGGTTGTCAATCCAAGTATCTGGACCCCTCAGAAGCCTTTTCACGTGTTCTTGTCAAAGACAAGAGAACTCTATCTATCTTGAGAAACAAATCACATACTGAGGTTGGTGTTGGATTGGTCAGAGGTGAACATAAAGGTTACTTCTTTTGGGGTGTTTTGTTTACTGGTGACAAGATAAATTCCACTTTTGTGCTTGAAGATCGTGGTAAAGGTATCAAGCAGAAAAATGGTTGCTTCAGTGGCAGTGTTTATCCATGCAATGGTGGAGCAAAGAAGACAACTGGTTTGTTTGTTAACAATGTTGCTGTATTCTTTGTGTTTTTGTATATCTGTTTTCTACAACTTTATCTGCCACAACTGAATTAGCTTTAGCTTCAGCTTCAGCTTCGAGATTCTTGTTGTTTATTGAGGTCTTTATTAAGGCTGCTGGACAGTAGAACATTTCCCTGATGCATCATTTTTCACTTGAGTTTTATGAGATCTATGAAATGTTCATCAAAATTTCTCACATTCTCTATCTATACTCGGAACGAGATGGGCTTATGAACAGTGAAATAGACCCAAATTACAACATAACGGGCCTTCGAAAGGTAAATGTACAAGGCCTGTGTCTCTTCAAATGGACTCACGTGATCACATCATTAAAAGCTTAGTATAGCCACCAAACCAAACCACACCGTCTACTAAAACACCAACGACATGAATTTATGAGAGTTTTAAATGTTCTGATCAAGTAGTTAGCCAAAAACCACCCTACATGCTTAAACATTTTGTGTTTTGTCCTGTTTTATCCATTCACACACTAAAAAAACAGCTGTGAATCAATCTAAATCAAATTTGAGACTTCTATTGTAATGGTGGCTTCATCTCTGAATCATGAGAAACGATCACATACAAAACCTTAATAAGATATTCAAACGAATGTATATCAAAATTTCTAAGTAGAAACCTAAATCATTGTATACTGGTTCTATGATTTAAGCTATACAAACATTGTAAAAGAAATATATTGGAAGAGAAGAGAACGCTAACCTAATTTATAACCCTGAAATCCATCGAAAAAGCTCACTGATTTCTTCACCGACGTGGAGATTTGACTCCAAATCGTAGTCTCCAACAACAGTGACATCATTCCGGCGACTACTACCGGTAAAGAACCTGCCAGAACTCCTGAACGAAAACGTACGTGAAGAGAGTGAATGCGATAGCCTATCCACGTAATCCTTCAACCAACTCCTTCCCGAAGCCACTTCAGAAGCTAAATTCGGCTCCAAACCGGCTCGAGCCGAGTCAGAAAAAATCTCCTCTTTATCCGAAACACTTCTCCTGTAAGTTTGACTAGTTGTGACATCGGAATCCTCCTCCACGACGTAATCAAACGAACCGAGAGAATAGGTTCTTCCTTGAGTGTGTTCACCTTCTTGGCGTCTTCGGCTTATCGAGCCGATCTCAAGCCGGAAGCTATCATTACCGCGAGAGGAAGCATTTATCGCCTTTAACACATCGGACTCAGAAGCCGTGATCGACGACCGGCAGAGAGGACAAGTGAGATTCGATTCCAGCCACGTGTCAATACAATCGGCATGAAACGCGTGACAACATAACGGCAGCAAACGGAGCTGATCCTGCGGCTCGAACTTCGACAAACAAACCGCACAGTCGCCGTTAGACGTCGACCGACGAGTGATGGAAGAGTATTTGAAAACCGGCAAGGACTGAATAACCGAAGACGACAATGACGGCGCTGTGTTGACGGTAGGAGTCTCCGGAGAGACGCGACGAGTGCTGGCGGAGACTCGTCGGGAGTCGGCAGAAGCCGAAGAAGCCGATGCGGCGGAGAGATGACGGAGACATCGACGGTTGAGGTGACGGAGGAGTAAACATATCGAAATCGAGAGTAACAGAGTAATAAACAGAATCAAAGTTATGATGATAATACTCGGCTTCAATTTATCCATAGATGAAAATGAATGTGATGAAGAATGTTCTTGATAAGGTGTAGATTGTACCGGCGACACAGACGACATCGTTTTAGTCCTCAATCAATATCCAAAAACCTTGGCGCCGGAGAGTGTTTGTTTTATATTTTACAAGTCTTTATACAGAGCTTAAAACGGTGCGTGGTGGTATGTGTCCTCAAAAGAGGTCTTTTGCATTAAACAGCTGAACTGCCTAGAATTAAATCATCGGCATAAATGTTGCTTCAGAGAGCCGTACTCTTCTGCGGTCCCATTACTGTAGTCTCTGCATTTCGATACACGTGGCGTGATTTCATTGAACAGGTAATTTTTATTATTGTAAACAAATTATTTTTTCCAATTATGATGCACGAAATATGGGATAAGATTGGTAAACTTAGATACATAATAACCGTTATATTAGTTGATGTATTAGTTGACATAAATAATGGAATTAAAATAATTGAAGATACAATAAATATATATTAGGAATCGAGAGATCTTAGGAATAATTATGGTTTTATTATATGCAATTTGTGATCCCGAATTATTCTATATTGTTAAAAAAATATCACAACTCCTCCATAATATATTTATTATAGTTTTATAAATTGAGAATAATTTTGGTCACATGATAACATTATAAACCTCGCGCGTGCATATACGCTTACATTGCTTCCTTCACACTCTTGGCATGCATCTTTAAACTGTACATTTTTAAGATTCAGGAGAATCTAATGAAAACAAAACAGTTTATTTTTAGATTTATTTTATAATTCTTTTTCCCTATATATGTGTTGGTTTTGCAAGGAATAAAGAAGAAATTAAAAGGTTTGATTTGGAAAAGAGGAAAGGAATAGAGAATAATAGTTATTACAATATAGATTGACCAAGATAAGAACATGTTGGTGGATTGGTCAGATCAAAATTTGCACCTTATAGGAATTCTCACCTAATACACATCTTTTGCAGGTCAAACCAAAAATTGTAAGTGTAAGGAGCAGTTAGCTCACCTATACATATGAGTCATTGTTTATCCATTACTAAGAAGTATGTGATCGGTTTGCTCACTTCACAAAAACCATGGGTTTGCTTAGATTAGATACATACAGTTGGATCAGTTAATGTGAAGAGTTGTGGGGTTGTTTTGATTTAGTTATGGTGGAGAGAGAAACAACATTCAAAAAAACAAGACCAGTTCTGATATGTGATCAATGCCTATACAAAGGTTATGGAGATATGGAACACGACATTAAACTTGCATTAAATTGTCACCAACCTCATTTAGTAGCAGTAAAAGTCAAAAAGTTATTCATACAGTGAACTTCAACACAGCTTCTTTACTTTGCTTACTTTGTACTCCAGGGATGTCTCCTTAAAACTGTGACACTTATCACCTTACATTTCTCATCTATCTTTCGGCTTTGTCTTCGGCTTACTTGTAATCTCATTTTGGTTCTGTTTTAACACCTTTAAAAGCTATTTAACACATTATAGAAACATCTGTCAGTACTATATTAGAATACTACTATATATATACACTCATGTTTAGATTTAGATTCACTTTTTTTGGTATAAAGAAGATAAAACATCAGAAAAGGCTCCAAGGAATATATTGTACAGATAAGAAAAAAAGTAAAAGCCAGAAACTGAATCTGGACTGCATTTATAATTTATTTCGTTGGGCCTCGATTCCAGTTATATTGGGCTTCAAATATATATAGCCCGGCCCACTACAGATTCATGTTTTATAAACATCTATCTTTGGACTCTTTACAACTCCGGCCCAAATGACGTATTTCAAAATTTGAATCGGTCCAATTTAGAGTTTGTACGGAATTAATTAATTAACTGACAAGACAGTTGCTTGTGACGTATTTAGTTATCGACATTAAACTACAAGTTTGATGTAACAGGCTAACAAATGGCTTCAGTCCATTGGAATTTGGAAGCTTGAGTAATTGTATATTACAAAGAATAATAGAAGCTCGTTTATTGTTTAATTACACAAATAAACATCATTCACACCGCCAGCTGTTAGAAAATCTATGTGATCAAATCAAAGTTCGATTTTTATACTATGGTTTTTTATATATGTAACTGTCAATACTATACCAAGTCCAAATTGTCTTTAAACACGTGTCCAAATTAAGAGATTACTTATCTGGTTTAACCAAAGAGAATCTGAGATTAAAAAGCTCGTATATAGAGATTTGTATAAGCTCCGAGACCTGGACCAGCAAATCTCGACCACTAAATATAAAAAAAAACATGAATCATGTTCATGCTTCAACATGGGAGTGAGGCCATTGGAGAGGAGACACTAGTTATTTTTTAAATGATTGGTTTCACATCAATAATTCAATCACCGTGGCTCAATCTCAGCCGCTGCTTTTCGTATTGTTTAATCTCAACCGTTCGAGTTATTAATCATTATATAAACGAAAAAAATGGAAAAAAAAATAAAAATAAAACTCGACCACTCGCCATCAACCGCCACGTAGCACGGGCGAATAATTAGTGTAGTTTAGCGTCTGCGCTGGTGGAATCGAATAGGACGCACGTGTACAGGGCAGCAAGTGAGCTACCCGACTTTAACGGGCAGGTGTAGTGGGCCCGAGAGACAAGGACATTGAAAATGGAGCCAGCGAGATTATGAGTCAGGAGAGGGTTGGTGGGTCCCAGTTAAATTAATAGGTATCTGGTTGCTTTATGTGGGGGCCTTGTGGGGTCCAGTCCTAGTCAGCTCCTAGTTTGGTTTTTAACTTTTTATTGTTATTTGGCGAAACAAAGTGGGTCCCGGACAACACATAATCAAAACTCCAGTTGGAGAAAGTCGCGACAAATGTTTCTGTGGTCCTTTTTCGCTCTCTAGAGTGATCATGTAGTTTCGTCACTCCACTTATTATTAATTTTTCTCCACTTTCGCTATACACTCTCCAACTTTCGGTGATTTGTATTTTCGACTATCTATTTTCCTTTATTTTAATTTCGTCATCAAAGTTATCGAACTTTTTATTTCCCGTCTTTTCTCTTTACTTGCTTTTCTGATTTCTTTCCATTAGAGCAATAGCATTTGCACCCCACGTCATGCATTAATCTGCGTCAGCTATTAAAATCACTGTAATATAGCAAATTTATAATTTTTATCAATTAATTTTAAATTTTAAATACCCTTTAATAAAATAAGACCAATTAATTATAAATATAAAATTAAATAAACAATTTTTAAATTTTTATCAATTAAATAATTAAATATTATATAATTTAAATACTCTTCAAATTTGCTATTCAAAGTTTAAATTTATTATTTTAAATAAATAAAGTAATAATTAATTACTTTAATAGCAAATCTAAGGGAGTAACAGATCATATAATAAGTACATTTTTATGTGTCTAGGTAAGGTGAACAAGAATCCACTGAATACAAATAATAAAATAAGGCCCAAAGTACAAAGGATCTAATTTCCTAACTCCCACTATTATGTGACCACAAACATAAATAATCTTTGATGTTGGAAAAGAAATTAAAATTATGCATGTATCTGTGCCAAAAAGCCAATAGATTCACCCACACGGATACCCGAAAACGCCGTTAGTTCATTAAATGCCCCATCAACATGATAACCAATTGTATTCAAACACGTGTCAATAAAATCATGTGACGTCAAACATTAAAGACCACGATATTACACTAGTCTTGCCCGTAGCTAATTCACTCAAGTCAACTTCCGTTTCTTGGCCACGTCATTATAAATAAAGTCTTCACTCTCCCTTTCTTCTCCCCCTTTCTCCTTCCTTTTCACTCTCTCTTCTATTCTCTTCTTCACTCCAGCCCCGGCGCATTTTAGCCAGCGAATCCGGCGCATTTTAGATAGTCTTAATCGAACATGGCGTATTATTACTCTGGTTGCGCAGATCACCACGAGCCTCACTTCCTTGACGCTTGTTTCCTTTGTCGGAAACCACTAGCTTTCAACGCTGATATCTTCATGTACAGGTGTGTTGAGTTCCAAGATTAGATTTTTATCAAAATTAGGTTATACCCAGATGAGAAGATCTGTTGATTTTCATCTGGGTGTATAAAATTTTGTTTCTTTAGATTGATTGGTACTGATTTGAATTGGTTTGATTTGTTTTATGCAGAGGGAACACACCGTTTTGTAGCAAAGAGTGCAGACAAGAACAGATAGAGATAGATGAAGCTCAGGAGAAGAGCTGGAAAAGATCAGTTAGAAAATCAGAGTCTTCAAAGAACGCTTCTTCTTCATCATCCAATAAAACTGTACGGACGGGAACAGTTGCCGTGGCTTAGATTCTCTCTTATGCAATGAAAAAACCCTAGTAGTCTCTCTTTAATAACACTTTGTGTTTTCTGAAAAGGCGAAGACAGAAGCGTTTTCGTCGGAGATTGGATCCGATTTCATGATCTGTATATGAATCTTCCTGTCTGTGTTGTGTGAGCGAGAAGACCGAATTGAATGATGTGGGTTTTGGATTTTGTCTTTTTTGGGTTATTTTGCTTTTTTGTTTAATGTTTATAAGAAGAATTAAGAAGGGAAATAGAACAAAAATCCAAAGCAGAGACCTTTGATGGGATGATCTGTTTCTGTATTTTGCTGAAAGTTGGTCTTCTTGTTCAGAAAAAATTTTGAGGCAATTAATTAAGCAGTAATTTTGAGTTTCGGTTCTGTTACCAAACTTCGATGAAATTACATCACAATTCACAGTTCTGAGAAACATTAACATAACATTAACATAAGTTCTGTGTCTATATCCAGACTCTTGACAGTAAAAACGTTAGAAAAGCGACAAGCGAAGAACTGCTAATTATAAACTATGATTGTGTCTGGTAAAAGTGGATATTGAGGTATCTTTTGGAGAGAGTGTACTTCAATTTCATTGCAGTACAACTTATACACACAGGTACTCCTCTCTTGTTTTTGTCCAGATAGTGTGAAGTTTCTTCATTCATTCAATTAGACAATGATGATACGTTTGATTACTTTTTTTTCCTCTTTTTAAACAAAGTTTAACATCACTACCACTAAGAGAAAAAAAGTGAATGACGAATTGACAAGGAGTTTAGATATAATTAAAGTCGCTTTTATAATGGAAGTTTACATCATTTCCCTGGTTTTTGGGTTGGCAAATGGATTTGACACAGTAGCTGACAAGAGAGCATATACTAGTTAACTTTATGTATACTAATTTACTATGTACTCCACTAATGCGAATTTCGTAATCACCATATTTGATTAATTGGTTCACCAATCGTTTTCTACTTCTGTAGTTTTAAATTAAGAAGAATGACCAAAATGTCACTCCATTAAAGTGGTATTAGATATGTGAATCACGAATCGAGACTGAAAATGGGCCCGCGCCAGCCCGTTGAAGCCCAATATACTCTAAATAGGCCCAAAAGCCCAAAGAAGAAAATTTTAGTTGAAATTGAAATCTTAAATGGGCCCGCGCCAGCCCTGTGAAGCCCAATAGTACCTTGATCTTCTCTTCTCGCTTAGCTCGTTCATTTTTCGTTGAGGCAAAATCCCTTCTAAAACCTCCTCAGTGTTCGCCGGCAAACTAAACGTCGACGTTTGATCTCTTAAGCCGGTAGAGCTACCGGATGTCCGCTAAGTTGCGCTATGTGCGCATCAATTTGAAGTTACAGTTATCATTTCCTTTTTTCTCTTTAACGAGACCGCTTCACTCGTCGCAGGCTGCGACTTGCTTTGATTCTACTCTTAATAGCTCATCATCCTCCTGCGAAAACTCTTCTTCTTATTCGAGCTCGAGTTGTTTCGATTACTTGAATCAGTTTGTGCCCTTATGCAATCAAAAATTCAATTCTTTAACATTTATAAACTCAAATGAGCGGCGTCGGATCGTGGTGGGATTGTCGAAAATCGTTAAAACACGGCGAGGGTACGTTTTAAAGGAATTTTCGCGAAGTTTTTGTCCTTTTTTTCTTGTAGAGATTATGGAAATGTTAGAGAGTAGAGAAACTGCTTTGGCATTTTTTAAGTTAGCTTTTTGTGATGATTCGGAGTCCACAATTAGGTCTTCTTGTGTTGTTGCGCATGTTTTAACAGCCAATAATAATCGGTTTCTTGCTCAAGATGTGGTTGTTTGGATGATGAAGAGGATTGGATTTGATAGGAGTAGGGATTTAGTTGAGTATATGTGGGATGGTCACGATGACTTTGAGTCTGATTTTCATGTGCTTGATACAGTCATGCGTTGTTTTATGCGTGTAGATATGGCACAAGAAGCAATGGAGGTTTTTGGTAGAATGCAGGAATTGGGTGCAAGGCCTAGTTCCTCTGCTGTTACTATGCTTTTGAAATTATTGCTTAGAGTTGGTGATTATGGCAGTGTGTGGAAGTTGTTTAGGGATATGGTTCGTAAAGGGCCTAGACCTTGTGGTTACAGCTTCAATGCCATGATTCTTGGCTTTTGTAGAAATGGGTTTGTTACTGTTGGTGAGAGTTTGTTGCATGTGATGCACAAGTTTAGGTGCCAACCAGATGTTTATAGTTACAATATTTTGATTAATGCATACTGTACTAGGGGTAGAACTTCAGATGCGCTTAGTTTGATGCATTTGATGATTGATAAGGGGTGTAAACCAAGTGCTGCCACCCTTAGCACTGTTATTAATGCCTTGTGTAATGAGGGAAATGTAATGGAAGCTAGAAAGGTATTTGGTGCGCTTGAAGAATTTGATCTATCTCCAAATGTGGTTATATTCAATGCCCTGATAAATGGGTATGTCAAATCAAGGGACATTGGTCAAGCTAATGTGCTCTATGAAGAAATGAAGTGTAGGCATGTCTCTCCTGATGCTATAACTTTTAATAGTTTGGTTTTTGGGCACTACAAGTATGGGAGGAAAGAAGATGGAGATAGATTGTTGAGGGATATTTTGTTGTCCGAATTCCTTCCGGAACATTCATTGTATGATATTTATGTTGCAGGGTTGTGTTGGGCAGGGCGGTTGGATGAGGCCATGGAATTTTTTGAGGATATGTTTGAAAGAGGTATGTGCCCAAGTGTTGTTGCTTTTAACTCTATTGTTGCGGGTTATAGTAGGGCAGGGTTAGATGACAATGCTTATAACACCTATAAAATTATGAACAAATTTGGGTTGACTCCTTCACCATTCACAATTAATTCTCTGCTTTTGGGTTTGTGCAAGAAGGGAAAACTCCAAGAAGCCCGGAAACTTATTTCATTGATGATGGAAAAGAATTTTCCCATTAATAAAGTTGCTTTTACAATGCTTTTGGATGGGTTATTCCGGATTGGAGATGTTGTTGGAGCTCAAAGTCTGTGGAATGAGATGGATGGAAGGAAAATATCCCCTGATGCAGTAGCTTTCTCAGCCTTTATCAATGGACTTTCTATTGCGGGTTTGGTGAAGGAAGCCTACAGCATATTTTTGGCAATGTTACGGATAGGGTTTGTGCCAAATAATTTTATATATAATTCATTGATTTCTGGATTTTGTAACGGTGGGAACTTGCTGGAAGCATTGAAATTGGTGAGGGAAATGAGCCAAGAGGGGCTTGTTCCGGATATTTTTACTTTCAATATCATAATAAATTGCTGTTGCAAACAAGGGAGAATGAAGTTAGCATTTAATGTTTTCATGGACATTCATAGGATGGGGTTAGTCCCGGATATAGTCTCTTACAACACTTTGATTGATGGCTACTGTAAAGCATTTGACATGGTTAGTGCAGATCACTTGGTGAGTAATTTGTCTGCCACGGGTTGTGACCCAGATATCTTTACCTATAACATAAGGATACATGGGTTCTGTCATGTCCGAAAAATGAATCAAGCTGTGATGATGCTGGAAAATCTTGTTTCAATGGGTATTGTTCCAAATACAGTTACATACAACATTATGTTAAATGCTATTTGTAGCGACATACTGGATCGTGCTATGGTAATTGCTGCTAAGCTGCTCAAGATGGCCTTTATTCCAAACGTTGTTACAATAAATGTCTTGCTATCTCAATTTTGCAAACAGGGAATGCCAGAGAAGACCTTACTTTGGGGTCAAAAGTTGAGTGAGATTTCGTTTGATTTCGATGAGATTTCATATGAAATCATGGACAGAGCCTATCAAAACATAGAAGAAAATGTTCATCGTCGGAGAAAAACATCTGAGAAGAGTCTCTTTTTGGATTTTCTCATGTACATGGCATTTGATTATTTCTGGAGAAGCAAAAAGCTCGGGGAAAATAGTTGTTGTTCTTTTACTGATTGACATGATTCTAGATGATTCTGGTACTTGGTTTTGTTCCTGTCTCCTATAAGTTAAGTCTATTTTTGGAAGAACTTGGTGTGATTTTCAATTGCAACATCCAAAAGTGAATGCGTAACTGGAGAAAGAAAGGAAGTGATGCGTGAGGCAGTGGCTATGATAGACTGAACGTAAACAGCCTCGTTTCTTGAAAGAAAACATTTGGATCACACAATTACTTGCTGAGGCTTCATGATAGTGGGAGGACCAGCACTTTAAAAGCAAATCATATCTGTCTTCTCCATAGCAACCAAAAGCATTATAAAGTTTCGGGATCAAAGCCATTTCTGCTAGAACACTCTTGATTGCAATGGAAGTAAGATTTCTGTATTTAATATGCTGGTGCAAGTCTGCAATTTAATTTACATGTTAAACTGACTGTTATAATGTTTACTTGCATGATGTCTTGCAGCATTTTGGAGATTGGATATTTACCATTCTAAATGAATGGTCCGATTGACTGGCTTGTTGAGTTAACTCATGAGTTGCTCAACATTTCTGGTACTCTAGTCACCTCAAAAGCTGCTATTTATGCTGGAACATTAGGTATCGGGTTCCATCATGCCTGAGTTGTGCTTTCTGATTTCCTGTTTGTTATCAGCGTACATGTAAGATAGTATGTGCGTCTGCTTTATTAGGTTATCCCAATCAAGTTAGAGCATCACAATAGACAGAGGATCAAACTGATCAGAGATGTTTGGTTTTTGAGTATATGGCCTCTCTCTGATTCGATACATTACATTATGAATGAAGCGAGCTTCAGGTAATGCTTGATTGTTTCTTTAGTTAATTGCAAACCTTATTTATCCAGCACACTTGGTTGTAATTTAATGGGATACTTCATTGAAGGTTTGCTGGAAAAAATCAAGACATTGTGTTGGCCTTAAACGGAAAAACAGCAGCAGCAGCAGCTGTGTCTGGAATCACTCGGTGGTCGTTGACATTGACGGTTGAGCAGCAGATTGATGGAACAGGAGATGATCTCGAGTTCTGAAGGGTACAATAGTTCAGACAATAGCAATTTACAAAAGCTACATTCTTTTCTAACTTCTGCTGTATATACATCTGTCAAATGTATTAATACTCTGACAAATTCTCAATCTAAATTTCAATTTCAGGAGCAGAAGCAATTCTATCGTGAATGTTTTACAAAGCTAGATTATCTTCTTCGCATTACAAAGTTCCATTAACAGCCAATCCCCCAACTGTATGATAATGTTAGCACTAATAACCTATTAAGACAGCAAAACTTTAAACCACATTTGCTCTCTGCATAATCATCAATCTTCTTCTGCTCGCACCCTCTACATGCTCACCCAGTTTAGCCAAATGCGCCATCCGTCTTTTCCATGACTCAGAAGGTCCAGTTGGGCTCACCTTTGGTTCAGAAACATCCATTTCCCCTTCAACAAGATCAGAACTCTGATTTCCTTCATCTGAAATCTGCATAATCTGCTTCAATCTCTCTACCACTTGGCTCATTTTCGGTCTTTCCTTAGCACTTTTCAACAAACAACTATCTGCTAACCTGGCGATTTTTCGAGCTGCATTGATAGAATAGTCATTCTCCAGCCGAGGATCCATTATCATCCCGAACTTCTTACTATCAGCTGGATGTTGTTTCACCCATTCTAGTAGCTTTTGTTCAGCTTTAGGACGGTTTCTTTCCAATGACCGCCTTCCTGTCAGAATTTCATATAACACCACTCCAAAACTCCAAACGTCACTCTTTGCTGTGAGATGGCCTGTCTCAACGTAATCTGGAGCAGCATATCCATATGTTCCTACAACCTATTCAACACGAATCAAGTTCATGTAAGCATATATGATGATGTAAAAGGGCTACAACAAACATGATCTGAAATATAAAACCAAGTTTCTTACTGCAGTTGAAACATGTGTTCTATCAGCCACTGGTCCCTCCCTTGCCAATCCAAAATCTGATAGTTTCGGCTTAAAAGTCTCATCCAATAACACATTGGATGCTTTGAAGTCTCGAAATATCACCTGCTCAATAACAAATGACCAAATATTAGACACACTATTCGTTATTAAAAAGAAGGCCAATTGATAAAAGAATCACTAGAGACATTGTTGCAGACTGAACCTGAACTTCTAATCCTTCATGCAGATAAGCCAATCCTTCTGCTGCCCCAAGCGTTATCTCTAGCCTAGTTTTCCAAGGAAGAGGTGCATACGCCTTGTTAAAAAGATGATCTTCCAAGCTCCTATTCTGCATGTACTCATACACGAGTAAGCGTTGAATCCCTCTTTCACCATCCACCGCGCAATACCCTATAAGTTTCACAAGATTTTGATGCTCCACAACACCCAGAAACTGTACTTCTGCAACCCATTGCTTGTGACCCTACAAACACACAACAGCAGCAACCAAATTACACAACACAATTGAAAACACAAAGTGGTACTAGTAGGACTAGAAATACCTGTAAGCCATCTCTGTTGAGCTTTTTAACAGCAACGAAAAAGGGGTCACCTTTACCATCAAGAGGCTTAATTGAGCCTTTGTAAACAGACCCAAATCCACCTTCACCGACCTTGAGCAACCTATTGAAGTCACTAGTGGCTTGTTTGAGCTCAGAGAAGGTAAAGACTCTCAAATTATGAGCCTTTTCTTCATACAATTCCGGTATACCACGTGGTGAGGTAGCTGAACAAGAAGACTTGATTACACGCTCAGCTCCTGAAAATTCTCCGGATTTTCTTTCCTCTTTCAACTCCGGTGCTGATCTCTCCTCTCTAAGCTTAAATTTCTTGTCTTTGAAATACTGAAAACACTTCATTTCGATCTTCCACACCAGACAAAAGTTAAAAACTACTTCAACGGATTCAGTTTTGTCGCTTGCTGTTGATCCAACACAAACAAAACAAAACTATTCGCATTACAAAAGAAACCATCTTTCTTCAAATTATCAACATAATCAAACAAAACCACACCAAAAATTAAAATTTCAGGAACTCAAAACTCAAAAATGAAAGACAAGTTCTCACCTTTGTTGTTGGTCTGGTCCCTTATGTCTTGTTTTGACAAATATGCAAAGAGGGGATCAAGTTATTGTTTATCTATAACTGTTGGTATAGTATGGGTTGAATTCAACTCATTGAAAATTTCAGAGAGCAGTCTGATTTGTTACAAGCAAACAAATTAAATACTACGTGATAGTGACTTTCTATTTAAGCTTGGACCCCACCTACCCTTTGCTTCCAGATTTTATCTCATCTAAATCCAAAAATACTTATTTTACTTGCCCACTTTTACTCGTTTTAAAATTTTAAATCTTGGTCATTAATTTCCCCAGATACGTTTTTAGATTGTATAATGTGTTTATTATAATATATATATATATATATATATAATGTTCATATGTGCATTATAAAATGAGAGAAGAAACCTGGTACTGGCAACACAAGAACATACACATTAACATCCCACATGAATTGGAGTTAAACTGGCTTCTGTTGTGTCACTGTTGAAGATTTTAATAAAAGAAAATGGTGGGTCAGCTTCTGGACCTCGAATCAAAAACACAATAAACAAGGCAAATAATAAGATTTTCAAAATTGACAGAAGTGAAATGAGTAATGAAGTTCAACGCATGACAAATCATGTTTCGGTCAATTGTGGCGATGCTTCCATGTAAGTTACATACAGTTTCTGTCATGTAATAAGACTTTGAAATTTGCAGTCAAAATAGTAGCCAAGTTCTCGAGTATCTGCTCTTTGATTTATCACACATTGTAAAAGATTTAATCTTATTATTAACTCGTAGTATGACTTTAAAGATATTTTTGTGTATAAAATTGAATTGGACCTCTTTAGTTCTCAACTTTAGGCCAACCACATAATGATACTTCAATCAATAACCCAACCAATTTTTTAATCAAAGTCAACCTAGAGAATATTGAAATTTTGAAGACAAATAAACAAAAGACTATATTAATTAGGTGTTAGATATGTTTCCTTGTCAAAGCATGAAAAAAATCATTTAAAAATATTATAAACTATCATCATCAAATTCACAGGATGGTATTTGACTTCAATCACATTCATGAACAGCCATTGGAGACAACTAATCTCTCTCACTATACACTTGTGATGTGAAGCTAAAGTTGATGTTGATGTACATGAAGAGTCACAAAACTAAAAGCTGAACTCGAAATCAGCAAAACCAAAAGGTCTCAAACTCCGATGAAGTGAAACATCGAACACAACAGAGAAGATTCAGTTATAGATACGTGGACTCGTGTCACTCTGTCATTTGTCTAAAAAATATCACGATTTTCTCATCTTTCAATGTAGTATTATCAACCAAGCGTGCCTTTTTGTTGGAATCATCAATTCCATTAGTGGGCCTCCAATTAAGCCCATTTATATGGGCCAAGGCCCAATTGTAGTTATTCGATTTTGTTAGGTGTGTGTAAGTTGGGCCTTTATACTCAGTTCTCACCAACCAAACTGTCGAATCAGATGTGATTTGGAAAAGGTGTTTGGAAAAATAATAATTCAAAAAACACTTTATATTAATTTTGTTTTGGGTGGCAAAAACTTAATAAAGAAGTAGAATTTTGTGTTGGTCAGATATAGACATGGACGACGTGGACATTATTTGTTAAAGTTGAATTCTCAATCTCATTTTCATTCCCTTTCACTTTCATCTTTAACTTCATATATATTCTACCATCTATATTGTTTAATTATTATTGCAATGGATTTATAAGCTTCATAAATTGTTAATTCAATCGATAAATTAATCACAAGTTATAATTTATTTATAAAAAATAAAAATAAAAATGAGAATCTATTACACAACTAATTGAGTGCAGTCAAAAGGGAAAAAATATCAAAGAAAGGGTAAAAAGGTAAAAACAGAGAGAAGCGAAGAGCACTCGCGAGGCGAGACTCATTCGAATATCGATCTCCTAAAAAACCTACATTTTGACCACCGTGTTGTTTTTTCAGTTTATAATATTTTACAATTTTAACCCTCGGTGTCTCACATATTTCAATTCTGTCTTCTTACTTTTTATTTTTAATTTTTCTGTTTTCTCCCCATCTTCTCTCTATTTTGCTTCTCTCTGTATGTATCTGAGTACCGTCATGTTAATGACCACCCATTAAAACCCTAATTTTTCTTTTTTTATTTTTTATTTTTTATTTTCTTCTTCACTGAACACACTCTCTTTCAAGGTACAATCTTTTTCCACTCTGCTTCATTTCAAACCCTAATTTATTTTATCGCGAAGTTTGGTGAGGGTAAGCTCTAGTTTATGATAATAAGAATAGTATCTGATTGATGTTTTTCTTTCGTGGATCTGTTGGTTTGTTTGTTTACAGTGAAAACGATTACGATATAAACATATGTCCTTCAATCAATCAAGGTCGGATAGAAGCGAGACTCAGTATCGAAAATCGGGGCGATCCGCGAGCTTCAATCAGCAGCGGTCCTCTTCAGGTTCTTACGGTAAGGGCGGAGGCGGTGGGCCCGCTCCTTCACCGACCATCAGCTCTTCATCCTCCTCCTCCGTTTCATCTTCCATCAACTCATCCAATCGCGGGTACGCTTCGTTGTTGTTGTTGTTTCAAATTTAGGGTTTTGATCGTCTGTTTGCTGAATTAGGGTTTGATGTTTTTCGGTTGGTATTGAGTGTTTGTTTTGGTGTTGGTAGTTATAAGAAGCCTCACAATGCGCAAGGAGCACAATCGAGGGTAAACTCAGGCGGTATTCATACTGCTGCGGCGGATTCTAGTGTGAATGCTTCTGGTCCCCGAAATGTACAGAATGGCGGTGGACATTTACAGCAGACACAGTTACATGGTATTGTTTTGTCTGATTAAATGAGCATCCTTTACTTGTTTATTAGTCCAAATTGCTGTTCAATTGTGGAACACTGTTGCTCTGAGTGTGCTAAGAGAAAACTGGTTTTTTGTGTATGGTTATACCCGAATATATTCACAGGTGCATCTGATGCACTGGTTGGTGGTGGTGGCGCCAAGTCAGTTGAACCGACCACTGCCCAACGAAGCATCCGAGTTGTTCCTAAGGCTCCTACCTCTCAACCAGCCGCCATGAGCACTGAGAGTGGGGCAGCAGCCAATTCAGCAAAGGGTATTTTTTTAGATATATTTTTCACGAATATTTTGTAAGATGTGGTTACTGATCATATTTGATGTTTGCATGTAACTCTTTTATTGAGTGTTAGCAGTATATTTTTGCCGTTTTGTTTGATTAATATAGTAGCTGACTGGTTGTGGTTCAGCCGCAGGCGATGCTTCTAAGGGATTCCATTTTCAATTCGGTTCAATTGGGATGCAGGTAATCTTCTTACATTTCTCAACCTTATGTTATCTGAAATGTTTTATTTTGTAATCTTCATCTTAATGTTCTGTTGCATTTTCCAGATTCCGGCTAGAACTAGCTCAGCTCCTCCGAATTTGGATGAACAGAAGCGAGATCAGGTGCCTTACTTTTCCTTCTCCTCCTTTTCGAAATTGACTGAATTATTCATGTGGAAGGCAGCTGTAAGGTCAAAATGTAAAAAAAAAAAAGGCCATAGATTATGACCTGAACTTGTTTTGCCATTGTTCTGTTCTTGTTATTTGAATGGAATAATTATTAATTTGCTTTGAGTTTGTTATTTTTTTTCTCCGTATGCTAAAAATTTGTTGCCAAGTGCAGTATTTTTCCTTGATATTGAATTATATTATGTTCTCTTATCCTGTGAGTTTTCAATTAAACTATGTGATACATCTTGAATTTTTAGTGACGATAGTTTGTACTTACCATTTGAATCTTTGATAGTATATAGTTAGCGAGCTTTTGTTGACCGGTAACTGATCTGTAAATCTACATTGGAATTTTCACTTGCAGGCCCGCCATGATACCTACAGAGCGGTGCCAAATATGCCTCCACCATCTCTTCCTAAGCAACAGATGATGAAAAAGGATCCAGGTGTTACTGACCAATCTAATACTGGTGAGGTTCATCCTATACCAAAGGCTAAAAAAGATCCTCCAGTTCCACTTGCCCCCGCTGCAAGTCAAACTCAAAAGTCACCGGTTCTTCCTATACCTCTAACTTCTATGCAGATGCCTTTTCACCAGTCACAGGTTTCTGTGCAGTTTGGTGGTCATAACCCATCTATTCAATCTCAGAATGTAACCACCTCCCTTCAAATGCCCATGCCCATTCCATTACCTATGGGAAGTGGTCCGCAAGTACAACAGCATATGTTTGTTCCTGGTTTGCAACCTCATCCTATGCAGCCACAGAGTATCATGCATCAAGGACAGGGTTTGAGCTTCACTGCTCAAATGGGCCCTCCCCAAATGGCTCCCCAATTAGGCAACTTGGGTATGGGCATTGCTGCCCCACAATACCCCCAACAGCAGGGGGGCAAATATGTTGGTCCTCGTAAAACTGTTGTGAAGATCACTCATCCTGACACACACAAAGAGGTCAGGCTTGATGAACGAGCAGATGCACATTCAGATGGTGGGGTTTCTACAGCAAGATCTCATTCTAATGTTCCCCAATCTCAGCCAATTCCATCATATTCACCTGCCCATCCGATAAATTATTATCCCAATTCCTATAATCCTAGTTCTATGTATTTTGCAACTCCAGGTTCTATGCCTTTAACAAGCAATCAGATGCCACCCAATTCTCAAGCACCTAGATACAGTTATCCGATTGGCCAAGGTCCCCAAAATTTATCATTCATGAATCCGGCAGCACTTAATTCCTCTATGCCAGTCAGTAAAACTGGTGGTCAAATGCCTGGTGTTGTAGAACCCCCTAACTTGGAGCATTCACGTGATATTCATAATGTAGTTTCCATTGCTCCGCCTGTGGCTGTACAGGTTACTGTAAAACCAGCACAAGGATCTATGGGGGAAAAAGCTACAGAATCTAATTTGTCAGACAGTGCACCTGCCCTTGTAAAGTCTGGGTCGCCTAGAACTGCCAGGATAGAAGCTAATGTGTCTCTTTTTCAGAAGGAGTCAGAATCCATATCTGGGAAATCTGTAGTTCCAACAAAACATGGTAGCGAAGTATCCGTTTCCAAGTCATCGGCTGCGACTGCCAAACAGTCTGCAGCAGTTTTGCCTGTATCATCCGGTGAGAGCCTGGCATCCAACACATTGTCCTCTAGGTCAGATGCTCCATCTGAAGAGACTTCACCGGCTATCAACATGGATGGTAGGAAAAAGGAAACTATTAGTAGAACAAACTCTATCAAGGATAATCTAAAGAAGCCAGTGAAGAAAGGACAAATTCAACCACAGGTAATGCTTTGAAAATTACTTTCTCCATCTGTATAATATTTATATGTCATCAATCTTTCATTTTATTATGCAGGCTGGTGGCCAATCTACGACTACGGCTTCATCTGGTCTGGCTTGGAAGACATTGGAATCTGTTGTATCTTCCAACAATGGAGTTTCTGAAGCTGTAGAATCTAAAACAAGTTCTGACCATCTTGTAGGTAGGGACAATAACCTAGAAGCCTCTGGAGATTCACTGCCAACTTCAAGGGCTTCTAATTTGAAGCTTGTGAACACTAAGCATGATGGTGACAGTGCTGCATTGTGTCTGGAATCTTCTAGTCCTCAGGAAGCTCTGAGAAAACCACAACTAGAAGAATCAACTGTAAGTGCCAAGCAGGAGGTACCTTCGGATTCTGTGACTTCAAAATTTGCAGGATCAGACAGCTTAGCTGAACAACAATCAGTCAGGGATGAAGTTCCAAACTTAGGAACTGCTGAGGGAGGATTAAATGAATCTGCTAGTCATAGCAGGGATGTTCCTGGAGAGGGTAATGAGGGCAATGTTTCACTGTCTGACGTTAGAACAGATGCAGATATTTCACATGGTGTTAAGACCATGACGGCAGATGCTGTTCCTGGTGGGAGTGATGCAATTGCCCGGCAATCTTCTAATGTTTCGAACCCTGATCTTTCAGAAGCAGTTTTGAAAAATGAAGGGGATTCTGCAGAGAATATGAGCACTGATTTGGCTTCTCTTTCTATTTCTGGTACAAAAGACCAGTCAGTACCTGAATCAAACAAATCAAAGAACCCTTCTACCAAAGGGAAGAAGAAGAGAAGGGAATATCTTCTAAAGGCAGATGCTGCTGGATCAACTTCTGATCTTTACAATGCATACAAGGGTCCTGAAGATAAGAAAGAATCTGCTGTGCCTTCTGACAGTGCTGAAACCTCTCCTACTAATGAGACTTTGAAGCAGTTACCAGCAGAGGCTACTTCTGTTGACACTGCTGCAAGTGGGAAGAGTGTGCCAAGTAAGGCAGAACCTGATGATTGGGAAGATGCTGCTGATATCTCTACTCCGAAATTGGAACCTTCAGGCGGTGAGAGTCAGTCCTCAGGAAGATTGGTTGGTCATGATGAAGATTTAAATGAAAATATGTCAAAGAAGTATTCTAGAGATTTTCTCATGAAATTTTGTGATCAATGTACTGAACTTCCGGATGGATTTGGGATTGCAACTGACATAGCAGATGTCTTGATGAGTACTCACGTAAATGCTTCTTATCTCGTTGATCGTGATTCATACCCAAGTCCTGGAAGAATGACTGATAGACAGAGTGGGGGACCCAGAATTGACCGTCGTGGAGGTGTTATGTTAGAAGATGACAGATGGGGTAGAATGCCTGCTCCCTCTAGTTCGGGAAGAGACATGCGCCTGGATGTTGGTTATGGAGCCAATGTTAGATTACGGCCAGGTCAAGGAGGTAATTTTGGGGTCCTCAGGAATGCACATGCTCATGCACAAATGATAATGCAGTATGGTGGAGGAATTTTGCCAATGCAGGCAATGGGTCCTCAAGGAGTCATGCCGAGGAATAGTCCTGATGCTGATAGGTGGCAACGTGCTACTAATTTTCAGCAGAAAGGTTTGATTCCTTCTCCTAATACTCCACTGCAGACAATGCATAAAGCTGAGAGGAAGTATGAAGTTGGTAAGGTGGCAGACGAGGAAGAGGCCAAACAGAGGCAATTAAAAGCTATTCTGAACAAATTAACTCCACAGAACTTTGAGAAACTGTTTGAGCAAGTAAAAGCTGTTAACATTGACAATGCTGTCACACTTACTGGTGTCATCAATCAGATTTTTGACAAAGCTTTGATGGAACCAACTTTCTGCGAGATGTATGCAAACTTCTGCTATTATCTTGCTGGAGAGCTTCCTGATTTTAGTGAAGACAATGAAAAGATAACATTTAAGAGATTGCTTTTGAATAAATGCCAAGAAGAATTCGAACGTGGGGAGAGAGAGCAGGAAGAAGCTAACAAGGACGATAAAGAGGGAGAGGTTAAGCAGACTGCAGAGGAAAGAGAAGAAAAGAGGGTCAAGGCTCGTAGACGGATGCTTGGTAACATTAGACTCATTGGGGAGCTATACAAGAAAAAAATGTTGACGGAGAGGATAATGCACGAATGCATTAAGAAATTGTTGGGTCAGTATGAGAATCCTGATGAAGAAGATGTGGAAGCCTTGTGTAAATTGATGAGTACAATTGGGGAGATGATTGACCACCCTAAAGCTAAGGAACATATGGATGCATATTTTGACAGAATGACTAAGCTGTCTAACAATATGAAGCTTTCCTCTAGGGTTAGGTTCATGTTGAAGGATGCAATTGAATTGAGAAAGAATAAATGGCAGCAGAGGAGAAAGGTTGAAGGGCCTAAAAAGATTGAGGAGGTTCACAGAGATGCTGCTCAAGAACGGCAAGCTCAAACTAGTAGGCTTGCTAGGGGTTCAAGCATGAATTCTTCTTCTAGAAGGGGACCCATGGATTATGCTCCAAGAGGATCGGCGATGTTAGCCTCTCCAACTTCTCAAATGGGTAGTTTTCGTGGATTGTCAAATCAGGCTCGCGGTTATGCTGGTCAGGATGTACGCATTGATGATAGACAATCTTATGATGCTAGGACGGTTCCATTACCTCAAAGACCTCTTGGTGATGACTCAATAACTTTGGGTCCTCAAGGTGGTCTCGCTAGAGGAATGTCTATTAGAGGGATGCCAGCAATGCAGGGCACTTCCTTAGCTGATATCCCTTCTGTTGCTGTAGAATCTAGAAGAATGGCGGCTGGTTTGAATGGTTTTAGTTCTTTACCTGACCGATCATCTTATGGTACAAGGGAGGAACTAGTTCCGAGGTATGTACCTGACCGGTTTGGAGGCTCACATGGTTTTGACCAGATGACGGGGCCAGAGCGAGATGTTAATTATGGTAATAGGGACTTCAGGACTCCCGATCGAAGTTTTGATAGGCCAGCACCTGCACAAGGTCAGCCACAAGCTTTTACTGAAAATGTTCCTCCAGAGAAGGGGTATTCTGAAGAGCGACTGCGAGATAAGTCTATGGCAGCAATCAAAGAATTTTATAGGTACCACCTTTTCTCATATCCTCCTGTTTTCTAGTTTAGTTTTTTAGATTTCCTGTGTGTTCTGAAGTAAACAAGGTGTTTTGTCTATTGGTTTCTTTTCTCTTGCCTGTTAGGTTACTAGGAATGATACAAAAGCCTAGGAACAATTGTATAACTAAGGTATATCTTGGGAATGTATATTATAGAGGTGCTGAAAACAAATTTCTTCTAATTCATGGTTGATTAAGTATGTGTGTTCTGAAGTAAACAAGGTGTTTTGTCTATTGGTTTCTTTTCTCTTGCCTGTTTGGTTACTAGGAAAGATAAAAAAGCCTAGGAACAATTGTATAACTAAGGTATATCTTGGGAAAGTATATTATAGAGGTGCTGAAAACAAATTTCTTCTAATTCATGGTTGATCAAGTTTCTGTGTGCCATATTCCAAATGAGTTGATCAAGTTTCTGTGTGCCATATTCCAAATGAGAATTCGTAGCGTGCTATGATTTGCAGGTTGGAAAGTAGTTTTGTGTAGACTGTAGAGGTGGTATAAGTGTGTGTGTGCTGAGAATCATTTTTTGGCCGATTATTTTTAACAATAGGTGCCATTGTGATTTGTCTATCTATACCTATAGTAATTATATATGCACCTGCTATTAGATGTTTAAATTAAGCACACGATGATCTCTCTGTTTGATTTAACTTTGGTGTTCAATAACTATTTAGGACTGTGAAATGTAGTTTCTTGCTAGCCTGCTTTGGTGCAGCGTGAAACTGATCCTCATTTATTTATTTTATTAGCAGTACTGAACATTTTGATGACAAAATGCTGAAGAACTGTCTTGTCTTCTGATTGTTGTGAAATACACTCTACCTCAGTAAGGCCGTTGACATTTTCTTCTTTTTTTATTTTCCTTAAATTTTCAGTGCCCGGGATGAAAAGGAAGTTGCTTTATGCATAAAAGAACTAAATTCCCCAGGCTATCATCCATCCTTGGTTTCTCTTTGGGTCTCAGACTCTTTTGAGAGAAAGGACGTGGAAAGAGATCTATTGGCTAAGCTTCTTGTCAATCTCTCAAAACCACAGGACAACACGTTAAGTCCAGTCCAGCTCATCAAAGGGTAAAACAACTAACTACTTCCCCCACTACTATATTGTTGTGAAGTCTGCATATCACATTTCAATGATTGGTTATATATTGGTGTTGCCACCGCAGGTTTGAATCTGTTCTCAGTACTCTTGAGGATGCCGTAAATGATGCCCCGAAAGCACCAGAATTTCTTGGCCGCATATTTGCCAAAGTGATAGTAGAGAATGTGATACCGCTGAATGATATTGGGCAGTTATTATACATAGGCGGCGAAGAGCCAGGGCGTCTTCGAGAAGCAGGGCTTGCAGGTGATGTACTTGGGAGCACACTGGAAATGATAAGATTGGATAAAGGAGATAACACATTGACTGAGATTCGATCGAGCTCAAACTTAAAACTGGAGGATTTCCGGCCACCAGATCCAATGAAATCAAGGATGTTAGAAAAATTTATTTAGATGATTAGCAGCAGCAGCAGCTACATATGTTTATGGTGCTCGATGTAACTTCCGTTTTGGTAGAAGTAAATGATATGATCATCCCCTAGTGCTTTTTTTTAGGCTCTTCTCTTTAACTAAGTTGGAAATAGTGATTATCTTTTTTGATGGGTGGGTGATTCGATGGGATTTCTGTAATATGGGGTTTTGCTTCTCCATCTCCTTAATATTATTTCATCACAATCTTTCAATGCAAATTATGAAAAAAGGGTTCATTCGAGCATCCAATCCTTCTATTGCTTTTGCTAATGCTTCTTTCTTTCATGATATTTACTCTTTATCAACTGCTTATTTAATCATTGCCACTGTTCTACTAATTCGCCAAGAGTTACCGCTCGTTTTCGTTATTAAAATTTACCGATTTCAATCCTTTTATCGCCTGGGCCTTTTCACTGAGGATTGCCAATAAATATTAATTTGAATTTGAATTTTTTATCCTATTAATTTGAATATTTTATCATTTGGTCATATTATATATTTCTGGCAGCAAAATGTTAACAAATCATAAACATAAGGCTTAATATTTAAATTTCGAGAAGTTGGCCCGGAGCCTGAGGCCCAAGAATAAGCTGGCCGGATCTAAAGGCCCAGGAAGAAGCGGGCTAACTTACAGGTGTGGGTCGGGTTCTAGGGTAAAATCGCATTTTTCAGCACCCTATACTATATATATAAACAATAACATGAGCAGACAGTAGTCGGCCACTCTTTGTTGAAGAGGATTCTAGGGTTTCTTGCTGTTTGCACCTGCAAATCTACCAACAATGGTAAGCCATTCTTCTCTGTCGTCATATCTTGTTTTTACTTTGTATCTGTTCCTATTTCTATTCTAGTTTGCGATTGTCGTGGTATTGATTAGATCTTAAGTTGTTATGATATATCACCGAATGGTTCTGTGTATTCTTGGTGACTTTTTGATGAAGACAGGAGTCCATTAATGGATTCTGTGAGATGATATCGTTGTTCCTTCGTTTAAGTATTTATTCATCTGTTTTTCGTAATCAAATCCGTCTATTTTTGTTAGCATTTAATGTGTTCTTGTAATAAGTTCTGCTGTGGTTTTCAATTAATCAATTGCAGACAAAGAGAACCAAGAAGGCTGGAATCGTCGGCAAATACGGTATGTTCCTCTAAGTAGCTCGTGTATTGATTTTTCACCTTTTATCCTAAACAACTATGCATAGTAACGTTTAGTGATTAGTTTAGTGATTAAGTTAGGTTACAGAATTTGTTTTACATGTGCATTGAAAATAAGGAGATGTAGTTACAATCACAATGTATAGGATTGTTTGACAATCTACATTTATTGGGTGTTTAAGGACCGTAGTATTTATATATATATATAATCTGCAACTGGTCTTAAAAACTTATGTATGGATTACAGGTACCAGATATGGTGCCAGTCTGCGTAAGCAGATTAAGAAGATGGAGGTCAGCCAGCACAGCAAGTACTTCTGTGAGTTCTGTGGCAAGGTATGGATTGCACACATAAACCACCTGAAATTGTTTTTTTATACAGATGCATTTACTCATATTAACATAACATGTAACGCAGTATGCTGTGAAGAGGAAGGCTGTTGGTATCTGGGGATGCAAGGACTGTGGCAAGGTTAAAGCAGGAGGTGCCTACACCATGAAGTAAGATCTTCATAACTTCTCAGTGTTCTATTAAGGTTTTTTGGTGATGGTGTTTAATATCTGTTTTCTTCTTCTCTGTCCCTTTTTACAGCACTGCTAGTGCAGTCACAGTCAGGAGTACCATTAGAAGGTTGAGGGAGCAGACAGAAAGTTAATTTCATTACAAGCTCATTGTGTTTCCTTTCTATATCTTATCTTTATTTGTACTTCAATCTGGGAGATGTTCTTATTAGAAGACTTGAATCTTTGGATATTTGTTTCAAGATTTTGAAATTGAGGCTAGTTGAAACCATTTTCATGTTTTGATATCTTGCATTTTTGCTCTCAGTACACATATCTAAAATGCCTGTTTTGAACCTAATTTACGTAACCTCTATCAAATGTTGTACTCGATGTTGATGTTATATAATTCTCTGTTCATCACTTGTTTTGACAACCTGATGAATTTTAGCAAAAATTTCCTAACCAAGCTTTAATATTATGGATGTACTGGTTTTCGAAAATGGCTAAACCAAGGGCTCGGGCCTTATTCTACAAATGGGCCATTACAATCCAAGAAGAGTAAAAATAATTCTCGAAGCACAAAATTATAACAAGAAACAAAATATCTGAAATCAAAAACATTTTGGAAAAAAAAAAAAAATGAAGCGCAAGAAAAACAAGAGAGACAGAGAGACCTAATAGAAGCTCAGGTATCTTCTTTCTTTCCATCTCGCACACCTTTGTTTTCTCAGTCAATCTTCTCTTCCTCTTTAAATCTAGGGCTTCTTCACCACACTCTAGCTCTTCGGTACCAGAAAGGAGGATTTTTGTCGCATTTGGGATTTTCTTTTACAGGATTTTCTTTTACAATTTCAAATCTAGGGTTTGTGCATGTTAACTGACGAGAAAGATTGAATCATTTCGCGTTAGCAAAAAAGAAAAAAAGAGGATTTTCTTCTAGGTTTCCAAATTTCGAGAATTGGGGGCGTTATGTATAGAGATCGAGGTGGTGGTTCGTCGAAGCCGGAGCTGGTAGGTGGACCGTTCGATCGAAAGCGTATCATCAACGATGCGCTTGACAAGCATCTTGAGAAGTCCTCGCCTTCCACTTCAAGGGCTATGACCTCCAAAGACAAGGAAAGGTTATCCGTACCGTCAACTTCCACCGGTAAATCACAGTTCGATCATCGTGATCCTCGTTCCATCTCTGCTTCACATCCAAAGAATAAAGTCTCTGACGGTTAGTTTAGTTTATTCTCTGTCTCGATTAAGTTCGGTGTGTTTAAACGTTTTGGGTTTTGAAATGATTGTCAATGTTAATAGGTTTTACTGCTGTATTTTTTGTTAAGTTTTGTGCTGTTGGTTTTGCTGTGCGATCTGAGATGATAGCGTTTTTATGTTGGCTAAAATTGTGTACTGAATATCGTGTTTCTATGAGCTTCTTGATGTATTGTGAGATTTATTTATTTTTTTTTTCATTTAATTTTTGGAGTTTGAGGTCTTTATGGGTAATTTGAGGTAGACATTTTTTTTTTTTTTCATTTCATTTTATGTTGGCTAGAATTGCTGGATAATGATCATGCTTGCATGTTGTGGTGGCCATTTATTTGTAACGACAGTGTCTTAGTAAAATCGTCTTTCTTTGTTTGATGGAATTGATTGGGTATGTAAAATTGTTTTGCTATGTACTAATTGTTGTGTTTGTGTTAACAGTAGAAGAATCTGAAACAGACAGTGAAGAATCAGACGTTAGTGGTTCTGATGGAGACGACACATCCTGGATTTCTTGGTTTTGCAATTTGCGTGGAAATGAATTCTTCTGTGAAGTTGATGATGAATACATCCAAGATGATTTTAATCTTTGTGGACTGAGCAGTCAAGTGCCTTACTATGATTATGCTCTTGATCTGATATTGGATGTTGAATCTTCCCATGGTAAGTATTTTCCTATTTTAGCCCAATGTTTGCCTAATAATTTTTGGGTAGTTTGATTTTTAACTGAGTTTCTTTTTATGCCTTTTAAATTAGTAGTTTCTTGTCCCAAATCTATACTGTTTTCCCTTGGTCATCATCCCTTCTTACAACTTGACATGAAAGCCATATTTTCATTTTATGAAGTCCGTAGTTCAATCATTTTCTTGAATGCTCTGTTCATCAACATTGAGAAGGTGTGATTAAATTTGTTTTAATGTTAACAGGATAGCTAAATAAGTAGCAATTTTTGAGAAGATTGTTTGGCTGAGGTTTTAGTGAAATTCTGTTTGATTTAGAATTTTGTAACCAGGGTGTTAAATATATTGAGCTGAATTTCTTCTATAGAATTGATGCTCTTTTTGGCATTTTGCTCATTCTTTAATGCCTGTGATTCTTTGTTCACTTACCGCTACTCCCTATTCAATATCTTATATTTGCTAGATTTGTATGTGGACATCTACAGGTGATATGTTCACTGAGGAGCAGAATGAATTGGTGGAATCAGCAGCAGAAATGCTGTATGGTCTCATTCATGTTCGGTATATTCTTACCAGCAAGGGAATGGCTGCAATGGTAAGACTCTGAGGTGTACTAGAGCTGTTGGTTTCCCTATGTTTTCCATTTCCCCCCCCCTTCTTAATACATTGTTTTGGGTCCTCATGCAGCTCGAGAAGTACAAAAACTATGATTTTGGAAGATGCCCTAGAGTTTACTGCTGTGGACAACCTTGCCTCCCTGTTGGTCAATCGGATATCCCCCGTTCAAGTACTGTTAAAATATACTGTCCGAAATGTGAAGATATATATTATCCTCGATCCAAGTACCAAGGCAGTATCCTTATGGTTTTACTATGTCATGCATCAGCTACAAATCTGCCCATAATCTAAATGTGTAGTTCGATTTTGTGTTACTATTTATCTAGCTTTAGCTTTCTCTTTTGGACTCATATTTAAGCATTCCTACTGTTAGAGCTGTTTAACTGTTTTCTTCCCAGGGATATTCTACTGCGGCTACTACCTCTGCATCATGTCTATATTGCATACATGTTCATAATTTCAGATTTCTAATCACTTGCATCATCTACTGCTCTTGGTTTCATTTGCATGTTTAATTTCCTTCACTCATCAAGATATTGATGGTGCTTATTTCGGGACTACATTTCCTCACCTATTTCTAATGACATATGGGCACTTAAAGCCACAAAAGGCATCACAAAACTATGTCCCTAGAGTATTTGGCTTCAAGCTCCACAAGCCCTAACACCAATGTTTCTAGCTGCTGCAATTACGACGAGATCTGCCATGATCCATGGGCACTGGTTATCATGCTCCTGTTGAAAGACAAAAGACCCACAAGTGAGGTAAATTGGGGTAGTTCTGAAAAATATAACAATTGATTTGCAATGGGTATGTTTCAAAATATTAAATGGTTCTTTAGTTGAGTAAAACTTTATTTCAAAAAAAATTATTCGAATTTATCAAATCAATTTGTAAGCTTATTTTGCGCTCTTTTTATTACTTTTTCTTTTTTACATTCTTGTGAGTTGAAGCTGGTTTGATGTGCGCTTTTCATTGTAGTTCTTGATAATCTGTATTTTAGTGATCTGGGTAATTTTGCTCTTAAATATTGCCTATTGTTATGCTTTCTACATGGATCTTCTTGTACTTGTGTATTGAAAGATTTTTGGAGAAGACAATTGGAAATTATATCTTGATCTTTTCTGCTGTCCCTTTTACCTTTTACCTTTTACTTGATTAATGTTATGGTTTTCTTTTGTCCCTTTATATTGTCTGCATTCTAGTCATCTAGATGTCCATACCTCTGTTCTCATCCCATAGTGTTTGCTATTGGAATAAAATCGTCATGTGCATTTCATGATTTTGATACTTTTCTGAAAGACAGTTGTGCCAAAACACTTGCATGAAAGGATGGTTCTATCGACATAGGACAGGAATAGGACTCATACATTTCTTATTTGATGAAATTTCATATCTATGCTCTTTAGTTTGGATGATAACTCTATCACTACAGACCCCACATGAAAGATGCATGAAGCTTCTCTTTCTTTCTCAGTTTAGTTATATATGCATCTTCTGATTGATAATGACCTGTACATGCTCACAAGGGTCGTAACCCTTTTTGTGTATTCATTCAAAAAAGTGTTTTATCCACTTTGACAATGAAATCAAACTCCAAGTGGGTTGTTGATATTGTTAACAATATCTTTTTGACATCAACCAAAATGTCTCTACTCTCTAGTTTTCTTCCAATATATCTTAGATACCTCAATTATTATCTTATTTATCTATTTATGGAAGAGTAGTTGTGGGTCACTCTCACAACATTATTTTCAGCTTTGCCTACTAGAGCCATGTTACATCTATTTTCTGCTTCTTTTATATGTTATATAAAGCTACTTGAACACATTCATAGTCACAGGTTCATCATTTTTCATGTGTAACTCAGAACCTGCTGTTTCCACATTCGAGTGTGAAGTAGTCTCTTGTAGGTTATTAGGTCTATGCACATGGTAGTAGATAGATATGAATTTACCAAACCATCTTTCTTTTACTACACCTAACTATCTATCATCATTTTGGTTGTCTGTGTCACATTGGAATATCAGAACCAGGTTTGGACAGACATGTAATTAAGTTCAATTTGATGTTCTCTTCTTGAATTTGTTATTGATTACATCATAATATAGATTCATTTATTAACATCCATCTAATATTTTCAGACACACAAATAACGAACATATTAATATACATTTGGCAAGTGTTTATGCTTCTCACTCCGTCTAACGTGGGTAGCAAGGATCGACCATTTTTTTTTTTAGACAATTTAATTTGACTGACGAGAGTTGAATAAAACAAAAGGAGTGCCACGTGGAAAAGAGGGATTGGGTGTGTCGTTTTTATTTTGAAGGAGTCTTCTCCTTTGTCTTTTTTCTTAAGTTAATAGTCGGAATATGAATATGATCATGTCTTTTAATTAAATCAGATTTAGAACGCTCCTTCTATCACTCTTTTTCCCAAAATATCCCTGCTTTTCTTCTTAATTACTTTCTTACCTCACCTCCAAATTCCCCCCTCTTCCCTTTTTGCATAGGTGCAAGTTCAATATTTATTTTCAAAATCATCGAAATAAATTATAATTAATATAAATTATTATTTAAAGAAATTTAAAAATAAATTAAATAATTTTTTTTTAAAAAAATTTACGAAAGAAAATTATTTGAAGTAGTTTAGTTATTATATTATTTTAAATAAATAATTTTAAAAATATTTAATTTCAATTATAACTATTTTTATCTATATTGAAAAATTGTATTTTTTATATTTAGAATATTCTCTATTTAAAAATAATAATTAAAATGAAAAAAAAATAATTAATAAAGCTCGATGTCTTTACTACAACCAACATAATAATACTTCATTTTGTTAATGGAAACAAAAGAAACATTTCAATAAATGAGAAATTAAATAAAACATTTCTATGACCACTTCACCGCAAAGACAATAGTAATGAAAGTAAATAGTGAGAAGTGGAAGGGACAAAATTGGAAAAGGAGGAAAAAATGGTAAGATTTGAAGTTACAGAAGGAAGAGAGGGTCTGTGGTTTGAAATTAACAGAAGTCTAATTACCATAAACTCGACGCGGACACCGCTCTCGAGACCATCTATTTATAAACACCAACGAAAATTCGCTTCTTCGTTATTTTTAGTTTCTTTCTTCTTCTTCGTTGTCTTCATCGTTAATTGAAATTCCAGTTCGATTTAGTGGAGGGTGTTACGGTTATGTAATGCATCAGAAGAAATCAGAAGTACAGATCGGAAAAGAAAGCATCGGCGTCTCTTCCGATTTCAATCCATCACCACCTTTCTTCTCCGACTCCAACAGTCCCATTTTCCATCCTCAAATTTTGGTACAGAATGACCCAATTGCCCCTTCTCCTTACAAGCGTCCACAACATCAGAATCACCATCATAGCCACTCTTCTTCCCTCGTCAAATCCCCAACTCTCTATCAATTGAATTCGCGCTTTACGACTTCTTCTATTTCTCCTCCTTCCTCCTCTTCTCCGCCTTCTGCGGCCACGGCTGCCGCGGCGGCTGCTGCTGCTCAGTCTTTGCTTACGATTTCCATCGCCGCGAAATCCGCCGCCTTTCGTCTCATCCGTCGCTGCCGGCACTTTCGTCGATTGAGAGTCCATCTCCGTTTGATTCTCTTGCTATCTTTGCCGTTTTTCTACTTCTTGGTGTCGCATCCGAGTCACTCTTTCTTTCTTGACTTTCTATCGGCCTTTGCTTTCTCCGCCGCGCTTCTATTTTCTCTTAACCTTGCTCTCCCTCGGTTGCCGTCGATTCGGTTGTTCTTGGCGAGGTCTTTTCCGATAAAGCTTGCGTGTCCTTCTCCTTCTAGGCCTCCTCTTCCGGTGTTTTGGTCGATTGGGTCCCGAGGGAAGGTGGATAAGACCAAAGGAGTGTACTCTTCGGGCTGTTGGGTGCAAGTGTACAGCAACGGAGACGTGTTTGAAGGAGAGTTCCATAAGGGGAAGTGCTCTGGTAGCGGAGTTTATTATTACTATATGAGTGGGAGATATGAGGGGGATTGGGTTGATGGCAAATACGATGGTTATGGGGTCGAAACGTGGGCGAGAGGTAGCCGTTACAGAGGTCAGTACAGGCAGGGTCTTCGACATGGATTTGGCGTCTATAGATTTTATACAGGGGATGTTTACGCTGGAGAGTGGTCCAATGGCCAGAGTCATGGCTGTGGAGTTCATACTTGCGAGGATGGGAGTCGATATGTTGGTGAATTCAAGTGGGGTGTCAAGCATGGCCTTGGACATTACCATTTCAGGTATAATTTGTCTTGGTTGCAGCTGGTCTTTCAATTCATTTACTAATTTTGGTATCTATAATTTTTGGAATGAGATAGGAGTTGTAATTGATGGACTTTTCTGCTGCAATATGTGAAGTTACCGGTTTTAACTGTTAGTGTGAATGCACAACAATGATTGTTTACATTGATTGTTAGTTTTGTCATTGTTTTTAAAAATTACGTGATACCAGCTTAGGTTTTAGTTTAGTTTTCCCTGTCTGCTTGAGAAACAGATTGTGTGTTCCATTTTCTTTAGGCTTATATTAGAGCTGAATGCATGAAAAAGAAATAGGTGTGTGTAGATATGACAAGTTAAAACTAACCTATTATAAATATTGTTGCTGAATGCATACAAAACTTGATGAACCCATCAAAGCATATTGGTGATGCAGATGTTATACTACATATCCTGCCTCTTTTCTGAACGATTTCCCTTCGACTAAAAGGTTATAATAGCCTTTTTCACAGTAGCTATTTGTCAGCATGTTTGATATAGTGGTTGGCTTGCTGCTGAGAATAAAGTGTATCATATTCAATTTATATCTCTGTTGGGTGCTAATGCTAGTGGTTTTTCCTAATTGATTGCAAAAATGAATGCATACAGTGTATCATCTTTGATATTTATTTCACATTTTCATATTTCTGTTGGGTACTAATGCAAGTGTTTTTGTTTTTCTAATCGATTGCAGAAATGGTGACAGATATGCCGGAGAGTACTTTGCAGATAAAATGCATGGCTTTGGTGTCTATCGCTTTGCGAATGGTCATCGATATGAGGGAGCATGGCATGAGGGTAGAAGACAAGGACTTGGAATGTACACATTTAGAAATGGGGAAACTCAGTCTGGTCACTGGCAAAATGGGATTCTTGACATCCCAAGCACCCAAAACACTATTCATCCTGTATCTCCTGTTGCTGTTAATCATTCTAAAGTGCTTAATGCAGTGCAGGTATTTGTTAACTTAAATTTTACATGCGCTAAATTTGTTTTGTGTATGTCTAGTGAATTTGCAATTTGGTATTTCATTTGCTGCTACTTGTGGTTAGACCATCTTGAGTTCGAGTTGCACTTTTTACTAATTACCTCTATTGGAAATGTTGATGCTTGATCAACTTATGTAAGTCACTGATTCACTAATTCTGAAGGTGGAAAAACCTCCATTAGATGATGAACATTACATAGTTATGTTGTTCATTAAACTGCTCATTGCACTATGGTTGGCCTGGACATTGCAATGGTAGTGGAATAACTTGCATTCAGTCTGTTCATGCATGCTTGGATTCATTGTTCATATGGTTGATGATTGGTTGGTTCTTGTGGAATGTTCAGGAAGCAAGACGAGCAGCAGAGAAAGCCTATGACGTAGCTAAGGTAGACGAGAGGGTTAATAGGGCGGTTGCAGCAGCTAACAGGGCAGCAAATGCAGCTCGAGTCGCAGCAGTTAAAGCTGTCCAAAAACAAATGCATCATACATCTTCCAAAGACACCCCGCTTCCGGTCCTTTGAGATTCTCACCATCGGCTGTCCGCCCAGCCCCAATTGCACCAAATTACAGCATCCTTATTCCAATTGCAGGGAGAGCTAACAACTGGTGCATCCATCTTGCAGTCTTCCCTCTTCAGCATCTTTTTATCTACACGGCTCTATGTTTAAGGTTCCAGCATAGTTTCCTAAAGATGAATCAAGAGAATTTCCAACACACAACTTCTTCCCATCTTGTATACATTAGAATTCTCAACATAAAAATGGAGAGACAGATCAGAGATGATGGCGACGCCATCGGTGTCTTTTTGATAACCTGTTTTTTCTTCAAATATCAGTAAATTTTTGTAAAGTTAAGGTAGATGTAATATAATTGCTGGCTCGTGGTCGAAAACCCGACCCAGCTACCCCGTTTTTGTTGTTGTATGTGAAGTTTTTGCTTCATAATGATGACCATCTTCTTCACTGATTATCTCCTAGAGAGCTTGTTTCGAGATGGAATTTTTGTAAAGGTTTATGACATGGAGTGTGAAGATATATATGTAAATAAAATTCGATGGTAATCTTTGTACATAGACGATTTTGCTCGTGATGTTATTTACTGCTATAGAAGAAACAATGTGCAGACATCAAAGTTGCTATTTGACCCAACTGATACTCTACTCATGTGAGCTCGGTATTTTACTACTACCACTGATCGATTTTGTCCAGTGGAGATGGAAACTTGTATGACTTATTCTTCCATGGACAAATTCAAAGTCAATCCCTTTAAAATTCTTCTTCCATCATTAACCTTATAGCACTAGTAGTAGTAGGATCGAAAACACTTTATTACAACCTTGTGGCCAAGAAAAGGAATATAGAGTAGGTGAGGTTTGTATTCTCATTGGTAGACAGCCATAATATACACATTTCAATAAAGTGAATTTCCATGACGAATAGACATTTGCGATTGTGGAACACTCCCAGTATAAGCTGGGTTGCACATGACCAGAAAACTGTAAGAAAAATCAAATTAAGTTAGACCAATTCTAGAAGCATGTTACTTTGTTAGGATTATATGCAAATAAATAATTTCTGTGGCATTCGATATAAATTCAGACATAAGGGTAGCAAAGAAAGTCCACTTCTCAGACAAGTATGGAGTTGAAACTGGTCTATTTGTCAGGAGTATTGAGTGCGGTTTTGTTGCTGTGTTTATACTTGTACAAGGTTTTGGTGGTGGAACCTAATAAGATCAGGTTAATGCTTGTGAAGCAAGGTATCAGAGGACCTTCTCCTTCATTTTTACTGGGAAATATCTCAGAAATCAGAAGAATACAGATTGATGAAGCTTCAAGAGCAGCAAATGACACAAAATCTGAAAAGATCTCTCACAGCTGGTCTCCATCTGTTTTTGCCTATTTACACCAGTACATAAATCAGTATGGTAATGTTTCGTTCTTTTTTCTGAATACAAACTAGCGTCAGACTCAGACCTCTTCCAGGAGCATCACAAATGTGTATTGATAATTGTTTTCCGTGACAGGTTCTATATTTATGTACTCAGTTGGGAGCATACAGATAATATGTATAACGGAGATGGATTTGGTGAAACAGATCAACCAATGCACATCTTTAAGCTTAGGCAAGCCTTCATACTTGTCTAAAGATCGTGGACCGCTTCTGGGCCAAGGTATTCTAGCATCAAGCGGCCCACTTTGGGCCCATCAAAGGAAGGCCATAGCACCAGAACTTTACCTTGAAAGAGTCAAGGTAAACTACAGACTACAGTCACTAGTACATGTACATCGATAGAAACTTTTAATAGCTTATGATTATGATCTGATCATCAACTGATTTGATAGGGCATGGTGAACTTAATGGTGGATTCTACCCTCTCACTAGTTCAAGCATGGGATAACAGGATCCATAATGAGAATGGTTCAGCTGAAATCTATGTTGATACAGACATGCAAAGCTTGGCTGCTGATATTATTTCAAGAGCTTGTTTCGGTAGCAATTACTCTAAAGGTCAAGAAATTTTTTCCAAGTTTGGATCACTTTTGGATTTCATGTCTAAAGGACCAGTCGGAATTCCTGGACTAAGGTAACAGTAATGAAACTTGAGTCTTGAGACCAGTCATCAAACTTTTATGTGAAAGCTAAACTAGAGCGTTGTTTTGAAGGTACTTACCAACCAAAACCAATAGAGAGATATGGAAACTAGAGAAAGAAATCAACAGTATGATACTTCAAGTTGTGAAAGAGAGAAGTGAGTCATCTTCAAGTGAGAAAGATCTTCTACAAATGATTCTTAAAGGAGCAGAAAGTTGTAAGGTTCAAAATGGTATTGCATTTGATATATCTAATGATAAATTCATAGTGGATAATTGCAAGAACATTTACTTTGCCGGACATGAGACTTCAGCAATCACAGCAGCCTGGTGCTTCATGTTACTAGCTCTATATCCAGAATGGCAGGACCATGTTCGAGCTGAGGTGCTTGAAGTCTGCCAAGGCAACCATCCCAATTCAGATATGCTTCGAAGCATGAAAACTGTACCTATAAACACCCTTCACTAAGCAAGCAAATTGTTTATATAAACAGATTGACTATTAACTAAAAGCTGTTTCTAATTTCCTATGTATCTGGGCAGGTCACAATGGTGATACAAGAGACATTGCGACTTTACCCACCAGCAGGATTTGTATTCAGAGAAGCCTTGGAAGATATAAGGTTCAAAGACATTGTCATTCCAAAAGGGATGGGGATTCAAATACCTATACCAATATTGCATCAGAATCCTGATCTTTGGGGACCAGATGCTCACCAGTTCAACCCAGAAAGATTCGCTAATGGAGTTATAAGTGCCTGCAAAACCCCACAAGCTTATATGCCATTTGGTGCTGGCCCTCGAGCTTGTGCAGGCCAACATTTTGCCATGGCTGAACTCAAGGTTATTCTAGCTATCATCCTATCGAAATTCAGCTTTTCGCTATCTACTAAATATCAGCACTCTCCTATGGTAAGGGTCAATATAGTGCCTCAACAAGGAATCATACTCCATATTAAGAGGATATAACTATGTCTATGTCTAAGTAGTGTATGGAACAGAATAATTTGATGAGTCACTCACTCATTCACTCTTCTGTTGATTTTTCATTATTCAATAACTATCTTTGTCCCAAAACCAACACATTACATACAATGAAACACACGTTGAGTTTAACTGAAGCTATATCAATAAAACAAGAGCAACTCTATATATCTAATACTCGATCTCCACCTCTTGAACACAAATCATACCTTTTTCTTCATTATAACATGTTGGAGGAGCTCAAGAGAACAAAGAACGGTTCTTGTTTCGTTCCAACCGAGCCTCCCTCTATTGACATCAACAAAACAGAGAATCAAAACCACAGAGCCAACTACTGGATTTAATATGGCTAAAAATACAGAGAAAATGAACAATTAGCTAACCTCCTTCTTTTTACACTCTTTATAAACATCAAAATGCTCTTGACATTTACTCCTGTCTGAACTAAATTGCTCTAAACCTGACAAGTTCGTGAAACCAGTATAAGTTAACAAGCCAATATCAGAAACCAAACAATCATAAGAACCAGATCAAAATATGAGGAAATTTCACTGCCTAGCTTACTCTTATCAACACAAATTCATGATGCTAAACATCAAATAGACAGGCACAGACAGATCAATAGCTCTGTAAATCCAAACAAAAGAGATATTGAATAAGAAAAAAGATTTACACTTGAGAGAGGCAGTGTATTGAGGGTAACAAAGAGAATCCGATATTCTTGCAGCACTTGGATATGGCGGTGTAGTTGTTGCAGCACCAGCAGCTCTTGATTCCATTTTTTTTTCTCCTTCTGTTTGTGTTTCCTTCGGTTTCTGCTTCTGATCATCTGATAATATCATATTGGGCCTCCATATAACCCGATAAGGCCCAAAATGGTTTAACAGTGACATTTCTTGTTATTTAATGCACACGCGAGTCGCGCGTGAAGGAGCGAGCAGAGTACATGTACATTTAAAATAGGACAGATTGAGTGAGAGAGTGAGTGGTATTTACAGGTGAAAAAAATGGGCCTATGCATGTCTGTCCCTCTGCTTTGAACTCACCAAAATTGGCTCTCACAGCTCAAATTAAAGAGCTTTGCTCTTCAACTTCTCTCTTTTCCTCTCCATCACAATCTCTCTCTTTAGCTTTTTAACTCTTTCACGAGACAAACAGGCTTCTGTTGTTGTTGTTGTTTGGTTTCTTTTGGTTTGAGAGACAGAAAAACATGACCACCACAACAGCAAATACTACTGCTACTGCATCATCATCAACAGCAGCAACTGCAACTAAGTTTATAAAGTGTGTTACGGTCGGTGATGGAGCTGTTGGAAAGACTTGTCTTCTCATCTCCTACACCAGCAACACTTTCCCTACTGTAAATTCTGTTTTTAGCTTGCAATGCTCAATTCCTTTGTTTTCTTTTAATGCTAATGGAGTGTGGTTTTTGTTTGTTTTTATCAGGACTATGTACCTACTGTTTTTGATAATTTCAGTGCCAATGTCTTGGTTGATGGTCTGACTGTGAATTTGGGACTTTGGGATACTGCTGGTACTCTCTCTTTCTGTGCTAAATTTCACCTTTGAACTTCTACTTGTTCTCAGATTTTAATTACTGAATATACTTGATCTTGTACATACGAAAAAAAAATGTAATTTTGGATAATATACAACTAAGTGTTGCAAATTAAATTGCTGCAGAATAATTTATATATTGTGGGCTTGAATTCTGGTTAGAAGTGGCTAAACTGTTCATCAGTTTATGTAACTTGGTACAATACAATGAATGTTTGCTGGTAAATGTTTAGATAAACAGCTATGAGTGATATATATAATTTGATTAGTTTCATTGGCGTCAAAAGTCTAACACACACTTTTCAATCTTTTAAGCTGCTTTTTTCAAAAGCAACCACCATATTTCATGGAATAAACATCATCTTTTTTTCAACTTAATGGCCTGGAAATGGTGTGATGATGCAAAGTGACCCACAAAAAGCAAAAGGAGTATGGTGTAATGATATGATCCTCCTTACACATTTGTTATTTTTCAAACTTATGCAGGTCAAGAAGACTATAATCGACTAAGACCGCTGAGTTATAGAGGAGCTGATGTTTTCCTTCTTGCTTTCTCCCTTATAAGCAGGCCAAGCTATGAGAACATATCGAAAAAAGTAAGCATATTGTCTCTTCTTTGTTAGTACATTCATAAGCTTGAAGTTCACTGATGTTTTCTTTGCAATTTTGTCGCGCCCCATTGCATTTGAGAAGTGGGTCCCTGAGTTGAGACATTATGCTCCATCAGTCCCCATTGTTCTTGTTGGGACCAAACTAGGTAAGATATGTTCTTTGCCTCTATTGAATTCACTATCCTTGTGCGAAAACATATACATGATGCCTAAAAGTTAAAAACATCTGTCTTTGCTTATAACTCAAGTATGTTAGATGTTCTTGAATGATTGTGTGTGTATAATTTGATGAATAAACTAAAAGCCAATGTAAAGCCAACCTCTACACAATGATTTTTGCACATTCATTTAGATTCTTGTAATGAAAACCCCTTTGTTTGTTGGCCTATATGCTTATGTAAGCTTACAAATTGATTACAGATCTGCGAGAAGACAGGCAATTTCAATTGGACTATCCGGGGGCATGTATCATTTCCACAGAACAGGTAACTCCATATCCATTTTCATGCTCAACATTACATAATACAATCTGGGTTCGGTTGCGAATTAGACATGTTTAACCATCATTTCCATCAGCAGGGTCAAGAACTGAAGAAGCAAATCGGAGCATTAGCTTATGTTGAATGCAGTTCAAAGACACAACATGTATGTCTCTCATACACTTACATTATCTACTTCACTTTCATTAACTAACATTCACTAATTCAAAACTCACAGAATGTGAAAGCTGTGTTTGATGCTGCTATTAAGGTAGTTCTGCAGCCTCCGAAGCAGAAGAAGCGACCAAAAAAGCTAAGGTTCTGTCATGTTCTTTAAGCTAATGTAAGCTAATGTGATGCTGTTCTCTTCACTTAAAGCTTTGTATTATGTGCATTCTTGCTCTCTGTTATGTAATTATCTCTTCTTGATGGTGTTTGTTGTTTTCTGGGTTTGAGGGACACTAAAACTGGCTTGTAATTCACTTAATTCACTCAACCACATGATCAGTTGTTGAGGTGTGTACAAAAAGTTATTATTAATGGCATCATTTACAGTCTGTAACCATTGCTGTGTAGTTGCAATTGTAGGATTTGAAAAGGACAAATGACAATAAAGAGAAGAAAACAGAAATCTTTTCAATTAGTATTAATTATCAAGATAAACCTTCTTTATCAAGTTAACAGATTAAATAGAATGTCAAATGTCTTCAAATGCAATAAAATGAAACTTATTGAAATGTCAGTTCCTTTATACTGTTCACATTGATATGTATAGAATGGGTTATAAATATAGCAATATGTTTATATAGTAGCCAAAGATATTTGATTATCCCATTTTTAATTATTATTTAAAAATAAATAAAGTGAGAGTCAGTTAAGTAATGAATTATTTTAGGAATAATATGAAATAAATAAGAGTAAATGGTATGAAATTTTAAAAGTAGGTTTATTTGAAAATTTTAAAAAAATTAATTCTTATAAAAGTTTGTATTGTTTACAAACTTTTTAATCCTCAATTTAAAAATTTATTAACAAAACTATCTTTGAATATATTTCATGTTATATTCAAAGTTAAATTACTTTTCCATCTCTAAATATAATAAATTATTAAAATAATTTTAAAAAGAAAAAACACAAAAGATTCGAGCGACATACATCGATGCTCTTCCATACATCCTCACCGCTTCCGCTCTTCCTCCATCGAATCATCATTCTTTAAACTTATGACATCATCGTCCATCCTCCTCCTTTGTTGCTTCCATCTCCGTTACACCCGTCTCTGCTGCAATATTCATCTCTCCGCCTCTGCCTCAACTCATCCTCTGTTGCTTCCATCTCCATAAATGCGACTTTGACAACCTCTTCCATTATTCCTCTTGTCTTACTTCACTCTTTCACTCCATAAAAGGTAAGGAATTAGAATAGATTGCAGAACCTCTCTTCGCTCTCACAGGTACCTAGTCATTCGCACGCTTTTAACAGATTCCTCAAAGTCAAAGACAGATCAAGTATCTCTCTCCCTTTGAAGCTCGTCGATTGTTTGATTGCTGGATATAGAGAAGCCTCACCCCTCACCCCTCATATGTCATTATTCTTTATTTTGCTCAATTGTCCAGCTAAGAATAAACATTATGATATTGTTATATATCTTGTCACGAGATTGGATTATGTTGAATGGTCTCTCAAATTTATTATATATAATATTTTGATGAATTGCTTGTGGCGTGTAAGGAGAGCTTCTGATGGTCTTGTAGTCTTTAGGAGGATGTTAAGGTTAGATATCAGGTTAAGTGTTATGACTTTTAATTGTTAAATTAAAGGTCTCTGTGAGTAAGTAGAGTAGTGTCTTTAAAGTTGTTAGGATGTTTAAGAAGACTATGCTTTATTGCAAGCCATATGTGGTGATTAGTAGAAAAAGGCTCTAGAACTGCTTATGGAACTGAAGAATAGAGGAATAAGTCATGATGTATTCTCTTATACATCTTCAATTCATGATATGTATTGTTGAGGCAAAGTGAATGAAGTAAAAACTTTAATAATAGAGATGAAAGACCTCAAAATTAATTAATTTAATTATAAAATTAATTAATTTGATTATATTTTCTAATATGGGTTATTTCATTTATTCGTAAGGTTAATTTGATCTTAATTAGTTAGATTATTACTTTTTTGAGTTTATTTGATTTGAATATGTTATACGAGTTTTTCCTTTTATTTGTTAGATTGATTTAGTCTTAATTAGTTAGATTATTTAATATTTTTGTGCAGTTTAATTGATTTGATTTTGTACTTTTTTTTTTAGGTTGGACCATGATATGGATTCAAAATGAATTGAAATTTGAGGTTATGGGACTTCTGATAAACATTCATAATTTTTTACACCTTATCAAAAATGGTTAAAAACGGTGGGTGAGACTGCATGAACGTGAGATTTAGTGGTTAGTTGGTTTCAGAATAAATGTGTTTTCTGTAAGATGAATGTGACATAGTGTTTTCAGTTTGTAACTTGTCTATCCCCTTGACAACTTGGTGTGACATCATATGGGGGTTTAGTAATCCTAAATAATAGAGCCCTCCATTTTTTTTAATTGTAATAAAAATGACCTCCTATGAGGTATATGAGGTTGGAACATTACTCACATTCAAATGAATTTTAAATGTGAGGTTACGAGCTTCTGATAAACATATAAAATTTTTTAGTTGGCTTCTGATAAACATACAGAATCTTCAAGGATGACCTCGACAGTGCAAACGTTATTCATTAGTTCCCAAAATGTAGTTTTCTGAGACAAGCAAGATAAAGTGAAATAGTGTATATATAGAAAATAATTATACTTAACCGGTTCGTTTTACGATAAGATGCGTTTGTCTGCCCAATGAGTTTTTGAAAAGAAGAGCTTCTGTACTATGCAAAAATTATAAAGTAATGTTTCAATATAAAGTTTGCTGAATACAACTGTTTACTAACTGTAATTGTTTGTGCCAATTAGTTTTATACATGTTAAAATGCGCCCAGTAATGAGCCAACCTGATTTTAGTTCCAACTATATTCGTGGTAATTTTATACTCATGGTAGCACTCCAACTAGGGGTCGCCCCTAATTTGTTTTAGTAATTTCACAACGAAACCATCCTATGCATGATACAACAAATATCAAACACAGAGTCAGTCTTCATATTTATTGACAACTTCTTAATTTCTATTCGCTCTTTCCAAACTCTCTAAGAACCTATTCAACTTGGTTAAGACCACTGACCAAGCCCTAAAGGAGTTGTTTTGTGTGGAATTCAAGTGCAAATAGCGGTTACAAAAGCAAGTGGACCAAGTGCTTCCTTCACCATCTAAAAAATCTACTCTTACATTTGGGAATACTCATGATAGTACACCAACTAGTCTTGGTCCCTAATTTGTTTTAGTTATTTTACAACAAAACCATCCTCTGCGTGCTACAATAAGCATCAAACACAGAGCCGGCCTTTCCTGCACAATGGATCCGCCCAAGGATCGGTTATGAATTGTCTTCATATTTATCGACAGCTTCTCAATTTTATGAGCTCTTTTCAAACTCCCTTTAGGTTACAGGTTTCTAAAAAAGTTTACAATAGACTTTTTGGGGTGTCAACTAGGTTGGAATATAAAGTACATTGTGTAGAGACATTCATAAATGGTTTCCAATTAGGTGTTTGGAGTTTAGATCCTTATGATTATATATTCTAGTAAACTTTATACACCAAATGAGGTATCAAGTTGGAATAGGATTTATGTTCAAATGAATTCAAAATTTGAGGTTAGAAGCGTAGAATTTTTTAATAGGGGTCGGAATTTCGGACACCTTCTCAAAAATGATTAAAATGGTAGGTGGGGCTGCATGAATGCGAGATTTAGTAGTTGGTTAGTTTTGGATGGAGGTTTAGCCATCCCAAATAATATAGTCCTCCCATTTTCCCTTTTTTTTTTTAATGAAAATGGTCCCATTAGAGGAGTATCAGATTGGAATATGACCTAGATTCAAATTAATTCAAAATTTTAAGTTACAGGGCTTCTGATAGACATGCAAAATTTTTGAGTCGTTGTCAAATTTTCTAACACATTCTCAAAAATGGTTAAAAGGGTGCATATTGATTTTAGAGCTACATGTATAAGCAATTTAGAATATACCAAATATAATTCAAATTATTTTTACTCTTTCTTCAAATAAATATGTTTTGAAATACATGCGATAAATACTTCTCAAATATTTCAATATATTACATAACAACTATAGTGGCCGACTAACAAACTATAAATCATCAAAACCAATTTTCGTTACAATAGAAGTAACCTTCAAGTTATCCTCATCCATAATCTAATACATAACTTGGAAATACTAGAGTGATCAAATCCTTCTTGAATATTATAAGCCTACAAAATGTCAGTCAATATTAAAAAATATAATCAAATCAAATTAACTAAAAGGAAACAATTTAACCAATTAAGATACTCATATACATAATCAAATCAAATAAATTCAAAAAGGAAATAATATAACTAATTAAGACCAAATCAATATAATAAATAAAGAAAATCAATAAATAAAATTGAAAGTCATATAAGGATCAAAAAAATTAGCAAATAAAATTGAAAGTAAAATTAATCAACATTCAACATTCATCAGCATACATCATTATAAACAAATGAAGCCACTTTTTGATACCCAGTAACTACATCCGAGTAAATTACACCCAAAATGTCAAACCAACTTTACTCAGATATATTTATTTATATCCTAAATCAATTATATATTAAGATCAAACATACACAAAAGTGATTATAAAGATAGTGTCTATCAAAGATAGGGGTGTACACGGTTCGGTACGTACTGAACCAAAATTTTCTTATTTGGATCGGTATTCAGTCCTGGATGTTGAGCAATTTTGGTCTTCAGTTCGGTACGGAACAGTACCGAAATACCAAAATTCAATGAGACTTTATCAACTCATGATCTATTTATACAACTTGAACTCTACTCATACAAGAAAGTGCATCTCATTTTAAATTATCAATATTTTTTATGTTTTAATGCTCAACAAGGCTGTAAGGCATCTCATTTTGAACTAACAACGAGTTTTAAACCAACTATTTTACAATATCAATCAACATTATCAAATGAAATCTCAATATTAACTGTATTATTAATACTTCATCACAACATTGAACAAATCAACATGTCTCCTGCCCACAACAAGGAACAAAACACACAACAGCAGTGTCTCAGTATTTTATATAAATCAACACTGAACGTTTTATATAAATCAACACTGAACAAATCAACATGTCTCCTACCCACAAGGAACATCTTATTATCAATACTTCATGGCTCAACAACAGAAAAAACACTTCATCATCACATGACTTAATGAAATAGTGTCTTATATAAAATTCTAAAACACATAACAAAACTAAACAAATCCTAAATAAAAAAAAAAAAAAACAAAAAACAAAAAACAAAAAAAAAACAAAAAACTGCTAAACAACACATTTCATCACAGCTCCCGCCAAAGATAAAATGAAACAATAAACCAAACATTTAACTTCCTACACATAAGGAACAAAACTCATACTGTTGACCTTCAAGTTCAACCATCACAGTCCTCGAGTTTAAAAAAATAAAAAAATAAAATAAAAATAATGGGGATTAAATACATAAGATAATCAAAACTGATTATTTAACAAGTCTAACACATAAATATAAAATAAAAATGAACATAGTACATCCAAATTCTAACCTTCAATTGAAGTTTAACCATCCATCACAATCCTGAAAATAAAAAATAAAATTAAACACAGTACATCAAAATGCAAGGAAAGTTTAACTATCCATCAAATTAAACACAGTAGGCATTGAAGTCTGATTACATAAAATTAAAAATAGACAAAAATAAGCACAACACATTCGGATTCTAACCTTTCAAGCAATACTATCCACCACATACCTGAAACTAAAAAATAAAATTAAATTAAAATACAAGAGACATAGTAGGCAAAGAGTGATTACTTAACAAGTTCATCACATAAATAAAAAATAAAAATGCAATTAAACAAAGTATTAGTAATGAACAAATAGAATCTACAATTTATCACATAAATGCCCCTCGGGGTTATTCTATGATATTTGCTGCTTCGGACTTGGCACCATTATTAATTTGTAAGCTTGCATAGACATCTGTAGTAAATAACATAGAAACAGGTGATTAATGAAACAACCACTAAATCATTTTAAGCATAAAACTATATGTTTCAAATAACTAGATAGAGTAAAGATAATTTTTTACCTCTTTCTATTATACAGATGACTTCAAAATCCTCCTCATAACACTTGATTGGTGTGCGTTGTAGCCAATCTTGAGAGCAGATTAGAGCTTGAGCCATTTTAGGTGTTAATAAAACTCTAAAGTCGTCAATAACTCTTCCTCCTGTGCTAAAAGTTGATTCTGAAGCAACCGTCGATATTGGCATTGCAATGATATCTCTTGCCATCCTTGACAAAACGGGAAATCGAGGGCTATGCTTTTTCCACCAATCCAATATGTCAAAATTATCATCTTCCTTTTCCATTCGCTGAAGCAAATACATCTCTAATTCAGATTATTGGATATCTCCTACTACATATGCCATTTGCTCTTTTCTTTTTTCCTACTTGCTCTAATAGTAGCCATTTCCCTCTCACCAATTGATTTACTACCAATTTCACTTTCACCGGTTAGTAAGTTATCACCACCACTAGTTGAGGATGTTATTGGTGCATTAGTGGCTTGATACATCTTCTTATACTCCTTAAAAACATCTTCAGCAGCAAGTTTCACCATAGCACTCATTTTCTCACATTTTTCTCAGTACATATTCTTAAGAGTATGAGAAACATAAACAAATTTACTACGAGGATCAAGCACCACTGCCACATACAATATAATATTCCTTTTTTCTAAATCACCCCAATATTTATTAAACTTAGCTTGCATCCTCAAAGTCATATCTACCAATTCATCCTCATCACTTGAAAGCCAATTTTGCATAGCTTCATAAACATTAGAAATTTCATCCAAAAAAGTATTTGAAGTTACATATAAAGACCTAGAAATACGAGCAGTAAGTTCATAAAAGTGCTCCAAAACCTTCACCAATCGCCTCACAACTTTCCAATCTTTTCTAGTCGGTAAACCAATTTTTCCATGAGGTCCATCACTCATAAAATCAGCCCTAAAATTGGAATTACAATCCTCATATCTATCAAAAATAGCTTGGTAAACAATGGCAGTTTCTAACATAATGTACACTAAATTTCATCTTGTTGGAACATCAAGACATAATGATTTTTTAGACTCAATCTTTTTTTCCAAAGCAAATTCCTCAATTTTTTTATCCTCATTGGTGATTGTCTCACATACCTCACAACTGTTCTAACTCTTTTAACAAATTCATTCATTTTTTTCAAACCATCTCTTATAACTAAATTAATGATATGGGCAACACATCTCATATGAACATATTTCCTCCCACAAATAGCAGTTTGCCAATTTACATTTCTTCTCAAATAACCCACAATGTTATAATTATAAGATGCATTATCAATTGTTATTAAAAAGACTTTAGTAATACCCCAAGAATTTAAACATTTTTCTATCAAAACTCCTATTTCTTCATCCTTATGACTAGAAGATGGAATAAAATTAGGGATACACTTGTGTAATTTCCACTCTTCATCAATATAATGCCCAGTCAAACACAAGTATGAAATTCTTTGATTAGAAGTCCATAAATCAGTAGTCAACGACAACCTCTGACCAGTTTGAGCAAAATACTTAACTAACCTAGATTTCTCATCCATGTAAAGTTTCAAGCAATCTCTAGTTATAGTTGTTCTAGATGGAACATGAAATTGAGGACATATAACAAACATAAATCTCCTAAATCATTCATTCTCAACAAATTTAAAGGGTAGCTCATCCATGATAATCATCTCAAGTAAGGCTTTCTAGTAGTGTAGCGTCCGACCCCCACCCCCGGAGGACTCGAGGCGTAGGAGACCGGAACGCCACATCGACATATACATATAGCCCCATATACTTACTACATATACATACACATAATAGGAATTGCAATCCAAGTGGAAAATAAATACTTTAAAATACATCATCACTTGATAATCATCAATAAGGTTTACATATGAAATCATTAAGTAACACCAAACTCGAATCAACATGCGTTACCGAGCTTAGTGTTCAACTCGTCACTAAACCAAGCGAACAAGTTGACAAAAGAATATTTAAAGTTAAATACGTTTACAAAAGTGCATACAAAATAAACAATGTGAAAAGATGCCATGTAATGAATGCTCCAAGGAGGGCTTCCAACCCGACTCTCAATGCTAGCTCGATCCACCTGGACACATATTCATTTCGAAAAGAAAACAAACAAGAAAAATGGAGAAAGGAAAGGGTTAGGCTATCGATGTCTAGTTAACACCTTCATGCTCAAACAAACACATACAATATGCTTCTTTTATTAGTAAAGTGAGCACACAAATGCATCTTAACTTCTAAAACATCATCACAAAACCCATAGTATCCGAAGGGGATCCGAAAACAGAAAACTGGAGGCAAGGTGGACTTCTCGCGCCCTGGTACGCGCCCTGGTCACAAATGCATCTTAACACCTTCATGCTCAAACAAACACATACAATATGCTTCTTTTATTAGTAAAGTGAGCACACAAATGCATCTTAACTTCTAAAACATCATCACAAAACCCATAGTATCCGAAGGGGATCCGAAAACAGAAAACTGGAGGCAAGGTGGACTTCTCGCGCCCTGGTACGCGCCCTGGTCACCTTGACCAGGCAGCCAACTTCCTGTCCAGGCCGCAGGAAATGACACCGTAGCCTCCTGGCGCCCTGGTCACCTTGACCAGGCCGCTGACCAGGCCGCAGAAATTGGTACCAAAGGTCTCTTGGCACCCTGGTTGGCGCTAGGGAAGAGCAGTTTTCGGTTTTTACCGAAACCGAACCAATAACTGAAAAAAATTTCGGTTCGGTTAACCGAAAATATGTATATTTTTGGTTTTCGGTTAGTTCGGTTCGGTTAACCGAAAATTACGGTTCGGTTTTCGGTTTCGGTATTGGAAAATTTTGGTTAACCGAAAACCGAATTTTTAATTGAAATTTCTAGTTTTAAGGATTTTATCTTAAAATTTATTGAAAATAAGTAATTATTTTTAAGAAATAAGCAGATATATTGTCAATATATTTGGTTTTAAGTTATTTTATTAAAAAATTTGGTGTTTTATCTTAAAATTTATTTAAAAATTTTAATTATTTTAAAAATATATATAATTTTTCGGTTAATTATTCGGTTTTAGGTTAATAATTCGATTAACCGCAAAAGTTCGATTTCGGTTTTCAGTTAACCGTTTTATCTTCGGTTCGATATTCGGTTATTAAAATTTGAAGTTCGGTTAACCAAAAACCGAATTTTCGAATCGGTTTCGGTTAACCGAATTCTCACCCCTAGTTGGCGCCCTGGTCTAAGTGACCAGGCCGCCTGCCAGGCCGCGGAAAGTGGTACCGAACCCACTTTGGCGTCCTGGCTCGCGCCCTGGTCTAAGTGATCAGGCCGCCAAAAGTGGTACCGTAGCTACTTGGCGCCCTGGTCAGCGCCCTGGCTCTTTTGCCAGGCCGCCAGCCAGGCCGCGGAAACTAGTACCATAGGTGATTGGCGCCCTGGCTCCTTTGCCTGGCCGCCGACCAGAACGCCCAAGTGAGAAAAACAGAACATTTTTCACTTGGTTTCACCTTTCTAACTTTTCAATTTATTCCGTTAGTTTCCTTATTCCGTTTAGTCATCGTCTAAGGTTTCTAGTGTGAATTTCAACCACAATAAACAATCATTTACCATCAGTTAGACATCGTTATACCATTTAAAGCATTCAAATCACACAATAACCACATTTTAGTTATTTTACCCTTAAACTCAACTCTCACGGTGAAAATGGGACGGTAGTGGGCCGAAACCCTGGTAAGATCCGAAGATTACGATAAGTTTGAAGACACGGTAAGATCCGAAGATCACGGTAAGATCTAAAGGATTGGGTTGATGCCGTCGCATCCAGTAAGGAGCCGTCACTCCGAATAAGCGGCACTTCAAGCCAATAAATCACATTTACATGTGTCGAAGTATACTTCTAGTTCCCTAAGGCATGCCATTACATTCACACATTCAAGCTAAGAACAAGGGCTCTTTTTTTAGGTGATTAAACAAGATTTAACATCTTCTTTTCCTTTTTAACAAAATCCATATAACACCATTGGTTCTACTTAACCATAACACCGATTTACCATTCTTTCCACATGGCCTCAAAGGCAAAACATATACCATTTCATTAATCTCTTTTCATCTCTATTACCAATACATATAAGATGCAAATGGACTCTCTTGAGACATTTACATCCAAACTTTATTAACTAGCATCCAAAGGCCTCCATGGCCATCAAAATACATACCAACAATCGTCAATCAAAACATAGCATCACATACACATTCATATGATCATTTTCATTTCAATCCAATAAGTGTCTACATGACACTATTATCACAATTCAGCATATCTATAATTTACCAAGTATTTAGCATTATTAACATACCATAATGCAATCAAACATAAAACAACCATCATACACATATATAGAGCGTAAAACGAAGATGCTAACCTTTCCTCCGAAGACAACTAGCTAGTCTCCTCGGTTTGGTGCTCTCCAACACCTTGGTTGCCTATTGGAACCAATCCAAGCAACACAAATCAACAACCAACATAATTTCATCAAAACCATGAACCTATATCTAAGGGTTTTATATCCAAAAACACCATTAATGACCAAAATCAACAAGACCACTATCCAGAAGTGTTCTAAAGCTTCTATGGTTCCTAATCATGCTATTAATGTAAATCAAAAGCTTTCAAAAATCACAATGCCATTAAAGGGGTTAAAAACTTACCAACCCAAATAAATGAGGAGAAGGCTTGGAACCACTTGGAAGAGCTTTGAATGAGGGTAGAGATGGTGGTTGAAGACTTAATTGAGGTCGGTCTTGGTGGTTGGGAGGAATCAATGAAGCTAGGGTTTGGAATGGGAAGAAGAGAAGAAAACGTGATTTGTTTTCTTGAGTGGAGGTAGAGAGTAAGAGTGAAGAGAAGAGATGGGGGTGTGTTAATGGGGTGATGATGGGCCTCTAGATGGGTTTGGGCTTGATTCAATTTGTTGAGCCCAATGACACCCAAGCCCGCTCATAATCCTCCATACCAACCCGAAGCTCCGCTCTGCTCTCGGTTTCATTTTCAAAAATATTTTTTTTTGATTTCAAAATGCATTTATACCACCAAAACCACGTTTAAATTAGAAATTCACTTTTAAATCGATTAAAATCCATTTTTCCGAATTTGGCCCGGTTTTACGAAAATCATTTCAAAATCATTTTCAAATATCAAAATTGACTCTACACTTCCGAATCTAGTCTCTAATTTACAATTTTCCCCTTAGAGCGGATTTTTGATTTATTCTGATAGAGAACTAACGAAAATCAATTTTATAAAACCGAAATTTTAAATAATAAAATACTCAAAAAATTTTAGGCCCTACTTGTGGACGTTACAAGTAGCATCATAATCAAACTTAACCTCTGAAGATTTCTCCCTACTCTCACCTATAACACTTTGGCAATATTCATCAATAACATGATTTTTCAGCCACAACCGAATTCTCAGGATTATTATTGCACTTTTTAATATGTCTACCCATGCCACTAACACCATTCCTAAAGCTATTGCAAGAATAAATAGGACCACAATGATTACATTTAGCTTTTTCTTTACCTGCTCCATCAATAAACAGGGTGAAATGATTTCATGCTCGAGATCTCTTCTCCATGGCTTTTCGCTTCGGTCAAGAGGTAGAGGGCTGTTGAGGAGCAAAAGGTTCAGACCGGACATCTTGAGCAGCAGGTTCAGGCTGGGCATCTCGACCAACAAGTTGATGTTGGATATCAAAAGTAGTAGGCTGGTTGGGCATTGATTGCTCATGGCTATTGTCTTCTGCACTCTCCTCAACAATTGCAGGTTGTGGCCTTGGTACAGAAGATTGACTCATGTCTATAGAATTGATAGAACAATTTATCAATATCAACTTTAAATAAATATTACTAAACTGGCACAAAACCAAGAAGTTAGAAGTGACAATCTATTCTGTAATTTTCATCCAAATCAAGTAGTATTTTTGTTCAAAATTGTAAATCATAATTTTAAACACATATACTCTGAAACACCAAATAGAGTCAGAGAGAAACAAATTTAGCCAAACTAATTAACCATATCAAACAACTTGACATAAAAAAACCATACACACATTAAACAGTTAACAAAATCAAATTTCATATTCATCACATATTCATAGTGACAGTGTTGAGATTTCAGTTTGACAGACAAAATTAATAGTATTCTATAGTACCACATAACGTAAACAAGTTTGAACAAAGCACAAAATATTAAAACTTCAAACAGACTTGGATTTGGATTTATAAGCTTCAACAAGAAAACCCACTTCACTAAATCATGAAACAAAACAAATATATAAGTATATGAGAATTTACCTAAAATGATAAATGAAGAGAGATAGAGACAAAATCGTTGTCGATGAAGCAGAACATGTCACGGTTCTCGTACTAATGTGTAAGACGTGCGATGATGGGGATAAGACGGGTTCTCATTGTTGATGAAGTAGAACACGTCGTTGAGAAGGGTTCTTGTACCTGCTCAAAATCGTTTACGGCGGCGTCGTCGAGAAGGATTCTCATATTGAGAATATCATTTACGGCTTGTTGAGAATGAGAGATGATGGGGATTAGAAATTTTAAGAAGATGGATGTGCGTGATTGTAGAGGAAAATGAGAAAGGGTTTTCTTTCTTAGTGTTTCAGCGTGAAAATTAGGGATTGAAGGTTAATTTTGCGTTGTTCGCAATTTTGAAACGAAGACATTTTATTTTTTTCCAGTGTTTTAAATTTCGGTATTTCGGATTAAATCCTATACCAAACCGAAATTTGTCGGTTTTTCCCAAACCCGAATTATACATTTCGGTTCGGTATTCGGTCTTTAAAATTGTAGTACCGAATACCGAAGTACCAAAATTTCGGTATGGTTCGGTTAAGGACAGACTGAACGAACACCCCTAATCAGAGACAAGAAACATATCAAAACTTGACTAGCTCAACCTTACTCAACTCAACTCAACTCAGATTAACTGCTAAACTGTACTGTGACATCAATTTGTCCTAAGATTCTCACTTCTAACATATAACCAAACATACATAGAAAAGGAATAATGTTATAACAACAAATTAAATTTATTTCTATTTTTCCTAATTTGAGATAATATTTCACAATTTACACTATTGTTATTGTTGATTAGATTACTAATAGCAAAATAGAAACACTCATAATTTGAGATTTGATAAACCAAAGAGCATATATCATCCAGGCGGCTGCTTTTAATTGATTTAAAAAAAAATTGTGCATCAATATCAAAAGAGCAATCAATTCGATATGAGGATAATTCTAAATTAAAATATCCATATTAAACTGGTCAATTTAGTGTTCAAGTACATACCATAACTTGTTTCGAGTAGCACTCGAAGACCAACATGATGAAATTCATAATAGCAAGGATCAAGAAATCCACAAACGAAGTTATAAGTAAAATCAATCAGCTTTCACAACTCATCAGATTACAACAAAATCAAAATCAAGTAAATTTGAAAATAAAATGTTAATCACTAACTAATTCAATGTCAAACCATCATCATTGACCATAACCAATTTAATTTCACGATTTAAGAATATTCAATAACCATCGACCATAACTCAATCTCTCAATTTAACAACATTCAACAATCATCAGCATTCAACAATTAAACTCTATTGATCAAATTAGGGAAACAAATAAGAAATCAAATCAAACGCAAATCTTTTGTTGTAGATGACTGAAAAATATCAACGACGGCTGAGAATGATTAAACTCTGCCGGGATGTGGCGTCATAGTTGTCAATGATAAAGCTGGAGTCAACGATATAGCAAAAGTTGGGTTGGACTCGACGATGAGGAAGAGTTGATGGAGATGATAGAGGAAAAATCGATGACAGAAGAAGAAGAGTCGAACGCAACATTAAAATCGAAGAAAAAGAGTTAAAAGAAGAAGAGTAGAAGAAAAAGAATAAGAAAAATTGGTTTTAGGTAGAATGGTAAACCATTTTGGATTTCAAATTGGTTTTGGTTTCTAGAAGATTATTTTGATAACTCTACAATTTCTTTATTTCTTATAGATTTTAATTTATTTTTTAAATTGATTTTTAAATTAGAAGGACAAAAAAGTCAGCATACTTTATAAAATGCAAATAAATCTTTAAAAGGATTTTGAAAGAATTTCAAAGTAGGTTTATTTATAAAATTTAAAATTTTAAAAATCCAAGTACCCAATGAAAAAAATATTGGAATAAATCTTAAAAATTAATAAAATTGAATTTTATTTTAAAATTAATTTACAAAAAAAGTTTTATTTTTTTTTTTATCAAAAACTAATATATTTATTTTATTACTTTTCTAATAATCAAATTATGAGTATTTCTATACTATATTATTAATATTTTGTTATAAAAGACTAATGTATTTATTGACATTTTCCGGATAAAAAAATTGATTTTTCAAATTATAATTTTCCAAATTTAAAACTTCTAAATAGATGGAACAATAGAGAGTTAAGAAATTCAAATGTAATAAAATTATGCAATTTCTTGTATTTTTTTATTAATAATTACTATTTTTCTTTTCCTTAATGATATAAATGAAATATGACGTGAGACATATTGAATATACAGTATTGCAAGACATATTGAAGTAATCTCCTTATTTATGTCTAAATATAGCACTTTAGTTTAGTAAGGTTGATTAATGATCGTAATATATAAATTGATTATAGTGTTGTGAACTTTGCTAGTGGATTTCCACTTCTAATGAACGAACGTGTAATACATACACAACATGATTGCATGCATATTGACACGTAGTCAATATATTGTGTATATATATATATGAGAACATACTGAATGAAAAAACACAATTTATTCTCTACTTCAATCGTTCTCTGTTTCATTTCTTCTTCTTTGTTTCTCCTGTCAAGTTTGGCTATAATTATTTTAGATAAATTTCTGGATCCGATCCAAAATTATCAAGTATTTTCTGATCCGAATTTATTTATAGTTAATATTGAACTGCCTTTTTCTAGCCCATTCTATTTTCTTTTACAATACATTATCAGCACGAGTATGCTCTCTGGTTGCCGCTTTGCCGGATCTTCCAGATCAGAAAGTCTCTGGTGATGATGTTTTCTTTCTTCTGTGTGTTCTGGGAAATTTCGGAAATTTTTGAAAAATACCATTATTCACCTGAGTTGAATAAATGGTGGATCTGGAAAGTTTGAAATGATAATATTATTCACCCGAGCTGAATAATTGAATTTTTGGAAATTGAATTCTGAATATCTGGAAATTTAAAGAAAGTGTTCTTGTTTTGCAGAAAATGAATCAATACAAATTTGAGCCATTGTTGGTTTCTGGAGCAAATTATATGAGATGGTTGAGTGATTGTGGGATAAGGTTGAAATCCAAGAACCTTTATGGAACTCTGGATAAAAATAATGAAACAACTGAGCAACAAAAGAATAAAGCTTTGATTGTAATTCAAACCCATTTGAATGATGATTTACAAAATCAGTATATGACTGTCACTGATCCTACAGATCTGTGGCAAGCATTGATTTTTAGATACAATCGCCAAAATGAAATCATGTTGCCTGAAGCACGTGATGAGTGGGCCAATTTAAGGTTCCAAGATTTCAAAAGCCTGAGTGAATACAACTCAGCCATGTATTTGATTGTGAATAAGCTGAAAATGTGTGGGGAAACGAAATCTGACCATGAAATGTTAAATAAGATATTTACTGCATTCCATCATTCCCAAATAATTTTACAACAGCAGTATCGGGAAATGAAATTCCAAAAATATGATGATTTGATTAGACATTTGGATATTGCTGAAAAACACAACCAGTTGTTGTTGAAAAATAGTGAAAGGCGCCATGTTGGCACCCAAGAATTCCCAGAAGTGAATGCACATTATAATGAAAATCCAAGCCGTGGTCGTGATTACCGTGGTCGTGGTCGTGGCCGTGGCCGTAATTCTGAACGTTGGAATAATTATGGAAATGGTAGTGGTAATGGTCGAGGTGATAAAGGTTCTGGAAATGGTTAGGGACGTGGTCGTAATAGGGATTATGGATATCCATATCAAAGGGAAAGAAGTTATGGAACCACAAAAGTTCAATCGTGGTCCATGTTATAGATGTGGTTCCCCCACTTGTTATTCGAGAACTTGTCGCGCTCCCAAACATGTAGTTGAAGCTTATCAGAAATTGAGACGCGAACAAGAAAAAGAAAAGAATAACGAAGCAAATATGGCTGATGTTTTTGGCGATGGTGATACTGGTCCTGTCGACATATCAAATCTGGAAACTGCTGATTTCTTTTAAGATCCTGATGGGAGGATAGATCACCTGATTGGTGATGGAACTGTTAATTACAAGTGAATTTATTTCCTTATTTTGGAATATAAATAGAATGGAATGTAATTTTAGTTTTGATTGTAAATATTTGTAAATAGTTATGAATATTACATTTCCATTCAATTAATGTTATGTTTCATTTTATTAAAGGTTATGGGTTCGAATCAAGATTTAGTTATACCTGGAGATATATGTTTAGCCGATAGCGCTACAACCCATACGATTTAGAGAGATACAAAATATTTTCTGAAATTTATTCCAATTCAAGTTAAGGTGAATACCATATCAGGTCCAGTAGATCTGATCGAAGGCTCCGGAAGAGCTTCAATTGTGTAAACAAATAACACTAAATTGGAAATCGAAAATGCGTTATACTCTCACAAATCCAGAAGAAATTTGCTCAGTTTCAAAGATATAAGAATGAATGGATATCATATTGAAACAGTTGATGAAAAGGGTGTTGAATATTTGTGTCTTATTTCGAACAAATCAGACCAGAAGCTTGTGATTGAAAAGCTGCCTATTTCATCATCTGAATTATATTATACAACCATCAGGCATATTGAAACCCATGCTATTGAGAACCAGAAGTTCTTTGATCCCAGAATATTCCAACTTTGGCATGATAGATTTAGGCATCCGGGATCCACAATTATGCGAAGAATAATAGCGAATTCAGAAGGGCATCCACTAAGAAATCATAAAATCCTACTGAGTAATAGGGACCTGTGTATCCCATGTTCCCAAGGGAAATTGATAACAAAACCATAGTTTACGAAAGTAGGTTTTGAATCTCCATCGTTTTTACAGAGAATTCAAGGAGATATATGTGGACTCATTCATCCACTTAGTGGACCATTTCGCTACTTTATGGTATTGATAGTCTGCAAGATGGTCTCATGTATGCTTGTTATCCACTCGTAATATTGCTTTTGCTAAATTGCTGGCACAGATTACTCGATTACGAGCTCATTTTCCAGATTACCCTATTAAGAGTATAAGACTTGATAATGCTGGTGAATTTGCATCAAAAGCATTTGATGAATACTGTCAAGTATCTGGAATTGATATTGAACATCCAGTTCCGCATGTTCATACCCAAAATGGATTAGCTGAATCATTAATTAAGCGCCTTCAATTAATTGCGCGAACATTGTTAATGTGCTCAAGATTACCTGTTTCTGTTTGGGGACATGCTATATTGCATGCTGCAGTTTTGATTCGTATCCATCCAACTGCTTATAATCAATATTCCCCATTATAATTGGTATCTGGGAATCCTCCTAACGTCTCACATTTGAGAACATTTGGGTGTGCTGTATATGTACCATTACCTCAACTAAAAGAACGAAAATGAGGCCCCAAAGACGTTTAGGAATATATGTGGGTTTTGATTCCCCATCAATTATCAGATATTTGGAACCAATGACAGGAAATTTATTTACAGCTAGATTCGCTGACTGTCATTTTGATGAAAGTAATTTTCCATCGCTTGGAAAAGGAAATAATTCTCCAGAAGAGAAATCTGAATTAACCTGGAAGGTTCCAACTTTGGCGCATATGGATCCACGTACCCCACAATGTGAACTAGAAGTTCAAAGGATCCTACATTTACAAATGATAGCTAATCGAATGCCTGATGTATTCAATGATACTTCGAAAATAACTAAGTCTTATATTGAAGCTGCTAATGTACCAACAAGGGTAAATGTCCCAGAAGGACAATCTCAAAAGACAATAGCAAATGAAACTCCTATCCCTCGCCAGAAGCGTGGTAGACCCCCTGGTTCAAAAGATACAGTTCCAAGAAAATGAAATAAAAATGATCTGGATCCTAAAACCACATCTGATGAAATCCCAAAAGTTGATGAGATTCCTGAAAATAGCCTCCCAGAAGGAGAAAATAATACGGAAATACCAGAATCAAAAAATGAACAAATTTCCATATACTTCATCCAAGAGACTTGGAATCGAAATGAAACAATTAATGATGATTTATTTTCATATTCAGTGGCAATTAGTATTTCATATGATGATTATGAGCCACGTGGTATCCAAGAATGTAAAAGTAGGCATGACTGGAAAAATTGGGAAGAAGCAATCCAGGCATAATTAAATTCGTTGAATAAACGGAAAGTTTTTGGACCCATAGTCCGAACACCTGAAGATGTTCAACCAGTTGGTTACAAATGGGTATTCGTTCGGAAACGAAATGAAAGAAATGAAATTGTGAGATATAAAGCACGTTTGGTTGCACAAAGATTCTCACAAAGACCTGGAATTGATTACGATGAAACGTATTCCCCAGTCATGGATACAATCACATTTCGATTTCTGTTAAGTCTTACAATTGCTGAAAAACTGAAAATGTGTTTAATGGATGTAGTTACTACATATCTGTATGGATCATTTGATTCTGATATTTACATGAAGCTCCTAGAAGGACTGAAATTACCTGAATCTCATCGATCAAAATCTCGAAACTTGTATTCCATAAAGTTACAAAAATCCTTGTATGAATTGAAACAATCTGGGAGAATGTGGTATAACCGCCTGAGCGAGTATTTTGTTAAGGAAGGATACCAGAATAATACAATATGTCCGTGTATCTTCATTAAGAGATCAGGGTCTGGTTTTGCAATTATAGCAGTTTATGTGGATGATATGAATATCATTGGAACTCCAGAAGAGATCCAACAATCCGCTGAATATCTGAAAAAGGAGTTTGAAATGAAAGATTTGGGAAAAACGAAATATTGTCTTGGTCTGGAAATTGAACATAAACCAAATGGGATATTGGTTTATCAATCAGCATACATTGAAAAAGTCCTAAAAAGGTTTAATATGGATAATGCCCATCCATTGAGTACACCCATGGTTGTAAGAACACTTGATCCCAAAAAGGATCCATTCCGACCAAAAGATGATGACGAACAATTACTTGGTCCTGAAGTACCATATCTGAGTGCGATTGGTGCGTTGTTATATTTGGCTCAATGTACGAGGCCAGATATCTCGTTTGCTGTAAATTTATTAGCGAGATATAGTTCTGCACCAACCCATCGTCATTGGAATGGAATCAAACATATTTTGCATTACCTGAAGGGTACAAAAGATTTGAGATTATTTTATACGAATTCTGATAAATTTCTGAGTTTGACTGGTTATGCCGATGCTGGATACCTTTCGGATCCACATAAAGGACATTCTCAAACTGGCTATATTTTCACGTATAATTGTATTACGATCTCCTGGAGATCTACGAAACAAACTTTAGTAGCCACGTCCTCAAATCATGTTGAAATATTGGCATTACATGAAACCAGTAGAGAGTGTATTTGGTTGAGATCAATGATCCAACATATCCAGAATTCATGTGGTATCTCCGAAACTACGAATGAGCCAACTGTAATTTTTGAAGATAATGCCGCATGCATTGCCCAAGTTCGGGGAGGTTACATCAAAGGAGATCGAACCAAGCACATTTCCCCAAAATTCTTCTACACCCACAAGCTTCAGAATACGGGTCAAATTGATGTGAAGCAAATCAGATCCAGCAATAATCTAGCCGATCTACTAACGAAATCGTTGCCGACATCCACGTTTGAAAAGCTGGTTTACGAGATCGGAATGCGAAAGCTCTCCAGATTAGTAGATTAGATTATGGGTGTAATTATCGGGGGAGTTTTTTTTTTTAATTGGATTCCACAACTGTACTCTTTTTCCTTCGTCCAGTTTTTGTCCCACTAAATTTTTCTGGCAAGATTTTAACGAGGCAGTAAATGAGTGGAAATCCAAGGAGGAGTGGTGTGAACTTTGCTAGTGGATTTCCACTTCTAATGAACGTGTAATACATGCACAACATGATCGCATGCATATTGATACGTAGTCAATATATTGTGTATATATATGAGAACATACTGAATGAAAAAACATAATTTGTTCTCTGCTTCAATTGTTCTCTGTTTCATTTCTTCTTCTTTGTTTCTACTGTCAAGTTTGGGTATAATTATTTTAGATAAATTTCTGGATCCGATCCAAGATTATCTTCAAATTTATTTATGGTTAATATTGCACTGCCTTCTTCTACCCCATTCTATTTTCTTTTACAACAATTATAATAAATATTTAAAAATAATTAATTGAGTTAGGCGTCTACTTCTTTTTTTATCTACCTGATTGCTTATTCTTGTGGTTGGCTGAACAATATTGACCTACAACTAAAAATATGTCAACTAATTTCGTTTAAATTTATTCTTTTTAAATACTATAATTAGTAAATAAAAATAAATAATTTTAAAAAAAAATCTCATTCATTAATATAAAATTTACACGAAATAAATATAATTACCTACTAATTTATAATTTCCATATATAATCTCAGATAATCACAACAAGAAAATTATCTCATAAATATATCTCCTCTTCTTTATCTAAAACCCATCAACAAACCAAAATACGTGAAACTTATCGGCGTCCATCACTCTCTTCTCGTGACGATTCTACTCTTTCAACAAGAAACACAATATTATCAACAACAATGTCATCACCACTCCCAACAACAACAACTGCAACACCAAACACTCCAAAACCACCACTCATGACGACCACTCCCTCCAAAAACCCTCTCATCTCCAACCTCACTCTTCCGGCTCTCCTCCTCGCCGCCGCCGCCTTCCTCTACTTCTGCCTCTCCTCCGACCCCCTTCTCTTCCGCGCCTCCTCCACCAACAACAACGTAAAAAAAATATATAATTATAATTATTCCAAATATATATATATATATATATATATATAACACCTCATGTTATTTATATATATTTTAAAGATTCTTATATTATTATTAAATTTTTTTTATTTTTATTATTATCTTTTAATGTATCAGATGGTGGCACGGTATCCGGTGGACGAACTGGAGGAAGTGTTGAGAAAAGCCGCAATGCCGAACAAGACGGTGATAATTCTAGTGGTGAACAAAGCTTACGTGGAGCCGGTGGAAGAAAACTCGGTGACGACGATGCTTGATTTGTTTCTAGAAGGATTATGGTTAGGTGATGAAACTAGGGTTTTGGTGAACCATTTAGTTGTTGTTACGGTTGATCGAACGGCGTATGATCGATGCATGTTTAAGAGATTGCATTGCTATAGATTAGTAACCGACGGTGTGGATTTCGGTTCGGAGAAAGTTTACATGTCTAGTGACTTCATTAAGATGATGTGGCGACGTACTCAGTTTCTATTGGATGTTCTTACCCATGGTTACAGTTTTATTTTCTCGGTACGTTATTACGGTGACTCGGTCTTTTATATTATATGATTTGATATTGATAAGAGGAGATTTTGTGGAGTCGTGCTGGTAACAACTGACTGATCTTTTGCATTTAATTTTGAATCATCATTATCAGATTTTTTTAATTATTAATAATTAAAATTTAATTAAAATAAATATTACTGTGTCTAATATTATGTTATGCTAACTGGTTGCCTTATGGAGGATAGATTAGGTAGTAATTAGTTTTGCCTAATTGAGTTTTTGTTGATTAAGTGGAATAAAAGTAATCAGAATTTCGTGACACGTGTCCAGAAGTCGAGAGGTGGCCGTGATATGACATGTGTCTTTGTTAACAGACTCTTTTCTGTTGCATTATTTTACAGGACGCAGACATAATGTGGTTGAGAAACCCATTCACAAAGCTAAGTCTTAATGAAACCGAAGATCTCCAAATCAGCACAGACGCCTTCAACGGCGACCCGAGATCCGAATCCAATCCACTAAACACCGGTTTCTACTACATCAAATCAAACAACAAGACAATCTCACTATTCGACACGTGGTACAACATGAAAGACAACTCTACAGGAAAAAAAGAGCAAGATGTGTTATGCGACTTAATGCATGGAGGTCTCTTTAGAAAACTAGACCTTAAAGTCAAATTTTTGCCAACTGATCACTTCAGTGGTTTTTGTACCGACAGTAAGGACATATGGTCCGTTTGCACCGTCCACGCCAACTGTTGCCGCCATATCACGGCCAAAATCAAGGATTTGAAGACCGTTATTGGAGATTGGAGACGGTTTAGGAATATTGTTCAGCGATCACCAGAAGATCGAGCTGTTAATTTCCGGTGGTCGCCTCATATTGGATGTGCTAATTCTTGGAAACCGTCTAATGTTACCAAACAATGAATAACTGAGTTAGTTGAGTTTATGTACACTTAGTTACTAATTGAATTGCAGGTACCATATCTTTTAGACTTTTAATAGAATGTAGAATTGATTTGGGCCAATGGATTTCACTTGGGCCGACTGGGCCGAATTTGTAAATATTGTTGATTTTTCTAATAAAACATCGAATTGGGGGCTTTGTTCATCACACGTGTGAAACTCGTTGCAGAACCGGATACTATTACTACAATATTGGTCGAAGCATCAGAACCATTGATTGGTTCACAAGTCATCCCCAAAGAACAAATCTTATGCCATACACGTTTTACTCTCGTCTTTCATCAAGCCACGTGTTATTACACCGCCACAATCAAAATCGAACGGTCAACAAAACATATTCACGTTCACATATGAATTCACCTTTCTCCTTCTCCATTTCCAATTCTCTCGTGTAAACTTCAATAGGGTATATTATATAATTTCTTTTTGGTTTTTAATCTGTTTGTAAATTTCAACAATTACGTCACTCAGAAGAACAAAATTGTTATTCGGTGGTCCAATTAGGGTTCTGTTCTACAAAATCAATTTTAGGGTTTTGATATCTGTATTTTACCGAAGTTTGGATCTTGTGGTTTCAATTGGAAAAAAAAGATGCCACCTCGAATTGTGAAGAGAGGAGGAAGTGCATCGGCGGGAACGAAAAGGACGGCGAGAAGCACAAGAGGGGCGGCGGGCAAACATGTGCAAGAGCTCGCCGAGGACACGGTGAAAGTGGAGGACCCGAACCAGGTCACGGAGGCTGATAATAAACCAGTCCCTGTGGAGGTTGGCCGTAAAACAGACGGCGTCAGTGGTGATCCTGCCAATCAAAGTAAGTTTCTTTTTTCCAGCTTTGTGAAATTTGTACCTTGAATTTCGACATCATCTATTTTGTGTCAAAGCTTAAATATTTATCCTATTGCTGTTAGTGTATGACTCAATTGATCTTTAAGGTGGTTGGACAGAGAAGAGGGAACTTAGGATTGATATCCAGTTTTGTTATTTATATGTTAGTAAAAATGTGTGATTACGTGATTTTCTTGGCCTTGAGGCTTGGTTGGGCAGTATAAAGGCGAAGTGTGGGTTAATTGTTTTCTTTTAAAATTATGAATTGAAAAGTCAAGGCAATTTGCTGTTAGTTATACATCTTATGTTGGTTTCGTGATTGTTAAGAGGGAGTTATGTTGTTGTAAGTTGTTTTAAGAATGATCAAGGTCTGGGTCTTTCTTGATGGGTCTCCCTGCGTTCTATCTGTTTTCCTTGGCAGAAGAGGATGAGGTGAAAGAGTCTGTAGATGACTATGAAAAGGATGAACGGTTGGAGTTGGATGATAATGAACCTGAATATGAGCCTGAGGAATATGGTGGGGTTGATTACGATGATAAGGAAATAGAACATGAGGAGGTTCAGGAGGTGGAAGTGGAAGAAGAAGAAGACCCTCATGATGAAGAGAATGTCGTGGAGGAGGAAGAGGGTGATATAGCTGAGGGAGAAATGGAAGATGTTCCTGAAGACCATGAAGATGGTGAAGAGGATGACGAACATGGTGGTGAGGAGCCACATCAAGCAGATCTTGCTGAAGCAGATGAAGATGAACACCATGCGGTGGTTCAAGAGAGGCGCAAACGTAAGGAGTTTGAAGTATTTGTCGGCGGGTTAGACAAGGATGTTACAGAGGATGACATTAAGAAGACGTTTAGTCAAGTTGGGGAGGTCATCGAAGTCAGGCTAATGATGAACCCGCAGACAAAAAAGAACAAAGGCTTTGCATTCTTACGTTTTGCTAGTGTGGAACAGGCAAAACGAGCTGTTACAGAGCTAAAAAATCCTGTGGTAATGTTAATGTCTTGTCATCCTCATCCCATCAATGGAAACTGTTTGAACAAAACTGTAATCATTTTAACTATTGCAATTTCAGATCAATGGGAAACAATGTGGTGTCACACCTAGTCAAGATAGCGACACCCTTTTCCTGGGTAACATATGTAAGACATGGACGAAGGAAGCCGTAAGTATTTTGGCTTTTTTAGTGTAACAATCAAATGCCCTTTTATCTTTCTACATTAACTTCAGTTATCAAGAAATAGTATTTATTGACTATTTGGCTGATTGATTTCAGTTGAAAAAGAAGCTGAAAAATTATGGAGTTGACAATGTTGAAGATTTAACTTTGGTTGAAGATAGTAACAATGAAGGAATGAATCGGGGTTTTGCCTTTTTAGAATTTTCATCCCGATCAGATGCTATGGATGCTTTTAAGCGACTTCAAAAGAGAGACATTTTGTTTGGTGTTGATAGGCCTGCAAAGGTTTCTTTTGCTGATTCCTTCATCGACCCAGGTGATGAAATCATGGCACAGGTAAATTTCTGTCATCTTTTGCAGTTGAGTCAATAGAAGATGGACATTATCTTGAGGCTAATGTTATAGGAGTCTTATGGTACTTACAGTAGGATGTTTGACTCAACTTTCAGCATATTGGTATTTTCAGTTTTTGGAAATAATTGAAAGAAAATTGATGGAGTTGGAGGAACATGTATCAGGAGTTTACTTGATGATTTGAATATGGTTGTTCTCTGTGATGTTGGAGTGTTTTTGTTTCCTGATTACACCCAAGAAGATCTTAGGGCTGATGCGTGTGGTTACTTTGTAGATCTAGTGAGCTTGATAATCCGGATATTTACAGTAAAATTTCAGCTAATTATTAAAACAATTGCCCTATTTCAGGTTAAAACCGTATTTATCGATGGATTGCCTGCATCATGGGATGAAGATCGTGTTCGGGAACTTTTGAAGAAATACGGAGAGGTAGAAAAGGTGGAGCTTGCTAGAAACATGCCATCTGCTAAGAGAAGGGACTTTGGTTTTGTTACATTTGACTCTCATGATTCTGCAGTTACATGTGCTAAAAGTATCAACAATTCTGAGTTGGGTGATGGAGACAACAAGGTTTGTGTTTTTAACTTCTAGGCACATGATTCCTCCGTGGTGTAGTGCTTGTTGTGCAATGATTTATTTGTTTTCTGAACCAGGCAAAAGTTAGGGCCAGGTTGTCCAGACCTCTCCAGAGAGGTAAAGGAAGACATGGGAGTCGTGGTGAATTCCGCAGTGGACGCGGGGCTGGACGAGTTAGCAGGGGTTCCTGGAGCCGTGCAGCACCACGTCTGCCGGTGCGTAGTAGTGCAAGAGGAATTGGTAGCCGTCTTCCACCACCCAGTGTAAAGAGGCCGGTTACGAGAGATAGACGTCCAATCATGTCCATGCAACCAAGGGGTCGGGCCATGCCGCCGCCTCCTCCACCCAGGTCCTATGACAGAAGGGCAGCTCCTGGTATTAATATTCTGCATCTTATTCTCTGTCTGTCAGTACTTTCAAGAGTTATAAAGTTTATATCTTTTCAAGGAGTAAAATTTATAATGGTTTCTCTCAATTGTGGACAGTTCCTTCATACCCAAAGAGTAGTTTGAAGAGAGATTATGGTCGAAGAGATGAGGTGCCTCCTTCCAGGAGCAGAGCACCAGTAGATTATAGTTCCAGAGTAGTCCCAGAGAGACGCCAATCATATAGGGATGACTATTCATCACGTGGCCCTAGTTATTCAGATCTGCCTAGAAGCACATCTCGTACTGCAGCAAGGAGGTCTTATGTTGATGATAGCTACAATCAAAGGTTTGAAAGGCCTCCTCCAAGTTATCGTGAAGGCCGTGCCCGTGATTATGATTCTGTTTCTGGGTCCAAACGCCCTTACTCTGCTATGGTTAGCTTCTGTCTGTTACTTGAATTTGTTATCTATCCTTTGTAAATTGTATTTGTGTCCAAGTGTTGTTTAATTTATTATGATTGATACATGTGCTATCCGAATTATAGGATGATGTTCCTCCTCGATATGCCGATGCTGGAGTCCGTCATTCAAGGGCTCGTATGGAATATGATATTGGTGGAAGTGCGTCTCAATATGGGGATGCCTATGGTGATAGGTTGGTTATATGGTTCTATAATGATAGCAGTTTCTTCTGTAATTTCTAATCTTCTATTTGAATTTTATTTATTTATTATATATATATTTTGTGTAAATATGACAGAATGGGAAGATCTAGTCTTGGATATAGCGGTAGCAGAAGCTCTATATCTAGTCAAGATTCACATGGGTTATATAGTAGTCGTCAAGGCATGGGTTATGGAGGAGGTATGTTGATAGCTTTTAATTGGAGTTTTTACTTAAATGTTGCTTAAATGGCATTCTCATTGAGATTGTGATTTTTGTATTGAACTGTAATTCATGCGGTGATGTTTCCAGGTTCATATAGTGGCAGTGATGTCAATGGGATGTATTCATCAAGCTATGGTGGTGATTATATGACTCGTGGATCTGATGTATTTTTCTGTTTACCTTTTTAAATTATTATATAAGTGCTTCCATTCACCTGTTGTTGTTGTTGGGAAATTGTGGCATCTTACCTTGTTATTGTTTTGCTTTGTGTCGTATAGCAGGTTGGTGGTAGCTCATATTCATCTCTGTATTCTAGTCGTGGCGTGGGTGGCGGCAGCTACATGGGTAGTGGTGGTGGTTCTGGTTCATATTACTAGTGTAAGTTAAAACCATAATTTTTGCTTCTGTTTTCTTTTGTGATGAAATAGTTGAATAATGATTCATAAGTGAAGTGTGTTTTATGGAGAGAGCAATGGTTATTTGAAGACTTTCCGTATCTATTTTCCTAAGAGGTGTGATTTGCAAGGGAGAAGTCTTGTGGTTACCCAAGTGAATTTTCTATGGAACAGATTTGAATTACAAAGAGGCTGCTGTAAGATGTGGACTTGTTGAAGCTTTGGACAATGATGCTCTGGATGCTCACCGTTTTGGAGAGAAGTATGCTACAGAGTATAGTAGCCTCTGTATGTTATGGATAGAAGTCTTAGCTTTTAGTAAGAGAAGGGTGGTAGTGGAGCCATTCTAGATTCTACAAATTGGTCAAATTTTCCAGTCTTTCAGTTAATGCTTTCTGCGAACTATGCTTGTTTGGAGATGGAAATGAGAAGTGCTTACTGATGTTCTATGTATAAACTTATTTTCTTTACCTATTAGAACTCCATGTAGTGGACAATATGGAGTTGTTTCTGCAACTTGTTTTATTGGAATGAGCAATTGAGGCAGCTAATGAGAACCTATTTTAAAGTTATATCAGGTTTCCTTAACCTTGCATCGCTTGTTGTTGGAATAACATATGGAAGCTGATATTAAATTGAATCAGTGGCCATTCTTAGCCTACAGGTCTTGGCTTGGGAAGCATGTGGAAAAACTTTGCTTCCTTGTATGAATTTGCTATTTAAGATTCAGTGGGATAAGCAATTGAAAGTGAAGATTGCACTAAAATGGTTAACAATTGGCCATATATGTGGTCACATTCAGTGTTCTGGGTTGATATCGTTCATGAGGTGGATGTTAAGGTCTGTCTTTCTTGCATTTAAAGACCTTAAAACCGCTGTGTTTGGCTGCCATTAGCCAAATTAGAATATTCATTGATCAACTTGAGAACTACTGCATGGCATTTCTTTTCACCTGAACTTGATGTTGCTTGGATTATGCACTTGCTGTATAATTATGTTGTCTATAAGGTGGTTGTGGGCTGCATTGCATTCCAATACTTAGTTCCGGTTTTGGTCATCTGATTCTTGGTGATTTTTGGATGAGTTGGTTGTACATGTTCTGTGTATTTATCATGGAATGTGAGGTAGATCGGCACCACTCTGAACATTTATTTGCCTTCAAACTAATGCGACCTCCAAGATTATAGTCGCTAGAAATACAACTTGGTATTTGTTAGTTTATAGAAATCTATGTTACATTAGTTGGATATCCTTTTACTTGTTTCATGATCGTTTGTATTGGTTTGGTAGTTTAATAAGCACTACCAGATCTCTTTTAGTTGTTTGGAATGAATTGGATTCAACGGTACAGATATTGGGAAGAATTGGATAATAAGTGATGGACTGAAGTGGGTATGTTAACAAGCAATGTTCATCTATACTTAAGTGTTGCATTTCTTTTTTCTTCTAGGAACAGGAAGTTGTCATATATTGGTTTTCAAAGGTTCACTGATATTTTATTTTGCATCTTTGAAAAATTGACTTCTGTGTATAACTTGCATATCTTTAGCTGCAATGATACTTAGTTTTAAGATGTATAGGTACCTCCCACCACCATAGTTGTTCTCTATCTTTCTCATCTTATCATATGTTTTAGGTAGTGACAACATTGGGCATATTAGTTTTAGCCATGTTTGTATCATTTCTGCCAAATGTCTAGATTATTACATTTCAACAAGATTCATGATTGTGAATCATCAAGATATGGGTCCTGCATATTGTGCAAAGTGTATTGTACAAGGTATATTTCATGGTGTCACTGGATCTCTCTCTCTTTTCCAATGGTGGGAACAGATGCAAATCCTTGTCTTCAATGTTCTGATTAAACCTTTCCTGTAATGTAAACTCTACATTACATGTTATAAGTTCCTTTCTATTTCTTAGTTTGTTGTTAAGACCACATTGTTATCCTGTAATTATGTGTGGTAAACATAATCATTATGTGTATTAATTGTAATCTGCGAGTGATGTTAACAGTTTCCTCACTAATGGTAGTTGAATTGCATTACTGTTTTATGGCACTTTCAGATATTGAATGAAAATTATCTTTTGAATCAAACTGAGTTGTATGTTATCATGTAATGGCACTGCCTTTCATATCATATGTGAAAACAAAATTTGTCAGTCTCTCTAGTTAATTTTTGCAACTCTTTACCCATCAATGGTTATGTGATGATTTTGACTTCTGCTTTCATCTGGGCAACACAAGTAATGCCTACTTGAACATGTAGAGCCTTCTGGCTTCTGGTTGGTCATCAAAACAAATTGGGTATCATTAGAGCAGAATAGTAAATTGAAAGTTGAAGTCATACAATTTGGGATAATTAAGTGATCAGTTGATATTCGTTTCTCATTGTAAATAAGCAATCTTGTTTGATGGTTGAATGGCCAGGTGGATTTTAGTAGATTCGTTTTCAATCAAACAAGCAATCTGGTAAAAAAAAATGCCTAAATGGAGAGTGATTGGTTTCTTTTTGGTTATGGAATCTCTCCTTTTGGTCTCTTTATTTCTAATTAGTACTTGTAACTGAATCAAATGTACCAAAATCCGCAACGTGTCTACGATGGCTGTTCAAGCCGAAGCTAGTCTGTTATCGTCCTGCCATGACAGCTCTGCATACAACCCAATTCTTTAATGACGAAGAAGAATTAAGAGAATCAATTTGTGGGTTTTTATCTTCTCCTCGAAATACCAGATGGGTCGGAGACGTTACGAAATGGAAATCAACCGACTCGCTCTTTTGGTGCTTTTGTTTTTCGGAATTTGCTCCTTTGTCATGGTATATTTCTGCTATTCTCTTACTGACAGGTCTGCAATTGTTGATGACGGAGAAAAAATTGTTGGTGGAGACGAAAATAGAGACGAGGAAGTGAAATCGTGTTGTAGAGGAGTCGACCATTTGGAGCTGTGGGGTGATGCAGTGAAATGGGGTTCTAATTTCAAGGTGGACACTGCCGAGAGATGTTGTCTGGCTTGTAAGGACATGTGTGGTGATCGTGATGGACCTTGTTTGTGTGATTCTTGGGTTTTTTGTGGTGATAGAGAGGCTTGTGGTGAAAGATTCGGTGAGGTATTTGATTTTTCTTTGTTGTTAGATAAGGAGCAGTTTAGTTTGTTTGATTCTTAGAGCTTAAAAGGAAGTGATATTGGTTTCAATTCTTGCAATTTTGATACCTTAGTTTCCAAATTCAGCTACAAATATGCTTGAGTTTTCTGCATGGACATTTTTATAGTATGTGATGACATTAATTGTTCTTTTCATATTGCTTTAGTGCTGGCTCAAGAAACAGAAAGATACATTAGCTCCTGAGTTGTTGCGAGCCTCTGGCAGTGATGTTATGTGGACTTCTGGACTAGTTTTTGGTAAAAGAGAGGTAGGCTTCCCGTTCCACATATTGTGTGGATTAATCATCTCATTTACTAAACTAGTTAGAGTGACATTATATAGCTGATTTCGATATTTGATTATGCGGTTGTGTTTAGAGTTGTCAGTGATTTTCCTTTACATTTTGTGCTTCATTCTCATGTAGCATATTGTGAATTATTTGGAAGTTTTCCTGTGTAGATTTAAGGATTAAGTTCTTAATCTTTTTAATCATAAGTTCTATAGGTTTTCGGTCAATCAATATACCCTCTATTGCCTTTATTGTGATTCTGAGTACTAGTAACTGAATTTCTAATTGAAGTCTCTAAATGACAGCTTTCTTTTGTGATAACTTTTAACTTCGAACTTAAATGTTGTCTCATTAGCGTGCATGCAAAGTTGTATAATAAGTTGTTCTAGTCCGTATAAATGCCGGTGTGGTACCGTATTTTTCAACCATGATAACAACAATTATATGTGTTACTATACTTCTGCATTATCGTCTAGAATGGTTTATGGTTATCATCTATTGATGTTGCTCATATTGTTTTTCATATTTGTTTCAGGGTATTGTTAAAATGGAAACTGAATATGGGGATCTTCGTATCAAAGTAAGCTGATGCTCATCTATTACACTTCACCACAGTATTTCCTTTGCATGACAATTACTAGGTTTTCTTCATTTGTAACTTTCTTCTCATGTGCTTTGAATAAAGTCTGTCATTTCTAATTGGATTGGATCAACTTTCATTTTTATGTCTTGCAGCTTCTACCTAATTGTGCCCCTCGTTCTGTATTTTATATTCTAGAGTTGTTAGCACAGCGGCTATGTGCTGGTTGCCTGTTTTATCGAGCTGAAACTCGAGGCGATAATTGGGATCCCAATGGAAATCACATTGAAAAAGTAAGCTAGTGTCAATACATATCTGGTCTCTAATATATATATATTAGAAGCATTAGTTCCATAAGACTATTGTCTTTTTTGGACATTATATCTATATGACCACAAACATTCATGGAAATCTCTTTTTCGAGATCAAACTAATTTGTGCTGATGCAGGCTCCATTTGGTCCTCCATACGCTCTTCTTCAAGGAACACTTGAAGCGCATGGAGCCATGTTCAAGGAAATCCCAGGAGAGGACTGCCCCACCATTAAAAGAGGAGCGGTTGCATGGGTTGGTTCCGGTCCAGAGTTCTTTATTAGTTTAGCTAATCATCACGAGTGTCAAAATACACACACGGTGTTCGGTTATGTTCTTCCAGAAGACATGACAATTGTGGAAAGAATGGCAAGGCTTCCTACAAAACCTGAAGTCTGGAGTGGTATTAACGTATCTGTATTAGATAGTCCAGTTAACCTGCGGTTTCGAAGATTGAATACAACGGGTTCTTGAAGTAGGAGTATTTTAACATTGTCGCAAAAAGGTTGGTTTTTTTCTTGTTACATGTATGAATTTCATTATATAGGCCTAGATATACCAATGTACTTTATACTATAGATCATTGTGAATACATAAGATTAGATGTTAACATGGGTTCTTATAATCTGATTAGAACACCTCCACGTGCTCAATTGTATTTCTTTTTCCAAATGTACTTTAAATACTGAGTTTTCTTATCTGTAACATATGACCAAAAGATAGTTAAACTACTTTGAAACAACTGAATTACTTGAACATCGCATCAAAAGATACACACCTCTGGTTACATGAACATTCACCAGCGATAAAATAAATATGAATAACACAGTTTATACCCAGTAAATGAAAAAACAAAAACAGGAGCTGTTAAGAAACTAGCACCGTAAGAATGAACTACACTCTAAACCCAACAACTAATTTATGCGTTTGTCGTCTACACTACTATGAAAGATAAACTAGAATCGATTCAGCTCGAAGACAGGCTGAAAAACCAGCTACTAATGGGGCGATGGAGTCTTTCTAGGCTTCTTATAGTTCTTGTCGGAAACAGCCTTGGCAAATGCCTCCACGATCCTCTGCTGTGACTCCAATATCATCTCAGTCCTCTTCATCTCCATCTCCATACGCATAGTCTCGATCTCCCTCGCCATTTCCATCTTCATTTGCTCCATTCTCACAAACCCATCTCCCAACATCTTTATTGCAGCCACCATCTCCGCCATTGGCTCTCTATCACGCTTCCCTAGCATGGGAGGCTCCTCAGACCCACTACCACCTCTCAAAACCCTAGTACTGTAATTCAATCCTGACCCAGACCCCGATCCAGAATTGAAACTTGTTTTCGGGTTGAAGTTTGTATTTGGGAGTGCATTAGGGTTAGGGTTTGCCGCGATGTTAGCGTACATCTTGGGTCCAGGTTGTGCTATACTGACTCCAGTTGGAATCCGAATCCGAAACCCACCTCCACCACCCCCAGTGCTACCGCGAGGACCCGTAGTGAGTCCATTTCGATACAAAGTGTGCACACTCCTGGTGTTAGCTACACCGTTCTTAAAATTAGAACGGTCCTGATACAAATCCTGGTTTACGTCTTCATCCTCATCATCCTCGTTCTCTTCTTCATCCGGACTATCCGAATTGAAATCGGGTTTGGTAGACGGACCTTTCTCCATGGAGTCCATCCTCTTGAAATGAACCCACGACGACGAGAATCTCGACATAGGCATCGACCTCGCTCTCTGGATCTCGGTCCGATACCGCTTCCTGAGCTTCTCCATCTTGTGACGGCACTGGACGGCGGTCTTCGGTGGAGAAGCGGTGGGACACCGGCGTCCAACGGAATCAGCAACCTCCTGCCAGTGCGTCGCCTTGAGATTACCGCGGCGGAGGGAGTACCACTTCTCGCGGTAGGCATCGATGAGAGCGATAGTCTCGTCATGGGACCAGCAAGGTGGAGGGAGGCGACGAGGGTTAGAAGGTGGCGTCTGATTCGCCTGCGACGACGGCGTCTGCGTCGGCGCCGGAAGAGCTAGGGGGATGTTGTTTGTATCATTGTTATTATCCTGAGCGATCGGATCTGCATCTACGTCTGGATCTTGTTCGTGGTCTTGATCAGGATCGTGCTCTTGAGGAGGAGGGGAGGAGGACATGGTGGGTGCGTAGGTTAAAGAAGGGAGTGTGCGTAGGTTAAAGAAGGAGGAGGAAAAATGAGATAATAAGAAAAGTGGGTGTTGATGTTGGTGGTGGTGGTGGTTGGTGATGACATATTTGATGGTGGAGGGGTGTGCGGCTGATTTTGAGATCTACTAGATGGTGGGTGGATGAGGCCACCGCTTAGGTGTGAGGAAGCTAACGTGCGCCGTATGTGATGGGGGTTGTGGCTGCGCACACCCCCACCACAACGCCTCCCAGGTCCACTTTCTGACTTTGTCTCAACCATTATTATTATTTTTTTAATTGTTAAAAATGAAAATTTAATTGATGACGATGATGAATCGACGGTGGTGATGATGTTTGAACGTTTAGAGTGGTCGTCCACCGTCAATTGTGGTGGTGGGTTTTTGGTTAGGTGGTGATGATTCGGTGGCAAAATTATTGGAATTAATTCTTTACTTTCATAATTATTTTCCTAGATATGGGCCGGCCCAGTAAACTAGGCCCAACTATATTGCGTGGAACCAATTATTCTAAATTATTATTGGCGGAAATGAAGTTACCTCCATGATAATTTCATTTCCAAATTTATCGTGTTATATTCTCTGATCCAGCGGAGAACTCAGGCGATTTCTCGGTTCGTCATCGGCAATGGATTGAAGGACTAGCAAATGAAAGGTGATTTAGGTTTTCCAGATTTGTTCAATTGCTCTCAGTATATTCATAGGCTGATTTCACTTTGTCGTACATTTACAGGCGTTGTTTCAAGCATGTTCACGAGCGGAGACGATTGCGGTCCACACTCGATTATCCTAGGTGAGAAATTCCGATTCCTTTTATGCGAATTTTTCTTGCTTTTTGTTATTTGTATTTAGTGAATGCTGATCCAGCATGTGAGTGAGATGTGCTCATTGATATCGTTTATATTTCTTAGTTTTTTCAGATTGATTTGTGACTAGGGTTTTGTAGTAGCATAGGCTACAACAATCTTATTCTGAGTCGTGACTTCAAGAATCAGTCAATTAAATCTATTATCTAATTGTTTTACCCCTAGGAATAATTGTTTTCAAGTATTCCAAAACGCTAAATCACGTCTGATGTTAGCGTATTTAAGCATTCAAGTTCTAGGTGATGAGCTAGACAAGAATATACAGTGAAATCTTATGTGTGTCCATTGTAGGACCTGCTTATATTCGTGTGTGAGCTAGACAAGAATAATCTAGGACCGGTGTATCGTAGTTATAGGCTACTTAAGCTTTTAAAATGCCTCCTGAGCCTCACTGGTCCACTTGAAGCTGTTTTTTTTTTTCCCAATAGTTTCAGTAAAGGTCATGCTATTTGACCATAGCCTCAACTAAAACACCATCTATAGTACACTCTATGCCTTCCATCTCTTCTTTCTCTATCCAAGCTTCAACCAGTTGACTACATCCCTGCATTTGAAGATTTCTCAAGGGACTTAGGCTCACATTGGTTTTTTAATTACCCCGGCATACTATTGAATTACTATCCTCTTACTCCCTTTTTTTGTCCTCATAGTCATCTCCCTCCATTATCAACTACTGCCCCCTAATATAGGATCCATACTTAATTTCAAAGGAAATCTTCCCATATCTGAAATCATGCACCCCGACAGTTACAGCTACACACTTCCTTTCACCTTTTATTCTTTCTCCATTCCCCAAGACCATCACATACTTTTCAGTGCCTGCAAATTCTAATCCCCATTTCTCTACTAATGTTTGGGCAGTAAGCCATTTTGTCTCCTAACAGTTTCAGAGTTTTGGAGTGGTAATACCTGCAACATATTCAGCAGCTAATTCAATTATCGTGGGGTTGATTTCCTCATCTATGCTCGCATCAACCTCTACCTCTTTTACTTCTGCTTTTCCTCTTATGTACAGGTGAATATTTTCATCACAACGGAAGCAAAGCCCTTACCTCTCCTGTCTTGTATTCCTTTAGTTGTCAATCTTCTAAACCTTGTTTTTCTATTCCTTCTCATAATTCTCAGTCTTTCCAATTTTCTTGTAAGCTGGGTTCGAGTACCACTGTGTCTTTATCTACCTGCTGCATCCCTGTTTCCATAACACTGTCCATACCTTCCTCCTTTCCCCAGACATAACTCGCTGTTCTTAATCTCAATCTGCTGAGCTAAAATCATCATTTGTTCCAAACTTCTAAGATAGATTTGAACAAACTTTCCGATACTGCAGTTGGTAACTCAAGTAGAAGAGATGTCTACTCTATGATCTCCTTGATGCAGTCCACCGATCCCACTTGCCTTGCGAGCTCCCTCTTGAAAAGTATACAGTTATTCACCAAGAGATATTTAAATTCTTCACCAAGCTCAAGTTTTCTTTTACACACTTATGTCTACCTATCTCATTTTGTGATTCTCCTCAAACCAAATTGCTTCGAAGGACATCTGGGCTATATATATAACGAACTGTCTGGATCCACACCATCTAATGTTGGACGTTCTATTCTTTTTTCCTCGGAAATAGCATCTGTAGTCTTCGTTTTTTCCTCTCTTGTTCTCCTCATATTGCCTCTCAGCTCTTATATCTACCCCAATCTCTTATGTTTCCCTCATTCAGGCCAAAACATCATCAAATCTCCCCCTATTGTGCCTTAGTTCATCATATCTCACTGTTCCAAACTGAACTTCCTCACGTCTGAATCTCCTTTATTGGTGATGCCAATGTTCTTTGGTTTCTACAGTAGAACTCAGTCTCCTCTGACCTGCCACCACCAGGTTCTGGTGTCTCATCAGCTCGAGGTGAGCTTGTGAGACAATAGTCTTTTGTAGGATTTTTCCAGATCTCATATTTGACCCTTACCTGTTGCTTTCTGAGTAAATCTGTCAGAATAAGACATTTTCTTGTTTTTTCTACCTCATTTAACGGCTTAAGGATCTGTGTGAGCTTATTGGGTTCAGATGCAGTTTGTTCAATGCTTTGACACCTCCCGTGCCTGCTGCAGCACCTTTAACTGCTGTTTCTTCTCTCTTATGAATTCAAGTTTACTCTATAAACCTTCCCGCAAGAGATTTCTCACATCCATTTTCCTCCTCTCTTAGCCCTATAACTCACACTAGATCCACTGGCTTTGACACCAAGAATAGGAATTATTCTACATCTATATAAGAATATCCTTATATTTTGAGAAATGTTTAAAAGTCCTAGTGAGGTGTTTTGAGAGCCTCCTCTCCTAGACTTAGCATAATTCAAATCTTCCCTAATTCCCATGAATATCCTTATATTTATTAGGGGAGTGTGCCACACGGCCCACTCACACACAGCACCTCTTGCATAGAATATTCTAGCCCTTCCTGACCTCTCGCACACCATAATAATTGGAGTCCTAACACTTTCCACTTCCATATTCTCCGTATCCCTCTCTATCTGGAATGGGCACCTTCTGATTCTTTAGTTCTCAACATTGGTACGCCTGCAAGATAAATGTATATGAAAAATATGTTAACAAAGTTTGTACATTACATTCTTTCTTCAATCTTGAGATTTATCCTTGCCTTAGCTAATAAAAATTTTAAATTAAAAGCTTGCAACGTTTTTTTTTTTTTTTTTAAAAATGTAATATCTATGTTTAACCCTCTTTGGATATTTTTGTTAAAGATGTATTTGTTAGTTAATTGTATGTTACATTGTGGAAACATAACTTGTTTATTTTTGTGAAAATTTCGGTATCTGTTAATTTGTGAGATTGGTTTGACTGTATGCTTTAATGTTTCCTTATTGCATACATCAATAACCAATTCAGTATGTATGCAACGTGTTTGTATTTGTTTTGTAATGTCAGTTTAAAAAAACTATTGTGTTCCTCTTTACACTGGTTTTGCATCTCCTACAGATTGAAGTGTGTACAAATGTACTTTGTGGATATGCATTGTTCAGGGGTAATTAACATATACTTATCATACTTGTAGGTTTGGGATGGCATCTATAGAATGACCATTGGGTTCCTGGTCTCAGCAGTATTCCTTATCGTCCCAGAAGACCATCACTCTGGTTTCACTGATTGAGCAACACATCTTTGGATTCTTTTGCACTTTATACTGGTGACTTGAATCAGTCTCCTTTTAGTTTTCATGTTTTTGCTTTTAACTCTGCCTGGTGGTAACATTGATGAGCTGTCAACTTAACACTAAAGTACAAAATTTTGTTCATGATTTTGTTCTAATTTAATACCTTGATTATTAAGTGGTGAAAAAGAATTACGAATTACTCAGTACTGTTCTCTTCCTTTAGGTGTTTGTGAAGATATTTATCTTTCTAATACCAATAAAAATAAAACAGGAGAAAGTAAGAACCATTATTTATGTAAATTGGTGACTATAGGTTTTTGGAGATTGTTCTTAATATAGGATACCTTCCTTTCTTTTTTCTGTTCATATGATCTTTTGTCTGCTCGTCTCTTCATCCTTCGTTGAGTGTGGTTTTTATTTATTTCCTGGTTGATTCAAAGCGGATTTTCAAGATTAAAAAGTTTTCTTCACCCTATAATTTAATGATGTTCTTATTGGTTTGTTTTGATTTTTTCTTGTTTTAGGGATTATTGCTGAAAGCTCATCCTCTCTATGGCATCAGTTTTAGTGGACACCTAAACTGATTTCGACAGGTTTTTACCAAGAAACGAGCACTACAATTTCCCATTGACAGCTGACATAGTGTTGGGCAGATATTCATATAATATGTACTAATTAAGCTTTTGCTGTGTTATATTTTCTGTCTTCTAGTTATGTTTTATATGTAATATGGCCTTTATTATTATTTGTTTAAGTAACAATGATATTGATGATCTGTTAAACAATACCTTGACCTCAGCCGATGCTTAGAAAAGCAGGTCACCATAATTGATAGAAAAATTTAAACTTAGACAGGAAAAATCGTCCGAAATTTTGACTATAGTACAATCGTGAGTGAGTGTTCATTGTCAGCTAAAAAAAAAAAACAACGGTTTGATACAGTGAAATATAGGGGAAAAAAAAGAGCAAAATAATGGTTTGATAATAGTGATTTGAAAATCGATAATATTATTTTTAAAATAATGGTTAATATAGTAGTCTGACGCAGATTGTAATGGTTAATATAGGTTGTAATGGTTAATATAGTGGTCTGACGCAGACTGCAATTACGCAGCTATTTTAACCGCTATTCATACCGACGCTTCGTACCCTTAATAAACTCGGTTTTCTGCTGCCATTAGCTGCGCCGGATGCCTTGACATTGATAGGGCATATAAAATTAACGTGTGGGAGCTCAACACTGGCATGTCATTGAAATATGCGATAGCTGTGGGTCGATGCTTCGCATTCTGAGAAGCTGAATGGTCATCAGCGGTGGGGGGACATTGCCCATTCCGAGAATATGAACAGTCGCCAGCTGCCAGCTGCCAGCTGTGAACAGTCGAATTTCCGAGACCTGAACAGTCGCCTGCTGAGGGTCGACAATTCGCAACACGGAGACCTGAACAATCGCCACCTGTTTCCAGTTGTCGTCAGCTGTTGGGCGACCTTTCGAATTCCGGAACCTGAACAGTCGCCAGCTGTGGTGTGACCTTTCGCATTCCGGAACCTACTCCGGAACCTGAACAGTCACCAGCTGTTGTCCAGCGAACATTTCGGATTCCGGGACCTGAACGGGTCGCCTTAAATGGACACTCAACGGTATTGATACAAATGGGCTTATATAACGGGCCAATTTTATGGGCTTTTACAATTGCCTGGCCTGCGCCTAGACGTTAAGTGCTGTGACTTTGCATTGGCTGAATACAGTCACGGGCCAGATTTAGAATAGGCCTCGAGAGCATTGATAGAAGCGAACCCGTGGTTATTAAGTTTTACTGATGGATTTTGAACTTGACAGAGCCGCGATATTAATGAGTATTTTTATTTTGCCCAAAAATTTTGGGCGGCTACTTATTACGGCGCTGATGATTGAGATGGAAATCTAACGATTTAATGAACCTGATCAACAAATTTAATCAACTACATAACATTTTCTTTCTTTTTGAGTATATCTTTTGCTGTGTGAAATATCATTTGTCTAATGCATTATACCATATTTTCCTTGAACCAAATCAAGATCAATCTAAATACTAAACATAAACAGCGCAGCAATCAACAAACAAAATATCATTTGTCTAATGCATTATACCATATTTTCCTTTAACCAAATCAAGATCAATCTAAATACTAAACATAAACAGCGCAACAATCAACAAACATAAACATCAACTAACATAAGATCTATTATTCTTACCAGTCGAATACTTACGTGTCTCCATATTTGGGAACAAGACAATTGTTAAGCACCAAAACCTTCCTTTTTGCTGAAACCTAACCCTGATCTTCCAAGACTATTTTATTATACAGATAAATGGTTCACAAAATGGAGAAAAATGGATTGACAATAATGAAACTCCATATCCCTTATAAGATGGCAGATGCTATCATGATAGAATGAAGTAGATAACAAAGGAAGATATCAGCATTATTGCCATCATGATAATGTATAAAGTAAAGAATATAATTGCCAATGATTTCTGATCTTGATACACAAATGAAGACCTCGAAGTAGAAAAGAAACAAAACCACAAAACAAGTATACTAGTTTTAAGGCCCAACTATAGCAGGCAGGAACACAAACCTGTGCATGGTGTAAACGAGTGCCTTCGGCTTGGCGCAAGCCCAGGACCACTTTGTGCCTCAGTGAGCCTACTGCTTTTTAAAACTGTGAACCTGGCAGCAGAAGCACTAGTGATCAGTATGTTACAATCCACAATTCAAAATTACAAGTGAATTTGTAAGAGTGATACAAAAACAAGTACACAATCTGGAAGAGCAAGGTTTTGGAAATAAAGAAAACATAATAAGCTCTTTGATGACATGCACAGAAAGGGTTTACCCCTGTCGGTTGGC